>CM061059.1:37507178-38107178 GCA_030762865.1 Paraleonurus japonicus | reverse complement strand
AAATTAAAATTTTATTGTTGCACTAACTTTAATTTTAATATTTCCTTCAAGAATTATATTTGCAGGGAAAGATGGACGAGCCACTCGGATTTAAAAGGTACTCCTAGCACTTAGAATAAAAGAGTATTAGTAGGATAAGATTCAAAAATTAAATCTATGCATAAATATATAAATATATATATATATATATATATATATTAAAGTAATTCACAATTTATATTTCGTTTAAGCACAACAATAATTAATGACTTTAAAAGAATTAATGTCTCTAGTTAAATAAATTAACAAGAATTTTTGAGTCATACGTAAAATATACAATATATATATATATATATAATGAAAATAAATAACTAAATAAATAAATAAAACAATTTTTTTAAGGATAAACACTAACTACTTAATATCATCCACTTATACTAATAAAGTGGCCGAAGACCACCTGGACAAAAAGGATAACGTGGCACAAGCATGAAGGAGGTTTAATGAGAAAATGCCACCAAGGTAATCTACAATAGTATAGGCATGCTTAGTCATTACCCTAGCTTTGTCTAAATTTCTCTACTAAATACTCTTATGAACAATAGAAATATTCCACTAAAATTTATATATATATATATATATATATAGAAGGAAAGGGACGCTAGCTAAAACAATAAGAAGAATTAAGAAAGTAGGAGAAATTTTATGAAGAGCTAAAGAAATCATTTCATAAGAGGTATTTTATAATAAATTCCTGCTTTATTATCAAAGACATGTGTAGCTAATATTTATAGGACTATTTTATTAAAGCATATTTATAAAATTATTAGTTAACTCATAATTAAATTATTGTTGTAATAAATACATAAAAATCTATATGTGCTAGGTAGAGCATCAAAGGACCCTGAGGCTCGGACCGTCCTTTTCCATCAACCTTCAAAATCAAACTACAAGTCAACAAATGTGGGTAACATTATCTGCGGTGCAGTTGTAAATGTTTTATCGTCTGTTGGTATATGCAATTTGTATTTATTATATTAACCAATAAGTTACTATTGTTTCGGATCTTCGGATCTAAGTGGCCAATTGGACCGACGGGTCTATCGGGCCAGAGCCTTATGTGCTCACTGAGTCATATTTACTCACTACTATTGGTCTTCGGATCAATAGAGCCTTTAGACCTTCGGGTTAAGGATCAACGGATCTATTGGGCAATATAAATTTATGAAATGACTGACGAGTCCAGTTCGTAATAATACATTTTGTTTATTGCCAAACGACTTAACAGCCTGCAGGTTACCCACTGAATTTTTTTTTTATCTCACACCCAATTAATATTTCAGGTTTTGAAGAAGAGATTCGGAAGCTGCAGTGGCACTAAGAGCCCCATATTAACCGGTTAAGATATTATATTTAAATAAAGTCAAATATTTACGATATTTAAGTTCGAACTCCAATTATGTTTGTAATAAATTTTATGATCCGCCATCTTTATAATATGAATGTATTATTATCATGAGACTATAATATTTCAGTTATTATTTAAGCTTTGAACTTCATCCTCCGCTGTATTAATTTTTATTTTTACGAAGTTTTCAAAGTTTAAATTTTAGTTACTATAGTAGCAACTCGCTCCCGATTCAGATAGGTCACAGAGGGTCCGACGTTTCTGGAACGGAGCGCTACAACATTTTAGTTCAAGTGGTTCACTACAAAAAAAATAGTCATTTACTGACGGACTTACCGACAGATTTCCGTCGGTAAAACTGGTCATCCGTCGGTATTTCCTCGTCACAAAATACCGACGAAAAATTAATTCGTTGGTAAATACCGATGGATATTCGTCGGTATTCCGTCGGTAATTACCGACGAATATTCGTCGGAAAACACTGTTTATAAAAAATTCAAAATTTTGTAGGTAAATCTGAAATTTAAAATTCCGACGGTGTTTTGTCGGTATTTTATCGGTATTTGTGACGGAATTTGATCCGTCGGTATTTCACAGTTTTTTTGTAGTGGTTATAGCTCAAGTGGTTAAAGCTCCACTACGTATGACCCAAAAAAATAGGTTCAAAAAATATTCAAAATTGCAAGTAAGTTTATTGTGAAAATATTTTTGTGAATCTGTGTAATATTTTTGAATTTATTTGCAATTTTAAATTTTTTAAACTTATTTGTAATTGACCCAAAATATTACTTTGATAATAATATTATATAATGAATACAACTTTCTTTTTCTTTCTTTTTTGATCGGGCAAATGGCGACTCGAGACTCGAACCCATGACCTAGTGGAGCTCTAACCACTTGAGCTATACCATTTTGTCAAACAATTAATATAGTTTTAAGTTGCATCGTAAAATTAATTAACAAAAAATTTGCTTTTATAAAAAATATCATCAATAATAAGAAATATTATAAATATTGCATAAATATAATATTAGATATTTTAAACTTGTTTATAAACAGTAAACTGCAGGTTATAACACAAAAGTGAAAATATTTTGCTGCAAATAAATGAGTGAAACGATTTACCGTTGGTGTATTTATTTATTTATTTATTTATTTATTTATTATGTTTGTATAAGAAAAGGCCAATAATCAAGTAGACGTTGGGAGGTGAAAAGACCGGCCTTCTTTTACCGACAACTGCCGTTTCGTCGCAATTTCCCACTTTTTTAAATAGACCTTGATGTGACAATTTAAAAGTTGGTTGTGTAACATTTACGCAGAGGCAAAATCTCGTGTGAAACAGTTTTATAGTATGAAATTAATGTCATTAGAATTATTTACTGATACTATAACATCTATTTAGTGATACCATTACACTTATAAACTGATATCACAATATAAAATGGTTATGGTATCAGCGAATGATTCTAATGGTATCAACGAATGATTCTAATGATATCAGAGAGTGATTCTAATGGTACCAGTTTCATACTATGAAACTGCTTCACTGGAAAGTGACTCATATTTACTATTAATTTTTATCTTTAAATTAATGGTTTGTCTATTATAGATTTTTCTATAAAACTTATTCAGAGTATAAAATTGATATAATTAATATTATTTATTTAATATATAAATTTTTCGATGAAATTTATCCACAGTATAAAACTGATATCATTACATTCATTCATTCAATAATACCACAATATTTATAAAAATAATAATATTATTAATTTTTTTTAATAGGGAGAAGAGTGACTCGAACCCATGACCTTTAAGTCATAAGCAATGGAGCTCTAACCACTTAAATTATATCACTTCGTCTAATAATATTATTGAATTAATGTAATTATATCAACTTTATACTAAAAATAAATTTTACAGGAGTGTGATTTTTTTTTTTTAAAAGTACAAGGGAGCTTATATGGAAGTTGTATGTGTGGATAAAATTTAATATTCATCGTGGAATCATTTTATAAATCACGTTTCATGATATGCATGGAGATATAAATCACATTACATCAATCATGTTGTGTACGATAGTAATCGATCCAAAAAATTTTAGGCTTTTCTTTAACTTATGCGTATTATTATAATTATAATTAGTTTTAGTATAATAATAACAATACAACATGTCATTTGTGAGATTGCCCCACAAAATGCTTAATGTAGAAGGAAATAAATGCTTAAATAACTTGTTCACGGTATAAAATTGATATTATTATATGAGTGTGTCTACTGTGAACCAAGTTTCACAATGAAACTTGATCCATATTGAAAAATAAGATTAATTTACTTTTTAATTATCTCAACTAATACCTTTTAGTAATATAGGTGATACTCTTCCGTTATCATGACCGATACTCTTTAATAATATAGGTAATACTCTTCAGTTATCACGACTGATACTCTTTAGCAATATAGGGCATACTTTTCAGTTATCACAACTGAAACCTTTTAGTAATATAAGTAATACCGTTCAGTTATTACAACTAATACTTTTTAGTAAATGATCAAGTTTCACCGTGAACCCTTGTTCACACTAGACTTTGCCTTATTATATTATTCAGTAATGTTAACTGTCCCGAAGACATTTGCACGATTGGTTTTTTCAACGGTTTTTGTGTGAGAGTTATTTCATAGTAATACGTTTACAAAAATTGTTTTATATTTTGTAAACGTATTACTATGAAATAATTCTCACACAAAAATCGATGAAAAAGTCAATCGTGCAAATGTCTTCGGGACGGAGGGAGTATTATTTTTATAAATTAAAATAATAGTAATATTTTATATTGTATTATTAATTTATAAAATGTAATAATATTAATAATGGAATATTATGATATTATTATATATAAATTGTAATGATAAGTTTTATGGAAAATTTGTGTTTTGAAAAAGTGAAAAGGAGAGACGACCTCTAATTGACTCTGGGAAAACGGAAAGACCCAATCCCCCGCCTTAATTTTTTTATACTTTTTTCCACACAAACACTCTGCACATTCCCACCTTTTTCCAATGATCTTCACATTTGCTTTTTTCATAAAAATCTTTAAATCCTTCACTGTGGTGGGGTTTGATCTGTAGTACGGAGAGATTCCTGGTTGATTACATTTTTCCACACTCTTTCTTAACCCCAAAGAAAACCTATTTGTCCTAGTATATGTTTAACTGGGAATATACTTGATCATTCATGCATGCAACAATTTTATGCTCATATTCATGTTCATCGCTGTATTTGCAGGGTTTCTGTTGAAAATAGAAGGAAATTTTGAAGAAATTTGTTTGTAAAGTGAAAATGGAGGATTACAGTTCAGGCACTAGCAGGGAATCTGGGTTTAAAGATGAATTTGTTGATTTGCTCTTCTCATGGTCTATTCAACAGATTTTTGATGAAAATCTGTTCCAATTTCAGGTATATTTTGAATTATGCTGCAAATATGTATTTTCCTTTTGGATTTATTTATAGTGTAATATGCGGTGCTATGAGATTAAATAGGTCTAGAAACAGATGATTAGCGTGGACGTCTCGATAATGGTTATTTTTGCTTCTTTTGGTTTTCTATTCAGAACTAGATTTCTTTAGTCTTCGTTATTGGAAAGCTCTTACGACGCTAGAGATGCTTTTTGATGTTCCTAAGAGCTGTATATGCTGTTTTTTTTTTTTTTTTTTTGGAATCTGTTACATAAATTTAAGCTTTGTTTGAAGGAATGATGAGAGCAAGTGAATTTGGATATGTGGCGTTGATTTATTTGCATTTTCCTTTTTTACAATGTTATAATGAAAAAAGTGAAGAATTAGGTATGTAATAAACACTTCTGCATCATAGCTAAGTTTGCTTCTATATGTACTTGGTTTTTACATTTTATACTGGATAGTCAGTTTGTTTTTTTCTAATTTAATTTTCTTTGACATTAAGGTTGAGAAAATTCCGGAATCATTTGAAAGTGTGGATCACTATCTTCATGCATATGTCTACCCTTTGTTAGAAGAAACACGCTCTGAACTTGCATCTGCACTGGAAACTGTGTATAATGCTCCTTATGGTGAAGTAACATCTTTCAAAGAGTTAAAGCACGAGATGGGATCGTACAATGTTAAAGTTGACCGCTGGGAAAACAGAATAAGTGAACGAGGCAAAGATCCTTACAGAACACTGCCTGGTGATTTTGTCCTGCTTTCAGTTATAAGACCCGAAAGTGTTTCTGACCTGCAACGTGCTAGCTGTTCATATACCTTTGCGTATGTAATGAAAATTTCTGAGGATGAAAGTGGTGATATATTATCCGGTTTCAAACTCAAAACAGCTGGCGACATTGATGTTGAAGATGTACAAAGCAAGCCACTCTATGTGGTTCACGTGGCGAACATAACAACGCAAAAACGAATATGGAATGCGTTGAAAATGCATCGAAATCTGGGGATCATTAAAAAAGTATTAACCAAGGATAACATGGTATACCGTTCTGCTTCAAAAGCATTTCAAATTGCTTTTCATAGTTTGTACATGCTTCTAATTTCTTTGTTATTTTTCATTTTGCTTTTTTCCACTTCTAGAACTTATGTTATTTGGGCCATCACTGTCAACCATATTTCATCCTTCCATGTTATCTTTTAATGCATGTTTAAATCTTCATTTTTTCGTAAAAAAACATCTTCTGGATTGGACATGATTAATCCATGATTATATGTTCCTATTCTGTATGCAGACATGACAGATTACTCCGTGATTTTTAATTAATGTTTTTCTTGCAACAGGATCAGGAAGATTGTGAAATTTGCCCTCTCAAATGCCACATTGATGTGGAGGAGAAATTTGGATCGAGTTTATTGTCCAAGTTAAACGAATCACAACGTGGGTCAATTTTGGCTACTTTACGCAAAATTGGATGCAGCCATCAGCCTTCTGTGGAACTCATATGGGGTCCACCTGGGACCGGAAAGACGTTGACCTTAAGTGCTTTGCTGTATATTCTCTTAAAAATGAATGTGAGGACCCTTGTCTGTGCTCCAACAAATATTGCCATCACGGAACTAGTCTCTCGGGTGGCGGCACACATGAGAAATTCCTTCGAAACCGAAAGTGAGAAGAGCCTCTTGTCTTGTCCTCTAGGAGACATTCTCGTTTTTGGTAATAAGGATAATCTCAAAGTTGGATCAGATATCCAAGAAATTCTTTTGGATTATCGTGTTGAGAGGCTTATACATTTCTTAGTACCATTTACTGGCTGGAAACATTGTATATCGACCATGCTCGATTTTCTTGAAGATTGTGTTTCCCAGTATCAAATTTTCACTGAGAATGAGCTAAAAAAATCAAATGATCCTCCAGATGCTGAAGTCGAGCAGTCTGTGTCCAAATCATTTTTGGAGTTCGCTAGACTAAAATTTACTCATGTTGCATCAGCTGTGAGACAGTGCTTGTTGACATTCTTCACTCATTTACCGAGAAGCTTCATTCAGGAAGAGAATTATCAAAGCATTGTGCAACTTATCTCTCTACTTGACTCTCTTGAAGTGTTGTTGTTTGAAGACAGTTTGACATCTAGCGAGTTAGAGACTATCTTCCTACAACAGGCAGTGATTGGCCCTGAATCATTTGTGGATACATCGTCCTTAGAGTATATCAGATGCCAGATTCGGTCTATTCTAAGATCTCTTCAGGCTTCTCTGAGTAATCTTGGCCTTCCACTTGTGACTGCAAAATATTCTACTTCAGAGTTCTGTCTCCAAAAGGCTTCTCTGATATTTTGCACAACTTCAACTTCGTACAAGCTACATTCAGTTGATATTAAGCCATTTCACTTTCTGGTCATTGATGAAGCTGCTCAGGTCAAGGAATGTGAAACATCTATAGCCCTTCAGCTCCCAGATGTGAAGCATGCTATCCTGGTTGGTGATGAATGTCAATTACCGGCAACAGTAACCAGCAAGGTAGTTAATTGAGTCATTTATTCTTCCACTTAGTGTTTTGTAGAAGGTAGTTAAATGTTAATGATTCATTTATATGCAGCTGTCTGAAGAAGCTGGCTTTGGAAGAAGTTTATTCGAAAGATTGAGCTCAATGGGCCATTCAAAGCACCTGCTTAATATGCAATACAGGATGCATCCATCAATAAGCAGGTTTCCAAATGCAAATTTCTATGATAACCAGATATTGAATGCACCTAATGTGAAGAGTAAAAGCTACGAAAGATGCTATCTTCAGGATAGAATGTTTGGTCCCTATTCATTCATAAATGTCTGTGATGGAAGAGAGGAGTTGGACGATGTTGGTCGCAGTAGAAGAAACATGGTTGAGGTTGCAGTGATATTGAAACTATTGCGTAAACTCTTCAAAGGTATTATATAATTGCCTGAATTGTTTCAAACATTATAACTGCCATCTAGTAGTTTCTCTTTTCTGTTTATGCCACTAATGTTTCCAAAAGAAGTCAAAGGTTCAGTCTATTCATGGATTGATGGATTTTTGTTTGGTGGTCTTAGGTGAATTTCTATTCCTTTATTCAAATAGGTTCATGATGTGTGACATAATATACAGTGAGTCCTTAACAGGGTTGTTGGTTACAGATGGTTAACCCTATCATTGTGCTAGATTCAGTGTCTGTTCTTCTCATGATTTTAATAAGCAAATGTTTTTACCTCTTTTGTGTATCTTTATTTTTTACTATCTTTCATTCATGAACAGAATGGAGCGTCTCAAAAAAGAAACTCAGTATTGGTGTGATATCTCCCTATGCTGCTCAAGTAGCAGCAATTCAAGATAAGCTTACACCTAAATATGATAACCTTGAGAGGTTTACAGTTAAGGTGAAGTCAATTGATGGTTTTCAAGGTGGAGAAGAAGACATAATAATAATATCAACTGTAAGGTCTCACAAAGGTGGTTCCGTTGGTTTTTTGGCTAGTCTTCAAAGAACCAATGTTGCTTTGACAAGAGCGCGGTATGCTATCACATGTTTAATATCTTATTTTTTAATATAGGGTTCAACTAGACAATGATTATTATTCCCTCCTTTTCTTGTAGCCACTGTCTCTGGATAATAGGAAATGAAAGAACTCTGAGTAAAAGCGAGTCAGTTTGGGCAACATTAGTGTCTGATGCTAAGGATCGAAAATGTTTCTTCAATGCTGGTGAAGATTCTGATCTCGACAAAACTATTATAGGTGTGAAGAAAGAGTTGGACCAACTTGATGATCTTCTAAGTGAGGACAGTGTGCATTTCAAAAATTTAAGATGGCAGGTACTCAGATTATTTATGATACTTTTTTTAAAGTTTGTGTTGGTACTTTGAATTTTGTCTTAGCATGTATTACTCACGCGAACACCAAATAAGTGTTTTCTCGAATAGTTAAGTCATCCAAGATATGTTAGATCTTTCTTAAATCTGATGTTTTTCTTGCTGCGTGGCTCTCTCTCTCTCTCTCTCTCTCTCTCTCTCTCTGAATTATCGTTGTTCATGTGCGCTGGATCATAAGATAATGTATTCATCTGTCTTAAAATTTTGTTCGCATATAAAAGTGGATTCAAACTCACCTATTTACTCTTTCTGTAATGTTTGCTTTTGTTTTCACATTGAAACTATTTCTTGTCTGTTTACATTTTTGCACATTAACTTATGGGTTTTTAAATTTTATCTATTTACTTTCTATGTCTCAAATGTTGGTTGTTTTTCCCTAACAATCTATTTTGTGCATCTTTAGGTTTTATTCAGCGATAACTTCCGAAAATCTTTTCAGAAACTGAAATTCCCCAGGATTAAGAATTTGGTCGTAAAGTATATAATGAAGCTTGCAAGTGGTTGGCGGCCCAAAAAAGTAGATGTGGACCGGAAATGCGAGAACTCTTCATATATTTTGAAACTGTTCAAGGTCGACATATTCTATGTTGTTTGCTCCATTGATATAGCAAAGGACACCATCTATAAGCAAGTCTTGAAAGTGTGGGACATCTTGCCTATGAACGAGACCACAAAATATTTCAAACGACTTGACAGTATATTTTCCATGTATACGGATAATTTCATCAAGCTTTGCAATGAGAAGTTGTTTGATAGGTATGTTGTTCTGGTTATGTTTTTGTTGGATCAAATTATAATGTCTTGTGATTTGCATATTATGTTTTGGTGGATTCAATTATAATGTCATTCTGATTGTGTTTTTTTTGTTTGTTAACAAAGTTTGAAGTGGCATGAAATATTTTCATGTGGGCCTGGTAATGAGAATATACTACTTGATCATGTGCGTATATTTCATTTGTACGTCCTATACAACTTTTCTTCTTGTGAAAATGGTTGAAACTTCAACACTGCTGTACTCAAAGCTAATTTTTTTAATTTCATTTCCTGTTTAGAAATTTAGAGGTGCCAAAGAGATATCATTACTAATTCTGTTAGTTTCATTTCTTGTTTAGAAATTTAGAGGTGCCAAAGAGTTGGTCATTTTCTAATGACATCATCCGTTTCAAGAATCCCAATGACTCTAAATTAGGCACTGGAGCAAGTGCTAACTCCGTTGACTGCAGAAGTTACGTGGAAAATTCTAAAGTGAACGAGAGCTTGTTGTTGATGAAATTTTATTCCTTGTCAATTGGTGCTGTGAATCATTTGCTTTCGGACGTTGAGGGTAGAGAAATGGATCTTCCGTTTGAGGTTACTGATGAGGAGCGTGAGATAATAAATTTTCCGAGAAGCAGCTTCATTCTTGGAAGATCTGGCACTGGAAAAACAACTATATTGACTATGAAGCTGTACAAGAGGCTTCACCAATACTGCCTTGCTTCACGGGATTCTGTTGCAGCTGATAATAATGTTGATGAGGATCTGTATGCTGGGGAATCTATGCAGACTACCTTGCACCAGCTTTTTGTCACTGTTAGTCCAAAGCTCTGTTATGCTGTCAAAAATCATGTATCTCAGCTGAAAAGGTGCGTCCATCTATTTTATCAGCAAGTCTGCTGTACCTCCTTAATGTATCTCATTTACTTTATAAGCAATCCCGTGTGTAGATCTTGGACATGAATAAATATAATTGCATTAACCATTCACATTAGACACTTGAAATATGATGATAGAATATCTGAGTTACCAACTCTTAGTTGTATCATTCTTGTTATTCTAGATGACCAACACACTTATGTTTTGCATTATGAGCATTGTCTTATTCCTGCAGTGTGTGTTTAACCTCTCTAATATTTACAGCTTTGCTACTGAAAACTTCTCTGGAAGTGACAACTTCACTGGTATGGATGATGTTGATGAAATGGCAGAATTCAAAGATATTCCAGACACGTTTCTTGGCATTGAACCAGAAAAGTACCCTCTGATAATCACATTTCACAAGTTTCTAATGATGCTTGATGGCTCTCTGGGTAATTCGTATTTTCAGAGGTTTCATGATGTAAGAGATGATACAAATTATGAAAGTAGAAGATCAATTGCACTGCAGACTTTCATGAGAAGGAAGGAGGTTACATATGACAGATTTCGGTTTTTGTACTGGCCCCATTTTAATG
This sequence comes from Paraleonurus japonicus, assembly GCA_030762865.1. Taxonomy (NCBI): domain Eukaryota; kingdom Viridiplantae; phylum Streptophyta; class Magnoliopsida; order Lamiales; family Lamiaceae; genus Paraleonurus; species Paraleonurus japonicus. Next base: position 38,096,231 of record CM061059.1, on the reverse strand, counting down.
CAAAGCTAACCAAGAATCTTGATTCCTCCAGAGTGTACACTGAAATTATGTCGCATATTAAAGGAGGTCTACAAGATGGTGACACATGTGATTTCAAGCGAAGTAGGCAAGATTACATATCATTATCTGACAGTAGGGTATCCACATTAAGTGAGGAGACAAGAGATGTGATTTATGATATTTTTGAGGACTATGAGAAACTGAAGTTGGAACGTGGTGATTTTGATCTGTCTGATTTTGTGAATGACATTCATCTCAGAATCAAGAATGAAGATCTTCTTGGTGACAAAATGGACTTTGTGTACATTGATGAAGTACAGGACCTCAGCATGAGGCAAATATCCCTTTTCAGATATATCTGTAAAAATGTTGATGAAGGATTTGTCTTTTCTGGAGATACTGCACAGACCATTGCAAGAGGGATTGACTTCAGGTTTGAAGATATCAGATCCTTGTTCTATACTGAATTTTTGATGAAGTCTAGGAACTCTGATATTTCAGGAAGAAGAGAGAAAGGTCTCATATCAGATATGTTTAATTTGTCTCAAAATTTCCGTACTCATACTGGAGTGCTTAGATTAGCACAGAGTGTCATAGATCTTATTTGCCATTATTTCCCTCAATCTATTGATTCATTGCCTCCAGAGACTAGTCTTATATATGGTGAGTCTCCTGTTGTCCTCGAGCCAGGCAGTGATGAGAACTTGATTATGGCAATATTTGGACAAGGCAGAAAGTGTGGTGAGAAATGGGTTGGTTTTGGTGCTGACCAGGTTATTTTAGTTCGGGATGATTCTGCAAGAAAGGAAATCTCCAGCTATGTTGGCCAGCAAGCTCTTGTTCTAACTATACTCGAGTGCAAGGGCCTTGAGTTTCAGGTTAGTAATTTCTTCATCTTGTTCTAATTATACTGGTGTAATTTTTTACGAACATACCATTAAATGGTCATAGGAGATGAAATCTTTCTTTCTTATATCATATATGTACTGGCATCCTAAATTGTGTTAATTAGATGAAGAGATGATAACAGTTATTTAATTGCATATGTTTTGATCTTGTGTTGAATATTATAGGATGTTCTGTTGTACAACTTCTTTGGTTCGTCGCCTTTGAGTAATCAATGGAGAGTTGTGTATGAATTCTTGAAAGAAAAGGATCTTCTTGATGGTGACTTGTCCTTTCCTAGTTTTAGCCATTCAAGACACAATATCTTGTGCTCAGAACTGAAACAATTATATGTGGCGATTACTCGGACAAGACAGAGGTTATGGATCTGCGAAAACAATGTGGAGTTCTCTAAGCCTATGCTTGATTATTGGAGAAGGTTGTGCCTTGTGCAAGTGACGAAAATAGATGATTCTCTTGCAGCAGCAATGCAAAGGGCTAGCAGTCCTGAGGAGTGGAAATCCCAAGGAATCAAGGTTTGATTGCCCTTTTATGTGTGTATTTTTATTTTATTTTAATATAATTAACATTGTTTTTTATGTTTCTTTTGCAGCTTTTTTGGGAGAAAAACTATGAGATGGCAATAATGTGCTTTGAAAAAGCTGGTGATGAAACGTGGGAGAAAAGGGCGAAAGCCTCTGGACTTAGAGCTGCAGCTGACACTCTACGTAGTTCAAATCCTGAAGAGGCAAATATAATGCTTAGAGAGGCTGCAGAAATATTTGACTCCATTGACAGAGTTGAATCTGCAGCTGAATGTTTTTGCGACTTGGGGGAATATGAAAGAGCAGGTAAGTTGTAGATTAATGATCCTTAGACAAAAATGTTACGTGAACACTAATCATAAATAGTCTTCTAAAATCGGTACTTATCAAGTGTTAAGATAGTTGAAATTCAGGTTTAGTTGAATTCATCTATTTTAGCAAACCAAACATGGAATACCTTTTTTTCCATTGGACGAAACCTGAATTTTTGGTTGTTCTCATCTAGGCAAGTTTTCAAAAAAATGCTGCATTGGAATCAATTGAAAAGAAAAGCGTCACATGAATGCATATTTATAATATGAAATTGTTGTTGTGCAACATTATGCAAGGATATACTTTTTAACTATTTCAAAGAAACTATGACAAGAGATGATACACAATATATAAATGTTAACATGTATTTTGACCTAACATGAGCCTGAGATATTATTTCAACCCCAAATGCCATTTCTTGACAATTATCTTTGTAGTCAGCCTTTATTTTATGTTTATTATAATATATGGTTTTTCTTACCTTTTCAATTTGAAATTCTTATATTATGCATTTTTGCGTCCTTTTATGGAGTTTTATGTTGTATTATACACTAAAAGTTTTTATAGAGTTTTTGCCACCAATTTGCCCAATTCTCATATCCTTTTGAAAGTGTTAACTGTTAAGCGTTGCTCTATGGTCCAGCATTTTAAACAATCTTGAATGTTGGTGCAGGAAAAATTTATTTGGAGAAGTGTGGTACGTCAGAGCTAAAAAGAGCTGGTGAGTGTTTCTGTTTAGCTGGAAACTATAAAACTGCTGCAGAAGTGTATTCCAGTGGAAACTTCTTCAGAGAGTGCTTGTCAGCTTGCACCAAAGGGAATTGTTATGACCTCGTTTTGCAATATATTGAGTACTGGAAAGTGCAAGCTTCACTTAATAGTTCAATTATGGCTAGATTCAAGGAGATCGACAAAATTTCACAGGAGTTCCTAGAAAGTTGTGCTTTGGAACGTTATAATGCAAAGGACAAGGCATCACTAATGAAGTTTGTTCGAGCTTTCAATTCGACGGAATCCAAATGCAACTTCTTGAAGTCTTTGGACTGCCTTGAGGAGCTTTTAGTCTTGAAGGAAGAGTCAGGAAATTTCAGTGAGGCTGCTGAGATTGCGAAGAGTCTAGGAGATATTTTGCGTGAGGTTGATCTGCTGGAGAAGGCGACACAGTTTGCAAATGCATGCTTGTTGATACTATCTTATGTCCTTTATAACTCTTTATGGATGTCTGCATCTAGAGTTTGGCCTCCAAAGTCATTTCCTCAAAAGGTGGCTCTTTTGAATAGAGCAAAATGCATCTCACAAAAGGTTTCTGAAACTTTTCATGCATCAACCTGTGCTGAGGTTAATATATTGTTATGTGAGCAGAGAAATGTGTCAGAATTGATGCTGTTTTACAGTTATTCAAAGCTGTCTGGTACTCCAATTGGTGAAATTCTCTCTGTTCGTAGACTTCTGGATGCACATTTTCAAATTAATCAACCCAGGTATGGGACAGATCCTGTATTACACCTCGATCCAAAGTCGTTTGAGGAAAGAATTTTGAGGAATCAAGTTTCTGGTGGGACACTTTTCTATCTTTGGAACTTGTGGAAGTCACACAGTTTGAATATCTTAGAATGTCTTGATGATCTTGAGAAGTCAGATTTCATCAAACCAAAAGGTGCAGTTCGGTTCTGTCTTAATTACTTTGGAGTGAGGTTGATAGATGATTTCAGCGTCACACTTCACTTGATGAACCCAAATGCTGAATGGGTAAAAAATGTCAAGGGGTTTACGAGGAAGAGTGGAAATGTGATGACCCTTGAAGCTCGTCATTTTGCATCAGCTGCTCGAAAGTATTGGCATCAAGAATTTGTTTCTGTTGGACTTAAAGTGTTGGAAACTCTTCAAGGACTTTATAAGAGTTGGACTGTGAAGTACTGCAAAAGTATATGCCTGCTTCAGATTTTTGACATAGCAAAGTTCTTCCTCGAGTCGAAATCAATTAATATGAATAACTTCGAAGCCAGGAAGCTGGAGGATTCTCTGCAATTATCGACTAATTACTTTGGGTTTGTTTTCCCATTGGACTCCCGAGAGTCTATATCAGAAAAATTGATTACTCTGAGAGAAACATTACTTTCGAAGAATTTACTTGAAGAAATTGTTTCTAGAGAAATTAGAAAGAAGGGTGAACTCACTTATGGTCAGATTGGTCGATCGGTGATGATAATGCTGGGAACTAGTGAGATCAAGCATAGCATCTATGATGGAATTGTTGGGCATTCAAAGGACACGTCTTGGAAGTCATTCGTTAAGAGTCTCTGGGGAATCTTGGAGTCTTATTGTTCAAAGGAATCTGAAGCTAACAATCCATTGAGATGCTTCGATGAAACATTAAGTCAAGAGTTACATAAAGCACTGGAAGAAACTTATAAAGTCCACTGGAGGGCGTTTGACTATGTATCTCCGCATTGCTTCTTTTATATTGTTGAAAGGCTTTTGATTCTGGTTCCTCATTCTCAGGGCTACTTTTTCACTTCCAAATCTTCATTCATCGAACATTTAATGTGTCTGCCATTAGATGCCAATCCAGGAGCCAGTATAGTCACGGACCCCCATTACTATTCTACGACCATCTTCAACTTTGTTGCCGGGGTGGTCCAGGAATGTCTGTCCAACAGTCTGGTTACAGCAGAATGGATCAAAACTTCTCGTATTGATTGCAAGTACTATTTTCCAGTGCTGTTGCTGAGATTGTTTGTGATTCTGTGTCTATCATGTCTGAACTCAGGATTCTCTTTCAGTGTAATTTTTGATCTACTACGTTTACCTAGGATTAGCATGCAGCTGCCAAGAAGATTTTATGAAGTCCTTCGATCCAGAAAACGGAATGATAATTCTTATTTATCAGCAGTTGCTGATGCATTTAAAGGTATTGGGGATCCTCTTTTGATTGTAGCTTCGAGTGAGAATACTCGCAAGTTTGCATATCCTGATGCCATTTTTCTTGAGTTGAGATCCTTCACTTCCAGAAAAGGGATAATGGAAGCTCTATTTCCCAGGAGACCTGAAGTGTCACCATCTATTGCTGAAACGAATGCCACCAATTCAAATAGCACTGGAGTTCCTTCTGTTGTCAGCGATAAGGGTAAGGGCACCATTGTAAAATCCTTAGTAACAACATTGGATATGTATTCAAGCTTGAGTTCTGAGACTGGGAAAGGGATACTGCAAATAAACTGGAGTCTTATTCGGGAAATCTCTGATGCACTCGAGTCACTCAGAAATGTGAACAGTGAAAGTTTGCAGATTCTTGTCTTCAAAAAGAAGGTAATTTTAATTTTGATTTAATCTGAGGATTTCTTGGCTGCTATTGGTTATATAGCTTATACATACCCTACTATATAGGTGGAGGTGTGGGAGCATGTGAACTTTTTACAAGGTGCAGTGACAAAGTTAATAGAGCAGAGGTCTCATTCTGCTGAAGCTGCACTTTTATTGAGTGACGCCGCCAGCATGATTGAGGAACTTGACGCGCTTTCTTCTTTGTTGCCTACGAGGTTTGTCACTAAAAAACTAACAAAGAAATGGCTCTTTTCAGTGATCATGTTGACATAAGCGAGATAATATAATCTGTTCTAATGATAATTGTTGCCGTATTTTTTGAATGCCTTTGGTCCTTAGTAAGGTGATAATGGGCTTAATATTGGTGCAACTTTTCGATTTTCTATTGTGTTTATGTTGAGGTGACTTTGTTGTCTGGTTTCTAAATTCAACTTCTTTAGATTTAAGAGGCTGTTTGCAAACTGTACTCCAAAAGCAGAATCAATTTAAAAAAAAAATCATTTCTCAAGTGTTTGCAACTACTATTTTGAGTACTTATAATTCATTTTGGAGAAGCAGCTAAGACCTAGATTTTAAAGAATCAATTCTTAGCTAGGCCCACTTTGGGATGCCCAAAAGGTTTACCTCTAAATAAAAAATAAAAAAAGATAAAAAAAATATTAATAAAGTGATTTTCTTCCAACACATTCCTAATTAGAATTCATTACTTTATTTCCAAACTATCTTCACTTTTCATTTTACTACGAAAATCACTTAATATTACTTTTTGATTTTTCAATAGAGTTTCAAAATACACACTTAGTTTATTTTATTGTTTTACATGATATAAAATTTTCTTCCAGTAACACTTCCTTTATCCTTTTCAACTGAAACAACAATGCTTGAGTGCAGTGATTTCGATGATAAAACACTGTCCAAGCTTGGAGAAATGCTCAAGAGTTTGGAATCAAAGCGACCTGAACTAGACGCAGTACTGGCTCAACTCACCGCGGAGAATGACCCTAATGGTGCTGTTGTCTCTGAAGAGATCGAAAACAACAAAAATGCAGACGACAGTCATGGTAATGAAGATGGAAAAACCAATGGTTCAAAAGCTGCTGTAACTAATCTGCGTAACCAGGACGATGAAAGTACTCAGGGAAAAGGAAATAACAAGAAGAATGCACAGTCGAAGAAAGGACACCAGAATGCTGAAAGCACTCAGGGAAAAGGAAACAACAAGAAGAATAAGAAGTCGAAGAAAGGGAAAGGAAGTAGGAAAAAGTAAGCCTACTTTTATCTCCATTGCTTGTTTCAATCTCATTGAAATTGAGGTCCTCTAATGCTGGTCATTATTAGTGCTGGTATTTGTAAGTAAAACAATCAATATTTGGGCATGTAAGAATCTCAACCATGTCTAACTTCCAAGGATAATCTTGACCTCTAATATTATGTTTTGTCGATAATATTCTCTTTAAATGTTATTTCTTCGTTTTCAGTATATTATTACATATTTTTCCATTGAATGTTTCAGATAACCTTTTATTTTTATGAGAGTTGAGTGGAAAAAAACTGCATTTCATTAGCATTTGGGAAAATTACTGGACAGTCCTATCTTCACTTGAAGATTAACTATGTAGTTGAAAGGTTAATCATTAAATATTTCGAAATATAATGCTATTGAATAAAATGTTTCATTTCTTAATTAATGTTAGCTCCTTGTATTGTTGTTAATGAATTTAATCAAACATATTCAGGTTCATGGACTCATAAACGAGTGAAGGTAGGGGCGACAAACAATCTCTTTAGGGTGAGTTTTTGGTGATAAACAAACGATTGTTTCTTTAAAGAAGCTTATAAGTTTTTTATAAGTTTTTTAAAAGTGTTTTAGAAAAAAAAAAACATCCAACACCTTGTCTCTATCGACCCCCACTTCATCATAAAATAAATAATTATTTTATATTATAATTTAAATTTAAATTAAGAAAAATATTTATTTTATTAGTTAAACATTTTAATAATTTATGTGTTACTTAAAGATTAAATTTTATAAACTCTTGAAACAAGTTACTCTCTCCGTCACGCAATTAGTTTCACATTTTTCTTTTCGGACGTCCCACAATTAATTTCACACACCTAAAATGAAATACCCTCCATAAACTACACTTCATGACTATCATATAAATTTAAAAATATCACTCTTATTTTATTCTACTTTATTCTCTCTTCTACATTTTATCTCAAACAACCATTCTAAACACTCTTATATTTTATTTTCTCTCCTACACTAATTTAAGTTTTCCTAATAAATTCACACATGAAGATAACTCCGAGACGGAGGGAAAATAAGATATTAGAATTGATAAAATGTTCAATATAAATTTTGTCAAACAGTTCCTTAATCGAACATTATTTACAGGGTTCTGTATGGTCAGGTTCTCATTTGAACCAGGCATTTGAACACCTACGTTAATAAGAACTGTGTACAAATCCTTGATAGTAGTTTGAGCATGACAATTTAAGAAAAACGTGTTCACATTTCGTCAAAGAACTACAAAATGTATTGTTTGCATGTATAATGTAAACAATCTCGACAGGCGTATAATGTTGGACAACGCATTAAATGTCTTTCTTCAACTAAGTGTTTTTTTAGTGTTTTAAATGATGAGTACAGCGAAAGAGTGATGCAGAATTGTAAGCAGTAGAAATTTCCTATATCGACATGAAAAGTCACAGATAAAATACAATAACAAAATGCAAAAAAGAGATTATCTCACATTAATTCCTCAAACCTCGATTCATCACACATTTCAAATATTTCCACCACAAATCTAATCCAAACAGTACTTCTTCTTCCAGTTTGATCATAAAGAAGAACACGTTGCAGCTAAATAAAACCTCTTGAAAAGCACGCTACTTACTTTCTTTAGGTGTGGAAATCCCGTACTTCTCCTGAAGCTTTTGAATCTCCTCCTCCTTCTTCCTCTGGTCAAACTTCTTCCCCATCTTCGCTTGTTGATAATACAAAACAATCAAATACCTGTTCGCGACGTTGAACCCCGACAGGTGGTCGACGGCGGTCTTCGCGTCGTAGATATCCTCGTACACCACGAAGGCGGTTCCCCTTGTATCCTTATTCGTTCCGATGCGAATCTGCCGTATCGCGCCGTACTTGCCGAATATATCGTACATCTCCTCGCTCGTTATATTGAACGGCAAATTGCGCACGTACAGAACCCGGTTAACCTCCGGCGGAAGGCGAGTGTTCGCTTTGCGGAGGCTGATTGCTGCCATTGCGTGAAGATTCGTGAATTAGGGTTCTTAGGGTTAAAAATTGGGAGATTTGGGGCTGCAGATGTTAGGCTTTGCTTCTGTGGGAGCGAGTGCATCGAATTAGTTATACACATTCATTTACAACTTATATAGATGGGCCTAAACAAGTGGGCTCTTTGTAATGTTACAGTGGCTGGGCCCACTGGAATAGAAAATGAATGGTGTCTTCTACTTTTATTTTTCAGTCTCTAAAATTTTGGAATGAAAGGAAAAAAAATATTAAAAACTTTTTCAACAGTGATTTAATTTGATTAAAGAAAATAAAAATTAAACAAGTTTAGAGATTAATGTTCAGAATTTTATATTTTAATAGATAAAAGCACATCACAATGCATAAGCAATTCCTAAGATGGGTTGATTGTTCTGCCTTCAATTGAAATCTCTGCTAATAGATGGTGGGATGGTTCCCCGAATTAGTCAGTCGTTGGGTTGAACAGCGAGTCATAAAAAAAATATCGATGTAAAATTATGGTAACATTGTGAAACTGATGTTTTTAAAAGTGAAACCTAGTTGTTTCAACCACTGTAACATCAATTGGACCATGGATCCATAAATGGGTGATCCTTTATTTTTATTTTCGAAAAACAAAATACATTAATCAAACTTAATTGCAACAGAAAACCGAGAAGATTATACACAATAGTCGAAGGTTCATCCTAGTATTGAGGGCTTGAAAAAGACAAAGCAGTCCTAACAAAATGATGAGCAAAAAAAATTAAAAATTTCTAGAATTAGAGAGAAAAACTAAATAAGGCTACATTTGGATGGATTCATTTAAAATCAAGGGATTTGAGGATAATACATCATACATTTACAAATTAAAATGGAGAAAAATTAAATGAATAAATTTAGTTCACACAAATATTATTTATAGGTGGGAGGATTTCAAATACCTAATAAAATCTAGTCAATTGAAATCCTCCCACTTCTTTCGAGTGTATCAAATTCATTCATTTAATTTTTCTCCATTTTAGTTTGTGTAAATGCATGTATATTATCCTCAAATCCCTTGATTTCAAATCCACTCCATCCAAATGTAGCCTAAACGTTTAGGCACCATGACAATACATGGAGATCAATAATTAATACTTCAAGAATTTTATAAAATAATAATAATAACCTAAAAAAGTTTCAAAACAAAAATTGATAGTACATTAACATTTGAATGAATTATGTCAATTTAATTTTGAAGTCTTTACAATTCTAAAATAAGTTTCTACATAAGGAGACCTCCAAGGTGTGGTTTGCTTACTCAATAAATTAGAAATAGGATTATTTTTCCATTTCCAAAAGAAACACCTTATAAATTTTGAAGAATAACAATTCTAAAAACTATTAACAGAATTTGCAAGCACATCCTAATAATACAACTAGAAAACACAGATTCCTGTAATAGAGCTTCAAGCTCAACTATTCAATTGAAAATAAAATTAAATCCCACTTTTCAAAGATAAAATGCAATAACATGAGGTAGACAGAATCACAAGAAACCATCTCCGATTATGAATACCTATTCAGAGTAATCAGGTTCCCATCAAATTCATGGAAAAAGCAAAAACAAAATTTTCAAACTCCATGTTGTATAAAGGATTCAACACTATTCAGCTCGATCATAAAACCGACCAAATGCTTACCAACATGGTACAAGGTTGCTCACTCTACCTTAGGTAACCCTTCCTCAATATCTGCCCATTTATCAGCTGTCTTGGAGAACTTCTCCTTCACTGTTCCAATGATTTCCCTTGCCTCATCAACCTTCCCAATGCTAACAAGCCCATTCACCAGCAACTTCATGGTTGTAATGTTTGGAAACCAGTTGCAAGCCATGGATTCTTTACAGATGCGTAAAGCAGTCTCGAAATCCTGCCCTTTAGACAGATAGTATACCATGGTGAAATAACACTCTGCATCTGGTTTTAACCTCCTTACATTGATCATCTCTGTGAATAAACTCTTGGCCTCGTCCAAATTCTCTTCCTTGCAAAACCCATAAATCAAATGGAGATATGTTTGAGAATTTGGCTTCATGTCTTTAGCTAAGATATCATCCAATACTTTCTTTGCCTCTGCTGATTTCTTGAGCTTGCATAAGCTCTGAATCTTGACATTGTAGATGCTGATCCCAGCTTTTGCCCCGTTTATCTTCATCAATTCCATCATCTTCTCCACGTCGCTGAACTTTTCCTCCTTGTAAAACCCAGCTATAGCAATGGAGAACGTTGAAGCATTAGGCTTGATGCTCTTCCTCTCCATTTCAGCGAGAATGGAGTGTGCTGAATTCGAACTGCCCGACTCACAGAACCCTTTCAACACAGTGTTGTAGGTGTCCAAATCCGGCTCCAAGCCATACTTTTTGGGAAATTCCGAGAAAATCCTCTTCATCTCGCCGTATTCCCCAGCTAAAATGCAGGAAAACAGCAGTGAGTTCAACGATCTCACGTTCCTCTGAATACCCATCTCAGGCATTTTGTCGAACAGGTTAACTGCATCCTTGACGAGACCCGACTGGCCGTATAGAACAATGAAATGCGACACAAAGCGCTCCGACTGGAAATCGGGGCGGGTCAAGGACTCGCTGATGAAGCCCCGAATACCCTCGTAGTAGTGGGACTTTTTGAGCTTGGAAATGGCCTCAGAGTAAGCAATCCGATCCAAATGCGATTCTGGAGTTAGGGCGGCGGCGCGGCAGATATCGAGGATGCGCTCCGGGTTCTTCTCGGCGCGGAGGAGGTAGAGGGCGGCGCGTGACTTCTCTACGCTGGTGAGTGGGGTTTTGGAGTCTGGGTTCAGGATTGAGGTGGAAAAGAGGCGACTGTGTTGTTGGAGTGTCAATGATTGGAGCTTACGGCGGACCGCCATTGATTTGTCAAGGTCGAAGACGGATCCGGGTTAGGGTTTAGGGTTTAGAGGGCCGAGCAGCGTGCGTAAAAAGAGACAACTCTGATTCAATATTCAGTGAGTTCTAATTTCTCGATAATGATAAATTTGGGCCATTTATTATATTTTCTCTATTTTCTGAATGCATTATATTATACTCCCCCACCCATATTGGTTTTCATATTAATTTTGGCAAACATTTTATTATTAAAGTTAGAGATGTGGTTGAATTGAGTGTAAAAAATAATAATATTTTATATAAATATATGAATATTGTGAGGGACTGAGGATGAAGTTTAAGGAGAGGTTTTCTTTTTTGGAATGTGAAAACTAATGTGGGACAAACAAAAAAGGAAAGTGTAAAACTGATGTGGGAAGTCCCTGTTTAAGAAGTATATGTAGTTTAAAAAATTATTAAAATTTTAGTGACCTATAAAAAACTCTTTAATTGACTAAAAACATAATTTTTTTTATATTTACATTAATTAATTATTGAATGATTTTGCACTTATAAATTAATTAAAAATAACATAAACAAGGCAAAAATTCGTATGAGACCGTCTAATGCATGAGACGGAGTCACTTTTTAATAAATTATTATCACTTTTTAAAAAAGTGATACAAAGTCTTCTATTTTGGACCGAGTGCCATTTAAAGACTGGGAGATCGGGATTGATTTTTAAGTAATATTCTAGTGAGGGGGCTGGTGTTGGGGGATGGGTGTTGTAGTTCTCCTTTTATGCTGTGTTTTCTATGTTGCTGTTCAGGAGTAGTCGATTTTACATTCTAATTTCGAGTTGTAGGCATGTCTTATGCCATCTGGGTTGTTTCTTTCTAGTTTAATAAAATATCTCTTTTCACTGTTAAAAAAAAAAAACAAATTAGTATAAAAGTGATAACAAATTGAAATGTGATAACAAATTATAAAAAAGTGATAACAATTTATGAAAAAGTAATAACAATTTATTAAAAAGTGACTCCGTCTCATGCATGAGACGGTCTCACACAAGAGTGCCCCCATAAACAATAAATGAAGAAAAATAGTATTCCCTCTAAATGCATGATTTGCCAAAAAGATTTATCTTGTACTAAATGCATCATTTTATCTCACTTAAACACTGCAATATTACATCATATGTCATTTTTTTCTATTCTAACTCAATTTAATATTATTAAATAACTCTCTTATTAGAGTTGAAATGACTATTTATCCCATAAAATTAATTTATATATTAAATAACTCTTAAATTTCCGACAACTCTGATCTAATATTAAGTGTGTTCTAAATAAATAAAACACATAATATAAATTGTATCGGATGGAGTATAATATTACTGATATTAATTTTTTGTATTCCTGATGAGATTCTTAATACTCTTGATCAAATATATAATACTTAAAAAATTTCAAATTTGATGCATGGTAACCTCATCTTGTGTAAGTGAAAGTATTCAATATTTAACCAATAGCATCAAGTATTTGATCAAAAACATCAATAATTAGATTAAATAGAAAAGCGACACACAATAATCTAGGGTATGTTTGGTTAAGGATGGGGCCATCCGGATGTGGATGGCCTGTAATAACCCAAAACCCAATTATAGGATTTTATATTTAATTTTCTAAGTTTGGTGATCATTTTATTTTATTCCAATTTCATATGTGATTTTCTTAATTTTTCTCCAACTGACGAACAATTTTTCGACCCGAAAATCTACTGATACTTTTCGAACTCACATCCGTAATCTGGATTTGTTTAATAATGATTAATTACCAATAGTCCTTTAAAGGTGAGAAACACTCAAGAAAACCCTAAGAAAAATATTTGTTCTCCCATCGCGCGTTTTAATAAACTTTCGGAGCCGAAACTTGAACCGAAAAATACCGAAAACTCAACAACGAAGTCACACCACTGTATTAGAAATTAGACTACCAAATGGCAGCCCAAATCTTCCAAATTTTCGTGCACATGGGAGCTTTAAATGAGAGAATATTGGTGGTACATGAAATCCCTAGCCAAAATCCTAAGACTAAGACCTAGGACTAGTTTTTATTTAGCCTTATGTCTATTACCACCTAGTTGCCCCTTTTCTCCCACCCCTCTTGACCGGCCATTTCCTCTCCTTCTCCTCTATAAATAGAGTGGCTGCTCTCCTCATTTTCCACACCAAAAGAAAAGCTTTGGGGCTCTCAAGAAAAGGAGGAAAATTCTCCAAGGGTAAGTCCCTAAACCCCCTCTTAAGTCTTATGTTTTCTCTTAGCTTAGAAATTCAGGAAAAATATGATATGAGGCCCTAAGAACTCCTTTTTACATGATATGATCTTATATGGAGTGCTTGAGTTGGAATTTTGGTGTTTGGAGTCAAAACTGTGAAGTTATACTTGAAACATGAAGCTGTCAAAACCATGCCCTACCCATTGACCCATTTTTGTAAAATACATTCGGACACTTTCCACCCGTTTAAAAATCATGAAACAATTCCTAGATATAGTATTTGAAGTTTAAAATAACATACTAAAATTTCGTGGCCATTGAATTTTTGTAGACTGAGAATAAAATCATGAAAGATTATGTGTCGGAAATGATTCGAAACTGGGAGCAGTGACTCATTTCTTTTATTTCTTCCCTTTCTGATAGTTATAAAATTCTAGGAAAATTTTGGGATGTTCCCCTTGATGTGTTTTAAATCATAGTCAAAATTCATAATATTTCGTTTAGTACTTTATGAGATAAAATTCATTTTCTGAGTACCTGGTCGACGTTCGACGCATAGGGTTATTCTGTGTTGCACGAATTTATTTTTCCAGTTAGACTATTGTATAAATCATGGAAAAATTCATGGATGTGCTACAACTAGTTTATAACATTATCCTTAAATTTGGTGATTTTTAAACAAGTATCCAACAAGTTATGAATTTTCTCGTAATACATGTCCAGTAACCAAGCCAAACGATAGATTAAATGTTCACGAATTTTCTGGGCAAAATCCGTAAGTCAAATGGCTTGGGTCCCTGAATGAAAGTTGTTCATACTTGAGTTCTTCATCACATGTTTAAATTTCATAATTTTTGGATGTTTCTGCAGAGAGTTATGGATTTTATAAGTTAAGGTCACTGTTTTTGCCGAAATAGAAATTTAGAGTCCTTATTACAAAATCTGCTATAGTTTCGTAATTCAAATGAACTCGGACCCTTAATAAACTTTGTTCTACACTGAAGATACACAACATACTAAAATTTCATAATTTTTCAATGAGTCTAAGTATTTTTATTTCGTTATGCATGTATAGGTGTTGTTTTCTTCGATTGTTAGTACTTGATAAATTAAATGGCCAAAAATTTTAATGAAATGTATGTTTGAATATCAAATGTTATACATGATACTTTATGAATGCATATACTTGAGTGTCTTACGTGTTTTCTTGAAAATGAACGGAACCGAAAGTCCCAAATTCTGGACCCACAAACTGTAGTACACTAACAAAGCCGTTAGACATATGATTTAACCCATAGAAGCTTTTGATAAAATGAAGTACCCCTTCTTCGTTCAAAGTCTTGCACATAAGTTTCTAATGGACAAAAGAGTTGTCGAACTAAATATACGAATTGTGCTAGGTAGAGGACGGTCGGAACCAGAGGCCGAGACTTTCGTACAAGAGGCCTAAGCAATCAAGAAGTTAGACTTTTCTCTTAAAAGTTCTCCAGGTGGGTGACACTATTTGTATAGCTAGTTAATGTTATATGGACTGTTGTCAGTTTTCCTGAATCAAACATAAACAGTTCTTCCGAAAGACGCAAACAACTCAAAAGCATGCAAATGCACAACTCCTAACTATAAGAATATACGAGAACAAGTTTCCTTTACTTTGATTATTTATTTTTACATGTTACATACGAGAGTTAGTATCTCTATTGATCTATTGATCTGCAGAGGGCGAAGCCCTATATAAACGGGAGAAATAAGGTTAGAAGAGGGTTTGGATTGTGTGCAGAAATGTCACTAGTGCCACCTCACGGGAGCAATAAGGATGGTAGAGGGTTTGGATTGTGTGTAGAAATGTCACTAGTGCCACCTCATTTGGGACGGAGAATTACGGGTCTCGGACGTATTAACGTGTCATTCCACAATGTGATTATGGGGATCGGACGCACTAGCGTGCCATCTCAAATGTGTTTTATATATATATATATATATATATATATATATATATATATACATATATACTAACTGTCGCAAAAAAAGATGAATCTCTTAATCGAATGAAGTTGAAGGATCAAAATCTTATAACTGAAGATTACCTTGTACAAATGGGCTAAATGCCGCAATGCATAACTAAAGATAAGAGAAGAATAAAAGATTCAATTATATTCGGGTTTTCCTGTCAAACTGTAACAAAGATACAAAGTTACCCATCGAGGTTCCTATCTCACTCTCCCGAACTTAATATTTTCAGGTTGCGAGAATGAGGCCCGGGAGCTGCAGTAGACGACCGCTTCCCACTCTCTCTTAATTAATAAATAAACCGTCTTAGTAACTTTCAACCTTTTATAACGAATATTTTACTAATTTTATGTTATTATCTCCCCCTGGGAGTTGTACTCGTCAGATGGTTTTGATCAAAGTAGATACTGATCTTTTATTTTAAAAGAATTTCTCTTCACCAAGTAAAGTGTTTCAAAAATTTTTCCGCTGCAACTTAATCGTTTGTTATTCAAAAGAAATTTTTTGGCTCAGTTTTTATGTTTCACTAAGTGACGACTCGGGTTTAGGACGTCAGACCCCGAAGGTCGACTTTCTGAATTCCGGGGCGTTACATGGCCCATCCCCCATCCTATTCTATTTTGGATTGGCCCCATCCAAATCTCCATCCAACCCTATAATACATCTACACACTTATTTTCATATATCTCAATACAATCACATCAACTCTATCTTTCACATTAAATATATTATATTATATTTATTTTCTCTCTCTCTCTCACTTTATACTATACCTTATTAAATTAATTATTATCCCACTAACCAATAATAATATAATATTATATTATCTTCTATCACAATCATTCAATCATTACTTCAACCTACTAACAATATTAAAATAATACAACATCAACTTTGATTTGACATAAAGTTCCATCCACCCCTACTTCTCCATCCCTAACCAAACACAGATTATTATTCACAGGATTACCCCCATCCCCATTTTCCATCTCCATCCCATCCACCACCATCTCTAATCAAACATAACCTTACGGAACAAGTGAAGAACAAAGACCTACTCTTAACACAAAATGAATTAGAACTCATGGTCTTCCGCAAAAAACACTGCGACCTGCCATTAGCATTCCTTTGTCATAAGAATTGAGACACTTTTTTATATTTGTATACTCAGGGTGTGATTGGTAGGGCTTAATATTCAAGGTGAGCTTGAATTAAATATATTGCTTGGTAGGGTATAATATATCATGCATAATTTTGTAGTTTGATTGGTAGGTCATATAAGATCATGATTATTACCGAAAAAAATACAATTTTGCCCCTAATCATAAATTTTGATATTTTTTTTTAATTTCCCACCAATTCTATTTTCATTTCCCCCCAAAATTAATAATTTTCCCCCTTTAAACACTTTGACCTAGCTGTGAACATTAAATCAACCAGATAATTCATCTCACCAAAATTTCGCACCCTTCCAAACCAATATTGACTCATTGAACACGAAGGGTGCATTCGACGGGCTTCCCAGTGGCACCAAAATTCATCCTCCATTATTCCAACTTCAACCAAGTAATTGCTGACCTTGCCATTTATTGTACGAATCTTTGTTTTGTTTTGTGGTTGGTTTTATTGTACGAATATTTGTTTTGGAGTAAATTGGCAAGCCATGGGACCTTCTATATTAGCTGTTTATAGAAATTCATAATACATATATGCCCGTCAGTGATTCAATGCGAATGATAGATCGAACAATTTTGGTTTCGCTGAATATTTCATTTTTCATTTTAACAAATGCCCTTTGCTATTTAAGTTGGAGTCATTGTTCGAAAGCAGAATGTTTTGGTTACTTATTTTTGTAATTTGTGTGGATCATTCATGTTCTTGGAAATGCTATGGAACTCATGTTGCTTCTGATACTTTGATGGGAAATTTGCATATGTAGAATAATGGAACCCATGTTGCTTCTGATACTTTGATGGGAAATTTGCATATGTAGAATACTGATTTCGTGGTGAACAAGTCTTTGTCTTGTATATTGATGTGTAGCCATTAGTTTTTTTGGACGCAAATTGTAGATATTCATAATTTGTCAAGATGTATTTGTTCATGATGAACACAGTGATATATGTTCACTTGGTTGAATGTTTGTAGATATGGAGGGTGGAGGTAGTAATTCGGGACACAACAAAGGAAAAAATACACCTGCAATGTGAAGGACTTGGAACCAAATGGAAGAAAAAAATATTAATAGAACTACTGAAGGAGATTGTGGTGTCGGGCTGGAAGACCGAGAATGGTTTTAGGTCTGGATATTTAACAAAGTTGCAGGCCATGATACGTGAAAAGATATCTGGAACTGACATTCGTGCAAACCCTCATATACACTCCAGGATCACCATATGTAGGAGGCACCATGGATGTCTTCAGACTGTTCTATATAGAGGTGTAAACACAAAGCTGGGTTACTGACCTTTCCGAATTACCCAACCGAAACAACATGCAAATTCACACCTTACGAGTTGAGAGCTACTGTTTATTGAAGACAGCTGCGACGCCGGAAAAATCCATTATTTCCGTCGAACTGTATTTGTCATCGGATAGAGATGGGAAAGCAGCGCCCTTTGTTGAATTAATTGCAGCGACAATAGAAAATGTGAACAACACCTAGTCGGAAACGAGGGTTAATGAGATGCTGAAATTTGAATTGGCCAAAAATTGGGGAAAAGGGAGAAGGACATTACCGTCTCGTGTTCGGCACTGTTCAACCGAGCTTATTGGAGTAAGGGGGGTGAGGGGTTACTGTTTTTAATAAAGTGAACAGAGTGTTCAAGGTAATATGGGTTCATTTCTTACCGGGTCAGTTGCATTAATTATGGATCTTGTATTATTTATGTGCCCTACCAAAAAAGATAAAAACTAGTATAAAATGCATATTATGGGTTTTATATACCCTACCAATCATATATTCACACTAAATAAATTGTTTTTTTAAGCAAAACAATTCTTATTAACTAGTCATTCAGCGTGCAAACCTGCACTAAAAAAAAAAAAATCTCCGACAACTTAAGAAAAATAAATGGTTGAAGGGGTGCCATCTCTGAGGTGCCCCATTAAAAAATATCTTTTCTTTTTTCTTTTGGTGCAAGTTTGCAGGCTGGATGACAAGAAGTTGTTGGAGATTACAATTCATTCAAGGGGCACCACCGGCTACGGCGCCCCATTAATTTTTTTTGGTAGGTTGTGGGTTGTCGGAATAATGGAGAGGGCATCAACAGTGAGAACGCAAATATTGTTAATTTTCATGGGATGTCCTCGACTGTGGCGCCCCTCCCAAAATAAAAAATTCTCCTCAAAATCACTAGAAATCTGACAATAGTTTTCAAAATCATGGTAGTTATTTAAAAAAATCAAAATTCAAATTCGGTAATGCTGCAGTCAATACTTTTTCATTAAGAATACATTGATAATATATTGTGCTAAATTTTTCAAAATACCCTATCTCGTGGTCAGAATTTGGCTACATATCTTTGCCGTTATTTCTAATCCATTCATCTTGCAATCATCCAATTTTTTGTTCTACTGTCTGCAAAATTATTTCACAATTACATGTACAAATTATTACGCAGGGTAAAAAAGGCGAAATAAAAAAAAACCCACAAAAATATTCATAACCAGACAGGATTCTAAATTTCAAAAACATAATTCAAAACATTTGTTCGAATTAAAACTTAGTCTCATTCTGAAGCTGCTCCACGATCTGCTTATCCAGCATATAAGCCTTGGAAAGATAGCCACTATCAATCGGCGGCTTCGCGCCGAACACGCCGCCGACCACCGTCGTAATGCCCGGATTCTGGCTATTTACTGCCCAAATCACAACGGCGTTAACAGCCCCCACATGACGCACATAATGAAGCAGCCCGACGGGCACCACAAAGAAATCGCCCTTTTCTAGAACCTTCTTAAAATGCTTGTAATCAGGGTACGACGTTATGAACCCCATTTCAACGGAACCTTCTAGAACAGTGACAATCTCGGTACCCCTGGCGTGAAAATGGGGCGGGATGTATCCATTCGGTTGCAGATCCAACCGACCCATGTACAACCCGAGTGTGTTTAGACCCGGAACTTGCCTTACCGACGCCACGTTGAAACCCGCCCCGATTTGATTCGATATGTTTCCGGGTTTGTCTAACCCGCGGTAGAAGAAATCATCCACTGTGACGGTTGCAGGGTCCTTGCATGGTAGCCCATCCACTTTTACTGATGTTTTTTGACAGAGGAGTGAATATTATAATAAATAAAATCAGCCGGAATTACATTTGGGAAAGTAAGTCAACTCAGAAATAATTTTTTTATTACTCTATCTGTCCCATTTTAATGGTCATTTTAGAGATTAAATTTTTTTCCAAAATATTTGTCATTTTGCAATAATCTATAAGAAATAAATGAGATTTTTCAAATATACTATTGTTCTTGTTCATTGTGATACTCTACTTTTCTAGACAAATTTATTTCACTTTGAAATTTACTTCCACAAGAGGGTAAAATTATCCTATTATACACATATTTATTACTCCCTTCTATTTAAAATATATGTCATCTTAAATTCATGCACACGTTTTAAGAAAATTATTTACTTCCTTCTATACCCTTAATTAATAGCTTTAAAATTTTCCACATGACTTTAAAGATTATTATTATCAATGTATTTTTTTTTAATCAAGGGTAAATTGGAAAAACCATAATTAATTCACATTGAAAAGTGCAAAACAGACATTTAAATTGCAAATAATACAAAAAGTCAAAACGACATATATTATGAATAGGAGGGAGTATTTTCTTAATATGTATAAAACAACCTTAAACGACCATTAAAATGGGACGGAGACGATTTAGGTGGTGGCAATAAATTCTTCTAACTATTAATTTAAGAATTTAGACTAAATTAAACCAATTAATCAGCCAAATTTAACATCAATTCGTAGCTTTCAAAAGTTATTAAATTATTTAACAAGTAAATAAATATGAGAATTAATTTTTCAGGGAAGAAATTTCAATATATATGTTACCTGTGCTGGTGAAATCTGCAACACAAAAATCTTGCAAAGGACTTGAATCAAAAGCGAAGACGGTGGAGATGATATTGAGGGCTAAAATGGTTAGAAAAATTGGAGTATTAGCCATTTTGATTTTGAATTTAATAGAAGGAGATGGAGTGATTGAGTTATTATATAGGCTGTGTAGTGTATTTGTAGTGTCTTTAGATTAAGTCTAGAAAATTGTTTTAATCCATAATAAGATTCAAAAATTATCATACTGGTTTTCCCACTTTTTTTTTGGCCATTGATTTTAGGTAGTTGACTTAATCTCCACCGTCCGTATTATTATTGACATTTTCCATTTTTTATGGTAAGTTTGACCACCAATAAATGTCATTTAATTCCATTTATCTCGATTGATAACTCCTAATTAAATCATTTATGCTAAATATAGTATGTTTGACAAAAAAATTTCCTTTTATCATACTTAATATTAATCGATATGAACATAATTTATGATAAACTTATCATGAACCTATTTTTTAAAAATATTAAAGTATCAAATATTTAATTTAAAGTATTAAGAATCTAATCAAAAGTATAAAAATTAGGGCCAGTGGTATCATATTATTTTTCATGGGTATCAACAATAATTAATATTTTACTATTTAAATTATCCATATTTAATATAAAAAATATAATATTATAATAATGTTTTATTTTAAAGTATCAAATTATAAAAATATTTAAAGTATCAAATATTTAACCAAAAGTATCAAGAATTGGATAAAATTGAATAGTAATTCAAAAATTTTGATAAAAATAAAAGAATTGCACTGTATCTAAAAATTCAAATTTATAGAAAGATATATAATTAATTCACTTAAAATTAGTTTTCCTAACAAAAGTATCATTTATAAGACATTTCCCATATATTGTTTTTATTAAATACAAGTCTCCAATACTGGTAGAGTTTGAGTTGAATTAATTATTGGATGTGTCAATAAATAATGAAGTTCTGTATATAATTAAAATAGGTAAGCAGTATATTTATTTTTAAAAAATATATTATACAATTTTAGTGTGTCACTTTTGGCATTACATTTGTTTTTTTTTTTTTATAGATAGGAAAACCGGAAGGCGCAACCCCCCTATATCAGAGGCCCCTTATCAGGCGGGTTGTAAATCGATACAAGAGAAAGGACTTTCGGAAGACATGATTTCAACAACAATATCTGTAATATTTCAGCAAAGAATTATCATCACACGAAATCGAACCCGATGTCAGAATGTATGTGCTCCAGTCACCTTGTCCACTTACCATTCGTCTATGCCATGCATTACATTTGTTTTGATGCTCAATAAACATGGACTATAATATTACTGCATCTGGAATATTTAGCTCTACGCCGCCTCCAATTTTGAAAGTTGACCCAATTAAGAACTGATGTAAGATGTAAACGGCAGTCAAATGCATTGCATTCACATTTAAACGTTGTTGTTTATGCATTTTATTATGAGAAAAATATTTAAAAAGATTGGGGGAGGGGGATTGTTTATATGTAACTAATATGATTCGGCATGCACACATTTTTAATATATAAACTAATATAATTTGTGTGAGCCTGTGTCACGTAATCATTACAAAACATTATGTGTGAGGCTGTTTATGGAGTTTGGAGATTAGAAAATTTAAATCGAAAAAAAAAAAAAATTGGACCAAAAATATTCTTGAACTTTTTTACTTTAATTGTATCTAATTTATCCGAATTTTATTTGGGAAC
Organism: Paraleonurus japonicus; assembly: GCA_030762865.1. Taxonomy (NCBI): domain Eukaryota; kingdom Viridiplantae; phylum Streptophyta; class Magnoliopsida; order Lamiales; family Lamiaceae; genus Paraleonurus; species Paraleonurus japonicus. The sequence goes on along the minus strand of CM061059.1, from coordinate 38,073,930 downwards.
AAATCTGGTTATTATATATTCAATTAATTGTACAAAAAAAAATATATTAATTGTGCTGAACTAAATAATCGAAATATGAATTAAAATTAAATTATTACTTTATTTTATAACCAACAAATTATATGGTATTAATAATAAATTAATTCATTTTTAAATAATACTGTATTACCCACTCCCTCTGTCTCGTCTTTAACTTCACACTAGTATTTGCACATTTTTTAAGAAAATCTGTTTTATGAGATATAAAGCGTATGAGAAAGAATAAAGTAAGGTAGAATAAGAGTGACAATTTTGAAAATAAAATGATATTGTGAGGATGTTTATATTGAGGGTTATTTATTTCCTTTAAAGAGTGTGAAACTAATCTTGAAACGAACCAAAAAGAAAAGTATGGAGATAATTACGGGATGGAGGGAGTATTAATTATGATTATTTATGTATTTGTGCTTATTAATCATAATTTTATTCATTATCATTTATTATGTTGTAATCTCAATCTATTTTTAAATATAAAATAATAATTTCACATAAAGTTTAACAAATAATACATTCAATATATTATTAAATTATTATAATCAATTATATAAATCACAATCTATTCAATCTAATATTAAATAAAGATAATTATATATTATTAAAATATATTAGTCTCTTTTTATTTATTACTATATTTTATTATTTCAAACTATTTTAAAGCATTTTTTTTCTGTATTTTTTAAAGATAATTATATATTATTAAAATATATTAGTCTCTTTTTATTTATTACTATATTTTATTATTTCAAACTATTTTAAAGCATTTTTTTTACTGTATTTTTTATACTTCATGATACCTTCAAATAGGGAGAATTTGATATTAGGGCTCAAGTTTTAGGTCGAGTCTCAATTTAGGTCTTGAATTTTGAAGTATCTCAAATTAGGGTCTAATTTTTAGTTTTTTCTCAATTTAAGATCCAATTTTATTCCTTATGTCTCAATTCAAGGCCCAAAATTTATTTATTTTTTTAATAAAGAATTATATTGTTATGTATAATTTTTCTAATCTACATTTTGGAATATATTTTTATTATGTATAATTTTTCTAATCTACATTTTGGAATATATTTTATATTTTAAATTTTTTTATATTGTTACCACTGCATTTATTCTAAATACTCACGTTCATCACCTTGATTAAAAAATAAAAAACCTGAAAAAAATTGATTTTTTAATTTAATACATTATTTTTTACAAATTGATTAGAAAAAAATTATTATACTTTAAGTATTTTATAAAAATAACTGAAATAAAAATAAATTAATCGGGTCTTGAATTGAGACAAAAAGAGAAAAATTGAATCTTAAATTGAGAAAACACTAAAAATTAAATTCTAATTTGAGACACTTCAAAATTCAAGACCTAAATTGAGACTCAACCTAAAAATTGAGTCTTAATATGAAATTCTACCCCTTCAAATATTATCTTTAACTTTGTGTTATTTTTTATATATTTTTCTAAAGTTAAAAAAGAAAGTTCTGTATTGTCGATTGTGCTCCGCTCCTTTACAACCATAAATTCATTATGAACTTTACCGAAAAATAAAATATCCTTACTGAACCTATAACGAAATTTTGGTACGAAAATAGACACTCGAAATTTAAAATAATGAAATTTCAGTATGGTCATGAATATTTTGGATATTTTGGTTCGTACTGTGAATATCCCTAATTATGTAATGAGATTGAACTTCATTTAATCATATATTATTAATCATATATTATTAAGAAAGTAAATGAATTCTTGATCAAAAAAAAAAAAGAAAGTAAATGAATTGGGTTAATTTGGTTCTTATGTCCAGCTCACAGAATAATCTGTGAGGCTATTCACAAAGTTTGGAAATTATCGAATTCGTACCAAAAAAAAAAATTAAATAAATAATTGAATCGAAATTATATGTTAATCATTTAAATTTAACTGTACCGTATTGAACTGAACCAAGTTTCTATTGAGAACAAATTTAGATATTATTCAATTAACTGTAACGAACCATACTGAATTGAATAATCGAATTAAATGTGTATTAAAATTAAGGGAAAATTACAAATAGGTGTAAAAAATTAGCAAAATTACAAACAGGTGTAAAAGTGCAAATTTTTGTGCTTCTGTGAAAAAAAAAATTGTGCTTATGTGCAAATTTTTTACACCTAATTGTAATAAGGCTTACCTCTTTCTACCTTATTGTAAATGACCCCTAAAATTAAATTAGCATTAAAGAATTAAATTTATTAATTTATTTTTATACCCAACATGTTATGTGATATTGATAATAATTTAATTAGTTCTTAATTAAGAATTGTATTAACTATTAAGTATGGTTATTTATTTATTTATATTTATTAATCATAATTTTATTCATTATTATTTATTATGTTATTATATCAATCTATATATTTTAAATATTGAATAATAATTTCACATAAAAACTAACAAATAATACATTCAATCTATAATAAAGTTATCATAATCAATTAGATAAATCAGTATGAATAATTATCTCGATCTATATTAAGCATGTATGATTATCACTAATTATTATTAAAATATATTATATATATTTTTAGTTATTACTATTATTTTATTATCTCAAACTATTTGAAAGTGTTTTATTTACTATATTTTGGATACTTTATTGATAAATATTGTCTTTTGTATTGTATTACTCCCTCCGTCCTATTTTTGTTTTCCCAGTTGACTTTTTGCTCGATTTTTGTGTGGGAATTATTTCATAGTAATATGTGTACAAAAGTTGTTTTATATGAATGATTTTGTACACATATTACTATGAAATAATTCTCACACAAAAATCGAGCAAAAAGTCAACTGGGAAAACAAAAATAGGACGGAGGGAGTATTTTTTTATATATTTTTTTTCTAATGTTGAAAAAAAAATTGTATTTTCAATCTACACCATTATAATTGAAAATTCATTTCAAACCGTACCAAAAAATAAAATATACGTATTGAATCGTACCAAAATTTTGGTAGAGACACGGAGACTCAAATTCTAAAATAACTAAATTTTGGTATGGATACTGATTTTTTCAAATATTCATTTTGGTCAGTACCATAATTTTTAAGTTGAAAAATATTATTTTGAATTTTTGTTCTCACCTAATATTTTATTTTATAAATGTAAAAACAATACCTTTTCATTAAATAAGTAAAACGTTTTCCAAATGCAAATTATTATGTTCTTAATGGCTACAAGTTCTTGACCAAATACCACATGCATATGACTCAAACAATAAGAAATTGAAAATTTCCTTTAAAATATGTAAACATAATTATCAAATCACCCCAACGCATTCCAAAACATTTGTGGATGGCAATATCTCCACCCGTTGGAGTAATGTGTGTTGTTTAAAATAACTTAAAATAACATTAGTTTTTTTTTTATTAAATAAAATATTATATAAATATGATTCATGATAATATTAGTATAAAAATGTTAAGAAAACTTTAAAATATCTAATATTTAATTAAAAATATCAATAATTCCACCAGAAGTATAAAAACTTGGGTAAAAGAATTATTATTCAGGAGTAGGGATGGCAAAACGCCCCGCCCCGATGCCGCCCCGCCCTGCCCCGCTCCGATTGGGGCAGCCCCGCCCCGTTCAGAAAATGGGGCAGGTCCGCCCCGCCCCGCGCACGGGTCAGGTCGGGCATGTGTATGTGTTCTGCCCCGCCCTGACCCGCCCCGCCCCGCACACACACATATATTTTTATATATATATATATTATATGTATTTAATATTACAATATTTATAATATTACATATATTGTATGTATTCAATATATATAATATTATTTGAATTTCTTTTAAATAATTTAATTAATATTAAAAAAATAAATAAAAAAAAAAACGGGCAGGCGGGCGGAGACGGACCCCCGTGCGGGACGGGCTTGGGGCGAAAGTTCCCGACTGCGGCGGGGCGCGGGGGCGGGCGGGGTGGATGGGGGGCTTGCATGGGGGCGGGCAGGTACTTAGATACCCGCCCCGCCCCGCCCCATTGCCATCCCTATTCAGGAGTATGAATAATAAATTCTTATATTAATTAATATAAAAAACACAATATAATATTTAGATACTATTGTGTGAACAAAATTTATCCGAAACTGAATTACAACTAATAACTTTAGTTATTAGTAAAACAATTAAGACTCTTTAATGAAATATATAATACCATTGAAAATTAATATTTTATAATAAAATAATTAATATAATTTAGTTTCAATAACTAATACTTTTAGGACCCGTTTGTTTTGGGGTATTAAATTTTGAGTGATAGTGAAACATGTGACATTTGACTTTATATGTGTGATATGTTTTATTAAATCATACAAATCAAATGTTTGTTAATATATATTACAACATAGTTTATCATGAGTCATAAATTTTTAAGTGTTTGTATTGAAATTTAATTTATGTGATAAGTTAATATTTTACAATTTTACCCCTATTTATTTATTATTTTTTTTAAATAAAAAGGAATATTTTTGTCAATTAACTTGGTAATAAGTGGATGATAAAATTAATACCCCATAATGGGAGGGATCCATTTTCACTCAAAAATAGAAAAACATATGTTAGGCTTACATGTTTTTGCAGGGCATAGGTAATACAAATTAATAATAACAAACACTTGAATTTTACGGAAAACAAACTATATCCTTAATAATCACTCAAAACAAACATGCCCTTAAAATAAATTTTATGATAAAACTTGTTTATATAATATTTAACTAAAATTATTTTTATAACCCCGTATCCTAAATTAGGTTTTAGCAGTATTGATAAGTAGAATAAATTAAGGCCCAGATTACCCACACCACCAAATATGGTAAAAACACATATTGGAATGAAAACACCATCTACTTTTAATTATTTTGTAAACATACCATCCTGCATTACCTGTACTACCCTTATAGAAAACCCTAATTTTCTACTCCAATATCTTCAATTCTGCCGTCTATGCCGCTCCCTCACCGTCCTCCTCCACACAGCCGCCTTCTTCGGCCCTCTTCCCTCAAACGCCGTCTCTTCTTCTCCCCCATTCTCCTTCCCCCGCCTCCTCTCTCCGCTGTCTCCTCTTCCCACTCTTTCATCCACCGCTCCGCCATCGCGTTCCATTGTTCCCGTCGCCGCCTCTCTTGTCTTCACTCATCAAGCGTCTTCGCCCTTCGCCGTCGCTGAGTCGCCGCCGCTCCGTCGCCGCGCCGCGTCTTTCAGGTTCGCTTTCTTTTTATTTTTCTGTATTTTTTGAAAAAAATTAAATATGAATCTGGGAGTGAAATATTGTATTTTTTTCTGTATTTTTTATATTTTTCTGTTTATAAGATTGTTCTTGGGAAATAATCTGATTTGACTCTTTTTTTTTTTGGACGGTGATTTGACTCTATATTGTTCGAAAAATTAGAATCTATCTATCAAAATATTGTATTTTTTTCGATTTTTTTCCGAAATATGTGTTTTGTTCGAAAAAAAAAAGTCGATTATTTTTTTTTTTTCGAATTTACGGGGTTTGTTCGATTTTTTTTTCAAATGCTACTGTTATCTCGAAAAAAAAATCGAAATATTGAACTGATTTCGAATTTGATTTTCGAACAAAGCTAATTTGTACTTTTTTATTTTTCGTTTATTTTTTCGAATTTTTGGGGATTGTTCGTTTCTTTTTTTCTTTTTTTTTTTTTTTTTTTTTTTGATAACTCGGTATCCGGCCCAAGGACCGACTAATCCGGGGGACCAATCCCACCGTCCACTAGCGGGGGCCCCGTTTCTTTTTTTCGATTTCTGGGGTTTGTTCGTTTTTTTTTTTAAAATATTGAACTTGTTTCAAATTTTTGTGATTTTTTATTTTCTCATTTGATTTTTGGGTTTTGTTCGTTATTTTTTTTTTTTTTTTTTTTTATGATTTCTCAGAATATTTGTGTTAAAAAAAACATTTGAAATCTCTTTTTAAAAAAAAACCATTTGAAATTAAATTTAAAATTTGACTCAGTGGCGCCGCTACCCGGTGGGTGTGGTTAACACTCAGTGGCGGAACCACATAATGTATGGGAGGGGCCTTGGCCCCCCTCAACCTCCCAAATTTTTCCTTCTGAATTCAAGTATGCATGTAGTCTGTAGGTTTATATAAGAATTATTTGTTATAAATATTTTAGTTGTTCTTTAATATTTTTAGTGAAATACTAATATATAAATTTGTTAAGCATCAGATATACAATCTTTATTTAGTAGATTATTTAAATTCCGCATATATCTTTCATTATCAAATTAACTTTGAATTATATGAATTTTACAACATAAACACATTTTTTGACCTTCTATAATCTTTTTTTTTTTATTTCATCTATTTCCACTCAAATTTAGTTTATTAACAATTTTTATTTGTATTTTAATTTATTTGAGTGTTTTACTCATTTTCTATTGTTTTTTTTTTTTTTTGGTTTTCATTTTAAATATATTGGATTTTTTATGTACTTTAATTTATTCTTTCCACATAATTAAATATATATTAATTATTTTGGTAATTTGGTGTACTGACCAAAAATATTCCCTATTTATTTATTTTTCATGTAATCCTTCTTTTTAACGAATATATTATTGGAAATGAATTTGTTAAAGGCCAGAGTTAAGTTAATATAAATTCACATTCATATGGTTTTTTTATATATATGTAAGAGAGACGTTTTGAGATTTAATAGACCTTGAATGCAATAATGATACTTATTATTAATATTGATATATATTATTAGTTGAAAAAATAAATTTTTGGGTAAATTGCTTTTTGGTAGAGAATTAATGGTCTGCAAATTAGTCATTTTTTTAATATTTTTGGTTCCGTGTTTTCTTTCGATATTTTTTGTCTTAAAATAAATGCAGTTTTAATTCCAATATAATGCGACAAAATTGCAGTTTTTGTCCTCTAAAAAATGCTTTGGACCATTTTGAAAAAAAAAAGAACCAAAAAAGAACATGAAATCAAAATTGTTATTGAAAAATTCTCATAGGATCAAAACTGCAATTTTTCCATAAATTTTTAAGATAATATACTCCATGCAAAATTAGTCACTACTTGTATTTTGGCCCCCCTCTTGATCAAGGATGAAAATATCGGTATCTGTAGAAATATCGATACCTTAAATTTACGGATATATCGGTGGAAATGTCGATGTATCGGTAAAAATATCGATATATCGGTGGAAATATCGATGTATCGGACATGAAAAAAAATGGATATATCGGTGGAAATATCGATGTATCGATGAATATTTTCATCCATGCTCTTGATGCGAACCTGGTTCCGCAGGGTGTTGTATATAAATTAGGTTTTAATTTATTTATATTAATGAAAGGACAATATTGTCCCTCCATGTGTAATTTTTTTTATTAAAAATTTTGGATTGTTTGTTTATAAAAAAGTATGGTGTAAATAACCTGAGCCATAAATTAATCATCCAACTCCTTTTCATAAGACGAATTAAACTAAGCCCACTGTGATATGGACCAGCCCATTGGGCTTGCGAAATGCGGCTATCGACACCCCTATAGTAAATTTACAGTCCAGTTATGTGCACCCATGTAATTAGTAAACCCACCTAAATTTTCCACATTTTTAAAATACACCCACGTTAAATACCAGTCATACCCTATCTTACGCTAATTTTGTCTTTCCTCCCTCATTTTATTCACACGCCGCTGCAATCTCTCTTCTCCGTTCTTCCGCCGCCGCTCGACCCACGCTCTGCCCCGCCCCGCCCAAGCGCTGCTTTCCTGTGTCTCCCCCTCCTTTTTCCAGCGCCTCCACAAGTAATTTATTTTTTTAATGAAAATCGAATCTCCCATTCCGTTTCTCTCAGTTGTAAAGTCGAATCTCCCGTTTGCTGAATTTCTTGCAACTCTAAACACAGGTGTGAAAATTTCTCTGTATTTTTTAATCTTGGAATGGTTCTTTGAACGACCTAGTTTGACATTAAAATTTCTCGGTTCTCTTTTTTCTCCATCTTAAATTTCTAGATTGTTCAGATTTGATTTTAATTTCTAAGTTTAATTTAGTTTGACGACGGTGTTTTGTAATTTGTTATGTTGGAGATTAAGTATTTATGGTGCTCTTCTTTTGTTGTTTCTGCATTTTGATGTTCTTCAATGGAGCGTCAAGAAATTTACGTAATTTGAGATAAGAAACTTTTACTTGAGGTTTTTTAATTTTTTGTTTCTTGGTAATTGGGTTTATTTTATGAAAACTGAAACTTATATGAACTGGATTTGCTGGGTTCTTATTCTTGGAAAGACCATAATATTTATTTGTGGTGCTCACAATCGAAGGGTATATTTTCGTATGCTTTTCTTGTGAATTATACCTCCAACCAATTTTATCATGTTTATATTGTTTTAAATAAGTCACTTGTATTATTACTTTACCTTGGGGCCCACAGTATTAAGGGTAAAGTTGATAGCGATAATGATTGTCCATGGTGATATTCGAATACACACCTTCTGTTTGATAAAATTCTTGACCGATTTTTTTTTTAGAAACTGATGTTATGAAAGTTTTATCAGTTGGATCCACCCTTTGTTTTTGCTAATTGTTAACTGGGACATCATTCAAGAATATTTATATGTTTTCTGTACTTGAAGTTTAATTTCCCAGCAATGTATGAGTGTGAAACGTATCCACCGAATGATAACTCTGCTGCCAAGAACGTAAACTCCATGACGTTTGTTTCAAAGTATATAGTCAAGAATGAGATTACACAGCAAACAATTGAAATTCTTGCTTAACTAATTCACTAAAATAAGTGTACTTAAGTTTTATGATTATGGTGATATGTTGATTGGTGGTTCTTTCAACAAATATTAATTGTGATTTTGATTATGCTTTCCAGATTTCATTGGATGTGTGAAGGGGAGCTGATCCCTGGGGCTAGATATTTATCTGTCTAACGAAAAGAGTAAAGATGACCATTTGGATGTTAAAACATCCATACCAGCGGGACGAGAATGGTAAGCCCGACAGTCGATCACCCAATCCTTCGTCTCTTACGAAAATGCAAAACCTTCAATACCTTCAAACAAGTCCATACCCAAATGATCACAACTGGCCTCATTCTCCACACCTACCCTATCAGCTGTATCCTTCTTGTATCTTCTTCACTTGCTACATTATCATACACACTGAAAATTTACAATCTTGCCCCAAACCCGAGCAGTTTTCTCTGCAACACTCTCATATCTTGCCTCACTCAAAAAGATCAAGTGAAAGTTGCCCTTTCTTTTTATGACCAGATTCTTTCCAATCCTCACCTCAAGCCAAATAACTATACGTACCCGTCTTTGTTCAAGGCTCTTGGGTCCCACCAATGGTTCAAACATGGCCAAGCCTTACATGCCCATGTTCTAAAGTTCCTCTACCCCCCTTACGACAACTTTGTTCAAGCCTCATTGCTGAGCTTCTATTCAAAATGTGGAAGAATAGATATTGCTAGATATTTCTTTGATCAAATAAGGGAACCAGATTTAGCCACTTGGAACTCTATATTATCTGCTCATTCTACCCATTTAAGTGAAAATACTAGCTCATCATTCGAGGTCTTGGATTTGTTCAGCCAAATGCAGAAGTCTTCAGTAGTCCCGAATGAAGTTACATTAGTCGCTTTAATAACTGCATGTGCCGAATTAGGTGCCCTCAGCCAGGGCTCGTGGGCACACGTTTTTATTCTGAAAAATAAGCTTAGCCTCAATCACTTTATTGGAACTGCATTGATTACCTTGTATGCGAATAGTGGATGTCTTAAATTTGCTCAGCAATTGTTCAGCCTCTTACCTAATAGAGATGTATTCTGTTTCAATGCTATGATCAGAGCACTAGCAATACATGGTCATGGGCCTGAGGCTCTTGAATTATTCGAGGTGATGAAGATAGACGGTTTTACCCCAGATGATGTCACGATACTAGCTGTTATGTGTGCTTGCTCACATGTAGGATTGGTGGATGAAGGACGCAGGCATTTTGAGTCGATGACTAGTATCTATGGAATTGAACCTAAACTCAAGCACTATTGTTGCCTCGTTGATATTCTTGGTCGATCTGGGCTTGTTAAGGAAGCTGAAGAAATGATTTTGGCTATGCCATTGAAGGCTAACGCTGTTTTGTGGCGGTCTTTACTTGGAGCTGCTCGAGTTCATGGAGATCTAGAGATAGGTGAAGGTGCATTGAGGAAACTAGTAGAGTTAGAGCCAGAGAGTAGTGGCAATTACGTCCTTTTATCAAATATGTATTCGTGCATGAAAAGATGGGACGATGCTAAGAGGGTTCGTAGTTTGATGAAAGATCGTGGGGTTGAGAAAACGCCCGGGAGTAGTTTGGTTGAAGTTGATGGTGTTATGCACGAGTTCTTGATTGGAGATAAGAATCATCCCCGTGTTGGAGACATATATGAGAAGTTGGAGGAGATGAATGGGAAGTTGAAGGAATTTGGTTATCGAGCACGAACGAGAGACGTGTTGTTTGATATTGAAGAAGAGGAGAAGGAAGATGCGGTTTGGTATCATAGTGAGAGAGTAGCACTTGCTTTTGCTCTTATTGCGACAGATTCTTGTGCGCCTATTAGGATTATAAAGAATCTTCGAGTGTGTGTGGACTGTCATTTTAGTACTAAGGTTCTTGCGTTGATATACAAAAGAGAGATTATAGTTAGAGATAGAACAAGGTTTCATCACTTTCAGAATGGCACTTGCTCTTGTATGGACTATTGGTAGAAACTGAATTATTTGAGTTCGACTAGCTCGATTGAGTAATTACTTAGTTTTAAATGTCATTAAAAAAAGCTTATATTAACTCGTCAGGTCTTGAACTAGAGCTAGAAAGTCCTATAACTCAGTAAGTTGCATACAAAATCCGTTTCACTTGATAATATTACTCAACATATTTAAATCATATTTCACATTACTCAATAATAATATATTATAATATAATTTTATTCACTCTTACATATTGATTTGAGTGCTTTGAATGGATGGATACAAGGTGAGGTGGTGTATCGAAACTCGATGGGCTTCGTGGAGGCGGCTTTTGTGAGGAAAATGGGCAGAGAAGAGGCATTTGAAGCAGAGCTCGGTGCGGCAATTGAAGGGGTTTCTTCTGCTATTTTGAAGGGTTGAATGCATATTTTCTTAGAATCAGATTCTTCATATGTTGGAAGTTTCAAGCAAATTGGGATTGGATCTTCATATGTTGGAAGTTTCAAGCAAATTGGGATTGGATGCAAGAAGGATGAAGACGGTTGAGTTCAAAGCAGGTCACATTCACAGAGAGGACAACTCAGTTGCAGATGCGATATCCACAATATCTACTTTTGGTTTTTCGGATAACTACATTTGGTGGGTGATCCACCAAATTTTGTTTTAACTCTACCTGAGAAGGATAGATACATGAAGTACTTTCGTATTTGTCGATTTTTAAAGGAATTTTGTGTAAAGGTTTCTCTAAGGAGGGTTTTACTTTAACAAGGTTTTTAGTGGGAGTTTTGGCCTTTAAATCGGCTTGTGATCTTTTTTTTTTGGTTTTCTTTTTATATAATAACTAATTAAACATTGATTTGACATAAAATTAAATTATATTTTTCCCAAAATTTCAAAATAAATATTTACCAGGATTCAAATTCTTCTACATTTTAGAAGTCACTTAAAACCAAAAAATACATCATATAAAATAATTTCTTATTTTAATCCTCTTTTGTCTCATATTCCAACATCTTCATAATATGTAGAGTATGTTGATATGATGTATTATAATTATGTTCATAAATAAAAATGTGTAATGATGTTACTAAACTATGTAGTAACTGTGATGACCTTTGACTCCATTACTCGGCCAATTTAATTTTCTAATTCCATTATTTTGTCATCATTAAACCTTTTTTCTGTCGTTTTTTGGCTTACTAAATTTATACCACGTGCGGGCACGTTTTATGTAAATAGTTAGTAGAATAATAAAAAAGAATTAAAATTAGAATTTAAATAAAACGCTAAGATTTTATGCATAACATTTCATGAACCCTATTTTTTTTTTTCTTAACATCAATATCAAATGGAGTAATAATTCTAACTAAATATATTCATGATACTAACTAAAATTCCGTTAGAATTCGTAAATGATCGCACACCTAATCTTCAAAACTGTTTTCAAGTAATTGAGCTAAAGTCGATGAACAACTTTGCAAGTACAAAAGAAGGTGACATATTAAAAGGTATAACAATTAATATTTTCAACTAAGGGGACTTAGCCCACTGGGTTCCCACTTTAGTGGGAGACCTGGGTTCGATTCCCTTTGGGAACGAATTTGGAGTGGGAGGTATAAGGAGGCTTGGAAAATTTGGAATTGTAAGAAGACTTATGTTAGTTAGGAAAAATCAAAATTTACTCTCTCTGAAATACATATTCATATATCTTAATAGTGCTTCAATTGCTGAGCTAACAAATTATTTCAGCAACAAACACATTGTTTGAACTGTTGATAAATTTTAATTCCTACAAAAATATAAGATTAGTGAGAGCTTAAATATTTGATCATTCTATCGTTACATTTCTCTCATCATTATAAATTATGCCTGCAAAAAGAATTTTTTTTTTACAAATTGCACTCTCCGGGATGGAAGTTCGATCTTTTGAGAAATAATAAAAGCTTCACAAATGGTATACCACAAACAAATTTGTATCTCTAACATACATTGTAGATTAATTCCACATACATTTCACAAAATAAAATACATTACATTTAATGAAAAAATATTTTTTTTATTGGTAATGAAAAAATATTAAGCTATACAAGGGCCAAAAAATTGAAAAAATTAGGGTTCTGATAGAAGAGGGGAGTGAACTGTCGAATTTGGGGGCAATACTTATAACCCTAGATGAATTCGCGCTTAAAACAGGTGTTTCCGTTAGTCAATGACGGTCAACTGACGGCAGGACCAATTTTGAGACAAAAAATGAATTTTGGTGACCAATTTTGAGAGTACCTAGCGGTGGGTACCAAACCTGGAAAAATGTAAACTTTGGGTACTAAAAATGAATTTTTCCAAAAAAAAATATATTATGGAAGTATAATTAGATTGTAGGAAAAATTAAATTATAACTAAACCATCAAACGAAAAAATTTATGAGTTGGTATTGTTTAATTTTAACAGATTTCTGCAAAACTGATTTATAACTAATAATTTTTAGTAAAACAATTAAGACTCTTTAATGACATATATAATACCATTTAAATTTAATATTTTATAATAAAATAACTAATATAATTTAGTTTTAATAACTAATACTTTCAAAATAAATTTTATGATATAACATATATTTTGAATGGAGAGAATATTTATTTAAACGGTTTACAAACTAGTACTAATTAACACACATTCATGAAGTGGTCTCACACAATATATACTTCTGAGCCCAAATCTTGCTAAAATATATATGGCCTAGGTCATATGCACACACTTTTTTATTGAGAACACTCACCTTAGATAATTTAAAAGTTAAATACATGTGTAATGATGAAAATACCCTTATCATCTTATTTTGGGAAGGTGATGCACCCACCCTATATTTTCAGTAGAAAATTCCGCTGAAAGTATTAACCTGCGCGACTTTTACTGTTTCCGAGAAATCGACAATCACCATCGTGAAGTTCGTCATATGCCCGGCACTGTCCAACAACGGTCTCCAAACATTGTCCTCCACGCGGTTATGTAAGTTTTATTACTTATTTACTAGGATTTTTATATGTAGAACTAGTTTTTTTTTTAATGTTTGTGTGTTATTTGTTGTTTGTTGTATTAATATTTTTGTTGTTGAGTTATTTTCGGCCTAATTCATGTAAGACAATAAATATGTTGTACAATGTATTCACACATGTTTCTTGGTGTGTGAGTTTTTAAATTTTTTCGAATCTGATTTTATGAAAATATGACCAACTTTTGAGATTTTATTTTGAAAAATTAACATATTTTCGTAAAAATTATTCGAACATTTTAAAATTTTTCGAAAACTAAATAATAAAGGGTATTTCAGGGAGTTATTGAGGATTGTATTCAATAATTTGTGTGTGCACATATATTGGCCAGCGCTCAAGTTACTCACATCACCGTAATTGGTAAAAATACCTATTAGATGAAAACACCAACTATTTATAATTATTAAAGTAAACACACCATTAATAGATTACCAATTTTACCCTCATATAAAAGAAACACTAATTCTATTGCAGCACATAATTCACCCAGTTTCTCTCGTCTCCCACTCTTCATCGCGCCGCTCCTTCTCCGCTGCGCTGCTTTTTTCTCCGCCGCCCCTCCTTCTCTTCTTCTCCTTCTCCGCGCCACGCCTCCTCCTCCTCTCAGTCGCCGTCTTCTCTCCCAAGCACTGTCATCTCCGCCGCTCCTCCTCCGCGCTGCATTTTCTTCCCCGTCGCTGCGCTGCCCTTCGCCACCCATCGCTGCCGATCGTCGTCCTTCGCCGCCCTCCGACGTTGTTCAGGTTTTTTTCATATTTATTGGAAAAATATGGATCTGAATCTGTGTTTTAGTTCTAGAAAAATGTGATTTAAATCTATGTTCTTGTTCGAAAAATTTAAATCTGAATATTTGATTTTTTCGATTTTTTTTTTCGAAATATATGATGTTTTTTTTTTTTGAAAAATCGAAATATATGATGTTAGGAAAAAAAAACCGAGATTAACTTTTTTTTTGGAATTTATGTTGTTTGATCGAATTTTTTTTTCCGAAATATTACTGTGTTTTCGAAAAATTGAACTTTTAATTTTTCATTTTTTTTCCGAAATTTTTGGTGTTGTTCGCTTATTTTATTCGAATTCTTGGGGTTTATTCGAATTTTCTTTTCTGAACTGATGAACTGTTTCGATTTTTTGTGATTTTTTAATTTTTTTAATTTGATTTTTGGGTTTTGTTGTAATTTTTGTGATTTTTTTTTAATTCTCAGAATATTTGGGCTTAAAAAAAATGTCTGAAATTAAATTTAATTTTTGACTCTATGTGTTGTATATAAATTAGGTTTTGATTGAGTTTAATTTATTTAAATTAATAAAAGGGCAATGTGGTCCTTCTATGTGTATTTTTTTTATCAAAAATTTTGGATGGTGTGTTTATATAAAAGTATGGTGCAAATAACCTGAGCCTTTCCAAATAAACCGGTCATAACTTTCTTCACAGCGCATGAACCGTCTGAAATAGAGAGCAAGCAGCCGCCGCCGCCGCATCTCGCCGGCACACCGTAAACTGACGCTGCCCGCTTCTCCGAAGCTGGACCTCTACAGCTCTGAGGTCCGCATCCATCCATCCCCTGCAACATTTATAGAATGTAAGATAAAACCTATGTTTGTAGATTTGAATTTGAATTGTTGGTAACATGAATCACCTCGTTGCAGCGACGTGCTAGAAATTGATGAAGCAATTCAATATTAAAAACTATCTGAATATTTTAATAAATTTTCTGAAGATGACAATTGTTTTCGGCGGGAAAAATATAATTACTATTTTAAGCAGACTGTTTTCGATTATAAATTTAAATAGTTGAAAATAAGATTTATTTTGGTTGAATTTTATGGGTTCATTTGTGATAGAATGTTTAGAATTGTTGCTTGATTGAGAACTGGATGTTATGAACTTTGTGCTCCTACCTGTTCGACGAAATGGTTGTTAGAGGTAGAATGTTCGACGTTCTGTTTTCCATTTTGTATTTGGAGAATTCAGGATTTCAAAATTCAAATAGTTGTAGTAACATTTTCTATTACACCCACAAATGCGTTCTTAATAAATCTTACTTTTTGTTTCTTGAAGTAAATGAGAACTCTCTCTAAGAAAAGAATTTCTTTTCTTGCCTGGAAATTGTTGCAGCCATAGGTAGTTGAAAGGGCTAATGTCTTTGTCAAATGGCAAATCCACTGCTAAGAACTCTATGCAGAGTATCTTCACTTCTACACCATTCTACCTCTTTCAGGTATACTCGCTCGATCTTGCGTGCTATATGTCCAGAAATTGCAATCTGCAACATATTGCTTATTTTTTCTTTTATGTTTTTTTATGTGTATTTTTCTTCAACCATCAGGCGAATTCTTCTGAAACCAGAACCGATATGTACTCTCTTAAGGCCTTCATGTCAACTGCATCAAAATCCAGAAAGTTCCCTGCAAGTAGTTTGGTTCTGTCAGTGGAGAAGCATCACTCATGGGTCAGTAAACGTGGTAATATCATCTCAGGGAAAACCCATGTTTGAGACCAACGAGATTGAGGCCCCAAAGAAGGAGAAGTGGAAGACAAAGAAAAGACTGAAGCTTCAGAGAATGAGGGAGAAGAAGATACGAAAGGCTGCCAATAAGAGAGATCCAAGAAGGCTTGGAGTCAAGGGAAAGAAGACAAAGCAAAGATTTTCCACTGCAGAAGAGAAGATCAAGCACAAGCTTGAAAATGTAAGTGCCAAAACCTTGAAAGAATTTTAAGTAGTTTATATGTTATTTCTTAGAGCAGTATCACTGTTTGTTTTACAAAATCTTTAGATGTTTTAAAGGACTTTTTACTCAATTGTTAGTATTTTGAGGCAATTTGTGTTCTAATGAGTGATAATCTATAGGAAAGATTATTATTCTGGAGTGTGGAGAGACTTGGTCTGTTTTATATACTATCACAATGAGCTGATGTGCATGTGCCTATTCGTAAATGTCTTTATGATGTAGCATGAAAAATGAGGAATTTTGGAATTGGGAGTGAAGCAACTTACAAATTAATTTGATGAATTCACATTTGATATCTTTTGATAATTAGATTGCCAATTTACACTCGTTCTATCATGATGTTAGCATGAACAAACAAGACGGGGGTTTATACCTGATGCTTTTGTTTTTAGATATTATTTTAGTACAGTACCTGTAGTTTGTGTTGCTTGAAGTATAGAGTATTGTCAAATATTAGTACTACAACAGGTATCTTCGTTCGATTATCTCATAATTTCTTATATTGATTTTCAGGCAAAAATCAAGGAAGCCTTACTAATTGAAAGACTGGCGAGGTATGAAGTTCCCAAAGCTCAGGGCCCTGTGGTTGAACCCATTACATTAACTGGCGAGGAACGATTCTACATGAAGAAAATGGCCCAGAAAAGGTCCAACTATGTTCCGATTGGAAGAAGAGGAGTCTTTGGAGGAGTTATTCTTAATATGCATATGCATTGGAAGAAACATGAAACCGTCAAAGTCATTTGCAAACATTGCAAGCCTGGCCAAGTCCAAGATTATGCAAACGAAATCTCTAGGCTGAGTGGCGGAATTCCGATCCAGATTATTGGAGATGACACAATAATCTTTTATCGAGGTAAAAACTACGAGCAGCCAAAGGTCATGTCACCAGTTGATACTCTATCAAAAAAACGGGTATGCTTCATAAATTTACTCGATTTAATCTAGTTCCTTGCTCTGTTTAAGTTGTTTGTGAATGTTCTGCATTTGGCACATTGTAAGTTTTAGTTCTTTCATTGCTACCGGAACTGGTTGAACTTAGGGCGCGTTTGGTTCAAATACTTCAATATAAGAATCATTGAATAGTGAATTACAATGAAAATGGTGGTCACATTGTAAGTATTTTGATCTAATTTTTTAATAAGTGGGACACAAAAATGGTTGTTGGTTGAGAAATACTGCAAAGATTGAGGAAAACTGCTTATAGGAGGAGACATAGTTAATCAAAATTAGGTAATTAACTTATTTTGAGTCTCATTACCCCTACGAAATATGATGAATATGAAATGTTATTCTCAAAATCCACCACAATTGCCCCCTGTTCATTCTCATTGAGGAATTTTTTAACCAAACACCCCCCTAAGTTTGAGGCACTGGAAAAATTGAATCTGACTACTTGTATATTCTTCAGGCACTGGAAAAATCGAAATATGAACAATCACTCGAGTCAGTGAGGAGGTTTATCTCCATTTCTGAGAAGGAACTCGAGCTATATTACCGGCACGTTGCACTTTATGGTGATCCAATCGATAGAGATCCCAAATCAATACTAGATCGTTCGAGGGCCAAAGATGGAACGAGTAAAGTTGGGACGACAAACAATACTGATTCATCGTCTATGGATGAAAGCTTGAAAGGTCTTTCAACAGCAGCAGGTTTTGTTGATGAAGAACTCTGTATATATGAGGATGAGAAATCTTCAGGTGATCAATTGGATTATGAGTGTGATGATGACATGATTAATGAAGAGTTGGTTTCCTGTGATGAAACTGCAGATGATAACACTTTTTTAACACAAGAAGGTGATGATATGCATTCGAGGTAATTGAAATATTTAGCAGAAATGTGGTTCTAAGAAAGTTTTTTTTTTTTGGTTATGATAAAATATTTATAATTTTGTAATAGATATGTTTTTTTGTTGATTATATTAGAAGTTCATTATATCATTTCTGCAGAAAAACCAAAGTGAAATGGAAATCGACTTTTGAAAGTTAGGCTACAAAGAATGAAAAACGTATAAATTTAAATATGAGTCCTTAATAAAATTTATTTAAACTTAATATTAGTATACTTTACCAAAAAATAAAGGAAATTGGTACTATGTTGGATGCCCATTTTAACAAAATGGGTAGTTTAAAGGGCACGGTGGAGTAACTATTAGTTCTTTTTGGGCTTTCTAGTTTAGTTGGGTCGAATAACAGATCAAATAAACTGGACTTAGAAACATTTTTCTTGGGTATGGATAATTAAATAGGCCAAGTTATATACACCCCCAGCATTAGTAAATACACTCATTAAGATTTTCTATTATTTCAATGTAATTATAAATGTCTCCAATATTGTTAGTGATTCAAAAATCAAAACTATACTTATATATCTTCCTTACTCCATACACCCACCTCCTACCTCAAACCTTCAGTAAAACACGAGGGCATGTCTCAAAATACAATGGTTCATATTTCTTTAAAAAAAAATTCAACTTATATTTTTAAACCCGATTTGTTGAAAATTAATCCTGGTTTCAGCAAAAATTTATTGAAAAACTATACATATGAACCACCTTACTTTCAGTAAAATTTTGCCAAAATCAAGAATAACTTGATTTTTGGATATTTTTTGCTGAAAGTACAGTGAATTTTCGACCAAATAAATTATGAAATATCTACACTTTTTGGGCAATTTTTCGTCGAAATTAGGAACAAGTTTCAGCAAACCAGGTTTAAAAAGTCATAATTATTTTAAAAATTTTGAATTGGTGTGCCCATGGTCGTCATCGAAGCTTTTCGTTGGTCATCGTTGTAAGAATATGTTCTGAGGTGAGTATATTGTTTGTTTGAAATAATTGAGGAAAAGGATAATATACATAGTTCATGGAGGTGTATCTACTAATGTCTAAAAAATTGGATGGATGAATTAATATAGATATGTATCTACTAATATTGAAGATTTGAAGGTGTATATAATATATATATATAATCAGGACCCCAATTAAATATGTAAAGCTTCGATTATTATATGCACATTTAAAAAATTCAATTCCTATGACACTACTCAAATTAATATTCATATAGTTTGTCATATCAGTGAAATTTGTTCACTAATATATTATATATTTATATAAATTAATATCATAATGTTTACATAATTTGTCGTATTTGTATGTATAAAATATTATAATATTAATATATAAATATAATGGTGTTAATGAATTAATTCAATTTCGATCGGTAAACAATTACAGGAGAGTAAATGTTTAAATAGCTTCACTACATATAAGTCTATTACCTAAAAATTATGAGTTCGAGTCATTTGTCCAATTAAAAAAAATAAATAAATAATTTGGTAGGAGATGAAAACAAATATTAAAGAATCTATTCAGAATTTAGATGACTTGATTGGTCAATTTGTTTTTTTTAAATAGGTTATTCCCTGGAGATAGTGGTTATTATTCTCTCTTTTTAATGCTGCGTCGAATTTAAGCACCAGACAAATTTGACATTGTTCAAACAATTTAGATAATTTTCTTGTTATATTTTATTTATAAATATATTCCACGTGCATATTAATTATTATTATATTCTTAGCAATGATAAAATAATATACGATGTATTATTATATATTTCTCTAGTATTAATAAAAATAAATACTGATATTAAAGTGATCGTCTATACATGGTGTATCATAACTCCCGTATAGAAACTGTTCCTATAAATTTTGTGTAAAAAGTGATAATATCATTTTTATGATAAAATTTTTATGGCAAATATTGTGCACACTAAAAAATAGTGTACACAATATTTTTACTTAATACTACACTGTAATTAAATTAATACTATACAATGTTGTTAATACTATACTGTAATTAAACTAATATTATATAATGCCTAAAATAATACTACATTATACCCAAACTTTATGCACACAATCTTTTATTGTGCACAATATGCACATAAATACTACTCATTTTTTATTAGTATATAATAGTATAACATTTTTTATTATTTTATTTCATATTAATGACATGGGAGTGTTAATAATTATTTTATTGATTATATTTATTACTAATTGATTAGTTTTTCTTGTAATATATTCTTCTATGATGTAACCTGAGTGTGTGACAACCTGACGCACGTGATTTGTTGTTTGATCTGATTTCTCCTAATGTTTTTTTTTTCCTGATTTCTCCTAATGTTTTTCTGTACTATTTTTAGTTACATTAAACTTGTGTGAGATCGTTTAATAAATTTATTTAATGAGTGAATACTATTTTTGACCAAATAAAATGTGTTAATATTTACAAGTGAAAATTTATTTTGAAAAAATAATTGTTGTTTCATCTTCATCCGAAGAATTAAGATTCGTAAGACGTAAAATAAAGAGTATGGAGTTAAGAAAAATATTCCAAGCAAGATATTAGACATTTTAATTGAATTGTTATGACCTTAAAAAAAAAAAAAGGAAAAAAGGAAAGAAATTCACTTCTAGATATTGTATGCCAATTAATTAACTTAATTATTCGTTTAAAGTTTGTGTATAAGATATTAGAGTAGTATTTGTGTGATATATAAAAAAACAATAAAAATTGCTAAACAAAATTTGGTCGTGATAAATGAATAGTATTACCCATATTATTAAAGAGTATAGTATTAATTTAACGGAAGTATAATATTATTTCGGGTATTGTATAGCATTAGTATTGGTTGGGATAGTGAAAAGTAAATTGATATATTTTTTTGTATAGTATTAGTTTTTACCGTGAAACTTGATTGTATAGTATTAGTTTAGTTATTAATTTAATTATTGCACAAATATTTGCCAAGATATTAAGGCATTGATCGCTTGAATATAATTAATATTTTTAAATTTTTATTTAAATGAAGAATAAAATAAATAAAATGGAATAAATAAAGTGGTTAAAGCTAAATCCCAACAACTATTCATTGAGGTTACAAAATAATGCAGGTGCATAAAACCATGGGTTGCAATCAGCCAACAGAAACAAAGATGCACACCCATTGATTTTGATGGAGAATAAAATAATGTACTAAGGAGCAGTAATAATTTATTTACAGTCGTACAAATATAAAAATGATCTTTTGTTCATTTTTATTTTTAACATTACCATTTTTATTAGAGAGAAGAAAATAAGCAAATTATAATTTCAATATAAAATAACTTATTCTTAACAAGAGTACTGATTTTAGAATATTTTAAAATTCTTGTAAATAATTAAATAAATCATTTTTAAGTAGATTTTGAGATACACATCAACCAAACTAAAAAATTTAAAAACTTTAAATTGATTCTTCAGTTTTATTTTGATAACTTTAATTTTATTTAAAATTTTATGTGTAAAATTACTAATTTTTCCGTCTGTCCAATTTAGTTTTCATATTAATATGAATACACACTTAAGAAAAAAGTGTGATGAATAAAGTATTGATAGGTAATTTTATAAAGTTTTATTGTTAAAGTAAAGGAAGTGGTTGTATAGAGTATAAAAATAATGACATTTTGTATAAATATGTGAATATTGTTTACTAAAATTTGAAGATAAAATAATTTTTTTAATGGAAGTAAAACTAAAATTCCAATTAATTACAAATTTTATCTTCAAATCTAGTTTTTAAAAATTGTCGTTTTAGGTATTTTTTTCTCATTTTTCCAATCTAATCCAGGTAGTATTTAACAAATATTTTAATTTTTTTAAAATTAAAAACACATGCATTGTTTTACTAAAATTTGAAGATAAAATAATATTTTTAATGGAAGTACAGTACAAAATAAATTATTTCTCCATAAAATTCCAATTAATTAATTACACAATTTTATCTTCAAATCTTGTTTTTAAATAATTGTCGTTTAAAAAAAAATTGTCGTTTTAGGTATTTTTTTCTCATTTTTTCCAATCTAATCCACCTAAAAGATTTTTATTTTTTAATTAAGGAAAAAGAAGGATGATTGACCCTGAATAAAAATGTTGAAATTTCATATTTCTTAATTGGATAGTATTTTTCTTTTGATGTACTTTTATTTAACAAGATTAAAAGGAAGTGCTAAATGGTCCTATTTTGAATGATAATAAAGTAAATTCAATTTTCTTATATATTAATAGAAAGTTTAGTTTTTGTTATTGGTTATTATTTATAACAGCGCCCAACTTGTAAAATTAGACAAATATTATTTTTACCTTATCCAATCCAATATGATCCGTTCCATAGCACAAAAATATTAATAATAATCAAAATCAAACCATTAAGAACTGATTGATTATAGCGCAGAGCAGCGACGACAATCTCAACTAATAATACGGCGGGCGATCATGAGACAATAAAAACAATGAAATCCGAAAAAACAACAACGAAATTCAACTACGAGATCAAATTGAGGAGAAGAGAGCAAAAAAAGGAGAAGACATGAATGATTTTTTAAAAAAATTCCAGATAATTAGGTGTTGGAGTGGATAAAATTTTGATGATGAATTTATTTACGATGATAAATTTTTTTAAATGAATGAATATCGAACTCCTATTTCATTTATTCATATAGTAACACATTTTTCCATAAAGTAACATATTTTTGTTCATGTAGTAATTTTTTTATCATATAGTAACACATATTTCTCTATAAGCATATCATTCATATAAAATATATTTTTTGTATTACTATGAAATAATTTTCACACAAAACCGTTACTAAAAAGAATAAAATATTAGTTTTGTTCATTAAAACAAATTTTTCTTCATACAATAACATGTGTTTGACCTAATAATAACCTAAAATAATACAAAATTATTTTACCAAATTAATACTAGTTTATAAAAATTTTGCCCTTACAATCACATATTTACCCCAAAAATCTTATACTTGGGGATCAAATACCATGATTTTTTTCTTAAAATTAATATCATTTTTTTGTATATATTTATTGTGTAGTATTATTCTTTTAAATTGATCGGAGAATATCAATAAATTCTGAAATCATAAATTCTAGGGCTAATTGATCCCTCTTTAACCCTCTTGTCAAATGTTTTTTTGGTGATATTAAAGAAATATTAGAAATAATATCATTCATTATCGATTAGCGAATTTAAGAGTGATTAATCACTAATAAGTAATACCGAATAAATAAAGACTTCGCTAAATTACTCTGGATAGAGGTTGGAGTTAATTACTTTACGATACTCTCTCCTATTCATAATATATATCGTTTTGACTTTTCATATTATTAGCAATTTAAATATCATTTTGCATTTTTCAATATGAATTAAATATGATTTTTCCCAATTTACCCTTAGTTTTTTTTTGAAAAATTACATTGATAATAATAATCTTTAAAGTCATGTGGGAAATTTCAAAATTATTAATTAAGGGTATAGAAGGAAGTAAATAATTTTCTTAAAATGTGTGCATGAGCTTAGGATGACATATATTTTGAATAAGAGGGAGTAATATTTACTATCCATTAATTAATATTTATTATCCATTAATTATATTCGTGGGGCTTTATGGATAAATAGATTAAATAATTGTTAATCCCTATTTAAATTTAACATCTTGACATTCCAAACATTCCTATTAAAGTTTAATAATATATTTTTTTAAGTTGTGACATCACTTTTACAATAAAATATTCTAATTTTTTTTATTTCTTTTACACTTTTCCTACCTTTTTATTTTTCTTACATTTTTTATCAATAACTTTATAATAATATATTATATTTATTAAAATCTATTATTCCTCAAATGTTAAACTTGAGGAGAGAGAAGGAATAAATTACACATTATCCTTTCCGTCAAAAGGAAAAAAAAAGTTATGCTTTACACCAAAAAAAATATTAATTAGGTTATTTGTGTAAAGTTCAAATAATAAAACCTTTTATCATTTAGTTCAAAATGACTACCTCAAATTGAAGAAGACGTGTTAATTTAGTTCGGATCTTTATATCATTTATCCATGCAGTGATTCGGTATATATGAAAATCCAATTTTCTATAAAAATGGATTCACCCATTTCATATATTTATATTTATGTTACTACTTTTTATATATTTACTTATTTTCCCTTTTACTCTCTTTTACATTTATATTTTTTTTCCAGCTAATCATCATTTCATTATCTAAGAACAAAAAAATAAAAAAAATATTTCATTATCACTCAAAAACATTAATTTAACATAAACTACATTCATTCACACTCCTTTATCCCAAACTATTATACATATTTACTCCATCTATTTTATAGGTCATGTCTCATCTACTTTATTTTTTCATCTGAATTTGCCAAATCTTATTGAAGACGAAAAAAACATAGCCTTATGGTAAAATAACTAATATTCTTTAATGAAATAATTAATATTCTTTAATGAAATAACATTTTATAATTATTACTTTATAATATAAATATTTAATACATTTTAATAAAATAATTACTAATACCCTTTAATAAAATAATTATTCAAAATTAATATTTTATACTATAAACAACTAAATATCCTTTAATAAAATAACCATTCAAAATTATTACGCTCTAACAAAATATAATTAATACTACTATCCGAATCACTTTAATGATATGATGAAAATGGTACACGAGACTTTGCCATGCCACATATGTATTGGATTTCTTTTCATTCTATCCTTTTCTTTTTGCAAATTTTAATTTCAATTCTTTTCCTTTTTATTTTAGGATTAAACATAATAATCAAGAATAATATTTGCATGAATTAAATACATATTATGAACTCTATTTTTACTATAATTAATCAGGTAAATTGTATTTTTGGTAAGAGAATGAATGGTTTGCAAAATAGTTTTTTTTTTTTTACACTTTTGGTCCCGTAGTTTTTTTGACATATTTAGTCCCAAAAAAATTATAATTTTGGTCCCAAGAGAATGATAAATTGCAGTTTTGGTCTCGAGAGAATGAAATAAAATTGCAGTTTTGATCCTAAAAAATAATGGTTGAGACTATTTTTACAAAAAAAAAAAAGGACCAAAAAAGAATGTGGGACTAAAATTGTCGTTGAAAAATTCTCAGGGATCAAAACTAAAATTTTCCCATACATTAAATTATATTTACTATAACAATATATATGTATAACAGCGATATACATATGTACACTAATAAATATGCATTACATTAATAATAAAAATTGAATTCATGCATTGAATCGGTTGACACTAGTGTAAGCTTATAATAATCAGTATGGTGGTTGTGGAGTGTCCACCCTTTACGTGCAAAACAAGCCAATAAAAAACCATGTTACAAATTAATATTTCTTTTTATTATTTTTTGTGGATTATCCATCATTATCGCCACCTATAAATTCACAACCAGAAATTAATTATATATATTAATTGATAGGTAATTCCAGATTATAATAAGATAATCATTTATAAAAAATTTCCTTTTATCTTAATTGCTTTTAAAAAAAAGTCTCCTTCCACTCTAGTTCTTCTATCCCCACCCACCGCCACTCCCCCCCCACCCCCCAACTATATATATCGCCACTCCTCCTTTCTCTCGTCTCCTCATTCTCTCTGAAAATTTTACGTACATATACATATATATATACGTATACGTATACTAGTATATCTATCTATTGAGAAATGGCGGGGAGTCAAGGCTTGATCGTGTGTTTTGGTGAGATGTTGATCGATTTTGTCCCCACTGTTTCCGGCGTGTCGTTGGCGGATGCGCCGGGTTTTCTCAAGGCTCCCGGCGGCGCACCGGCTAACGTGGCCATCGCCGTCGCGAGGCTCGGCGGGAAGGCGGCGTTTTCCGGTAAGTTGGGCGACGATGAGTTCGGACACATGCTCGCCGGGATCTTGAAGGAGAACAAAGTCTCCGCCGACGGAGTCACATTCGACAAAGGCGCGCGCACGGCGCTAGCGTTCGTGACCCTACGCGCTGACGGTGAGCGTGAGTTCATGTTTTATAGGAATCCTAGCGCTGATATGCTCCTCAAGCCGGAGGAATTGAATCTCGAGCTAATCAGATCTGTAAGTATTTCCTTTGCTGTCGTGATTTCACACTCATGTGTGTGTGCGATTTTAATTGGACCGAAAATGCGTGTTATGCATGATTCGTGTTGTCTTTTGGCTAAATCTGAATCGATGATGTTTGTTTGTATTTTCGATTCTATTTTCCTGGGAATTTTCCAGCTGCAGTTGATTTTGGCTAGCAGTGAAGGTTCAATGAATCTCACGGTTATTACGTTTCCGATGGGTGTCTAATTTTGACTAATTGCTCATCTGAGGTCAAATATATTTATTAATTGTGTAATTTAAGTTGTGAGTAGTTAGCCACATGTGAATCCAGCAAGGATTGGTCCTCCACAATTGGTTGCTGAAATAAAGATCTTTTACATATTTTTCTGGTGCGTGTATTTGTTAAAAACAATGAGGAGGCTTTTAATCAATTTTTTTTTTTAATTAGATGAATTTTGACCCTAATTCTTTTTCTTTTTTTACCATGACCTTGCCACGTAGATAATTGGATAGTGATACTCTGATCATTTTGACCCGGTCTCTTAATTATATGATCCGATTTTCTTGATGGATGATTGTAACATATGATGGGTGCTTGTTTTTGATAACATGGACTAATAAACACTGTTTCGATTGTTTCATAAAGTATTCTGCTTTACATTTATTTCTGTAAGCATTGTGCTGTGACGGTGATTTTTAAGAAATTCAAGTTTTTTTTTTTTTTTTTTTTAAATTTCACCGAAAATAATTACAATATTATTTATAAAACTATGATTTACATTTAGTCAAAGATTGATAGATACAAGTAACAAGTTCTTTTTTTTTTTTTTAAACATGTATGATTATGTTTGCTCTTTTGCATAAATACAAAATTGTACCAGAAAACATGGAAAAACATTATTTGCAGTTCTGTTTTTGTGAAATTTAGCGTGACACCCACACGGAACGTTTTTTGCTAGACTTGATGGATTCCCTAGAAACAGAAAGATGAAAAAGAATTACAAACCCACCCATACATCATATGCTATATGTGAAACTGTCAAATTCTTGTAAATTGGTCATAATTCATATCATTATTTTCGTGGTATTGTAATTTTATGTTATTATAGTACTAATAACTTATTTTCATCCAAAATATTTTAATTCAATGAAAATAATTATATGTCCACGTATATTTTGATGTCACATTATTAGAAGATTTCATTATTATTTAATTGACTGTTATGTGATATCATGTACACAATGACATATGATTATTTTTTCTTAATTTAATGGAAACAATGAGCACTAAAATTTGGAAAAAACTTTATCTATCCAGTAGTCTTACCCACTCTTAAATTTCGCTTGTAAAAAATTTATTAATTCTCTTTCTTTAACTATAATTTATTTATCTTTTTATTTGGTTGAGTAATCTATGTAAACATTCTCCCCCAAAATTTGCCTGAGGAATTACTCTTTTGCATTTATTTCTTGTGTTTATGGGAAGGGCTCCATCAATGACTGGCATATCTGGAGTCCATATGAGGCCTTAAAATCTGCCTCAAAGCTCTATATCTATTTGTCTATAGCGTAGAAAAGAGCAACGTACTTTTATTTTTCCTTGGAAAAGTTGGTGAATGTGGGCCTCAAACCTAAATCTAACAACTATTGATTGACGTACTGTTCAATTAGGTGACGCTACTTTGGTAAAACTGTCACCATTACTCTTTGGATTCCTCACTTTGCTCCTGACCATATTAATGACTATCTTTTTTTGATTTTTAGTGAAATTTATCAATTAGTAAAAAATTTCAAATTGAGTAGTGAATAAATGGATAAATAGTACGTTTATGCATAGGCTATCTATACCTATATCTAACAACCATTGGTTGTACTGCTTGGTGTAGGACTGTAGGAGACTCTACTTCTAGTGTAGCTGGTAACCATTAATGCTATTTCAATAATAAATATTTAGTTTTAATTTTGAGTTATCTAAATTATACCCTAGTTTTCTTAATTAATTCATTAATTTTTTTTTAATTGACCAAAATGATCCTATTTAATACACCCACTTAAAAAAATTAACATTTAATTTTTGTGTCATCTGCTACGGATAAAATAAGAAGAATGCAGAGAAAAATTACAATTACATTAATGTTAAATACTCTTTCCGTCCCTCTATAAGATACACATTTGAAAATGGTACAAATTTTAAGGAAAAAAAGGTAGAGAGAGATAGAGAGAAATTAAGATAGAAATAAGATAGAAAGAGAGAGATGTGAGGACATAATTTTGACAAATATGAAAATGACTAAATTATGTTGGGTTGCTCGTTTTGACAAAATGAGTAATTTACAGAGGAACGGAGGGATTGTGTCTTCTTAATCCATGTAAAATTTTGTATTAACCTATATGGAGGGAGTATTAATATGAAGTACGCGATAATGATATTATCAAGTTATACAGGTTTTGTGTACTGATAGTATCAGAATTATTTGGTGAAATTGAAATTTATGTGAGACATACCAAATTCTTCTCAACTATTTGATGCACTTTTTATCCAAGAAGAAATCATATTCCTCACAATGCAGAAGAATATTCAATCAAGAAACTAATCGTCCAATCCAATTCATTTTCATTTATGCAAATTGTGGAGAACATGCCTTTAGCATCTATATATTGCGTCTCTAGTACAAATTGCATCTCTTATTAGCGCTTGAAATTGATTTGTATGTATTGTGTGTACAGTCTAAGGTGTTCCACTACGGATCAATAAGTTTGATCGTGGAGCCATGCAGATCAGCCCATTTGAAGGCGATGGAAGAGGCGAAGAAGGCTGGGGCGTTGCTCTCTTACGACCCCAACCTTCGACTCCCACTTTGGCCATCGGCTGAGTATGCCAAAGAGCAAATTATGAGCATTTGGGACAAAGCAGATGTGATCAAGGTGAGCGATGTGGAGCTCGAATTTCTGACCGGAAGCAATAAGATTGACGATGAATCCGCCATGTCTTTGTGGCACAACAACTTGAAGCTCCTCTTAGTCACCCTTGGAGAGAAAGGTTGTAAATATTACACCAAGGTACACCTACCCTTCATATAATTACATTACTTTGCTTGGCCTTTATTAAATATGACGAAGAGAATTCAAATAAATCGTGATCAATTAAAATAAAATGGAATTTTAGCAAAAGGGTCTCGTGAAAAAGCTTCCCATATACATTATGAAAACTTTGGAAATTAAGTGCATCTTGAGTGGATGGGTAAATTAATGAAGATAAGGACGGTGGTTTTCTTTATCTATTATATTCATTACAACGTTTATAAAAGAATTTGTAAAATGTTTGTTTTGATAGTGTGTATATATGTATGTATGTATGTATTTCAGCAAAGTAATTTATATAAAATACTATATCCAAGTTGACAATGTATGCAGCACGAGGGGGTTTGGGGCCCTACTGCGGACATTGTTTTCTGAAATGTATAATAATTGATTAATTAAATAAGCTACATTAAATAATTATAGTTGTTTACCCCATGCCTTGGAAGGTGTGATCCATGTGACTTTATGACTTGTTGACTTTTCAACCATCTGATGGCTTCCCACGAGGATCTGCTTGTAGATAGAGCTGGTAAAAAAATAAATGAGCTGTTCGTGAACTCGATTCGGTTCGGCTCGATTTGATTCGTACTGTTAAACGAGTCGAGCTCGTGAAAGACTCGTTTACTTAACGAGCCAATTCGAGCTTGACTTGTTAGGCTCGTTAGCAAGTCAAGTCAAACTCAATTTATAACTCGTTAATGTTATCGAGCCGAGCTCGAACTTCCAATACTCGGTTCGGCTCGAATAATAGGTCTACGAGTCGTAGACCCTTAAGACTAGAGAATACTTCTATTAATTTATAAATTTTAATACATTAACTATTCCATCCATTTCTCATTATCTATCTAATACTATTTCATATGTCGTTTCTAATTATTTATTAATTTTACTAATATTAACAAAAAATAATAATAGTCTTTGATATTATAAATAATGAGGACACATTATCTTTTGATATTTTAATTAATGAAAAATTAATTTATATGAATAGATAAAATCAGAAAAATAATTATAAACTGAGTGTATATGAATATGATAATCTCTAATTAAATAAAATTTGCATAAATCACCTTAGTTTTTACACATATGTCCTCAATTATCTCCCTCACATGGTTTTTATCCTTGGAATAGAATTTCCGTGGATCTGTTGATGGCTTCACAGTCAAGACAGTAGATACAACCGGAGCCGGTGACTCCTTCGTCGGAGCCCTTCTCGGAAAAATAGTCGATGATCACGCCATAATCAATGTAATAGTCGAGCTTTTCTCCGTCCCATACAAGATTTTATCGTTTTTACTTTCTCAAAATTTAATATTTAAAATTATTAAAAACATTGCAGGATGAAGCAAAATTGAAGGAAGTATTGAAATATGCATGTGCATGTGGAGCCATAACCACAACTAAAAAGGGTGCGATTCCTGCTCTTCCGACTCACTCTGAAGTTCTCTCTGTCCTTAATGCAAAATAGAAAGTGTTTATCATCTCTTTATTGCATCTTTTTTGTTGTTGTTGAAACTTTTGAGTTTTTATCCGGGATAATATTTGCTTTCCAACTTCTCTTTTTATGTTTAGCTTTTTTTAGAAATTTTTATTCTGCACATGTAATGCTGCTTGAGGCATTTCTAAATTGTGATTAGTGAATAAATAAAAATAGCATTTTATTCCAGTTTTCATTCAAGGAAAGGGGCATCAATCAACTCATTGATTTTGATGCCAAAAAGATACTCCAAATGTAAAGATGTGACCTTCTCTATTACCTACTTTCTTCATTATTTCATTTGATAAATACTTTCTTCATTATTTCACATTACTCTGTTTGAGAGAAGACAATGAATATTATTTTTAACTACAAATGAGTAAAAAATATTAACAGAACCTCCCTGTAGCATTCTATGGTGAATATTGTTTGACAATCAAATTGATTGGAACTATCATTAAGCTTATTTCAAATGAATTTAAAACATAGAATTTGGGAACGATGCTGTTCACATAAGAAGTTTATTTGATATAATAAAATATGAAATAATATATATATATTTTTTACAGCGGGTCCACATTGAGTCAAAAAATCTATATCTATTTTGTTTCAATTTTCAATATGTTCACATATCCGAATCTTTTCTGTCATCACTTATCCTGTTATCCCAGAATATTCAAAATAGATAAGGGGGAATTCATCAGTCATTAGATTAAAAATGTACTACTTGCTATTAAAAAGTTTACTTTTCCAAACAATACATCATAATAGTTTGTAAAAGAAAAATGAATTTTACTTTTCAAATAATAGGCCTCAGGCCTCGTTTGATTTCCTTTATTAGGAGTGTATTGATATCTAATTCAACTTTATCACTTGTTTGGTTTGTTGTCCCGTTATTAAAAATGGACCCATTCAAATAATACCTAATACATGGTATTATAGATTCCAAGTTTCATATGGTACTTGTAATACTTACATTTCTCCAACATCTATTAAATTTTAAAATATCAAAAACAACCTTCACTTTCATCAAGATGTGTTTATTATTATTTTTATTTATAAGAACAAATTAGTCTAAAATAAATTAATACTAGTTATAATACTTGCTACCAAACATAATATTGATATTGATAGCTAATAACTAATTATTTAACTCAAATTTTTGAAACCAAACAAAATATTGATAAATAAACTGGTATTATATATATAGATATTATAGTTCAGGTATTATCCAATAAAAGAAACCAAACGAGCCAAACGAGCCCATAGTATATTATATACATATATATAATATAGGTTTTAAAAAATAATCACGAAAAAATAAACATAAAACAATAGGCTTAATTATAAAAATATTATCTCTAAACACTATGAAAAGTTGACAATAGAAAACCAGAACTTGCAGATATTTCATTGAATATCAATCCCCTTTCAAGTTAAACTTGTTTCTATTGGTATTTGGCTAGGAGTGTTATGATTGATTTGAAAAGATCATAATGAGATCATATTTAGATTAGAGTATTTTCAATAGAGAAAATTGTAAATGAACTTTAGGTTAGAGTTTGGAGTTGGATGATAGCAAGGGAGAAGACATTTTTCTCTCTAATCCTAAAATGATGTGTATGATTCTCTTAAAAAACTTATTCTTCGGGTATGGCTTCTACCCTAGTAATATTTTTTTATTTACTCATTAAAAAAAAAAAAAAAGAAAAAAGATAAAGAGATGTGGAGAATACATTTATCAAAAAAGAAATTGGTAGGACGCCCGTTTTGACAAAATGAGTAGATTGAAGGGGAACATAGAGTGTATAAAATATTGATCAAATCGATGGAAACCAGAGACTATAACAGCATGTTGGATCTGCCAATCAACCTAAAAGCTCATTTGAATATTCGAACTTGGTTTAAAATCATCTGTTTTCAAGATTTTAAACACAATCAAGTGCATACAATTCTAACAATCACAGTTGCAGCAAGTCAATTTATTTCGACAGTTTCAAAGTTTCATGTTCAACCAGTTGCACAGGTAAATAATATATAATGCATGTAAGTGTCCCACTCTATAAAAGTTCTTGTATTTCTACGAATCACTTACATGATATATGCCATCGATTCTTCACAGCGCAATTGCATGTTGATGTCTACCATGAACTTCCATATTCAACGATCCCCATATGTGCTTGCAGTTCTCCCACTTTTGCTGCATGCGAGCCAAAAACGACTTTGCCCACGCCTCATTGCTTCCCTTCGAGCTCAAGTGACAAGGCACCGTAAAACTGTTTTTGGATCAAATTTAAAACAAGCAACATCAAATAAAGCAATCACAAATTTGAGCCCTTCTCTCACTATAACAAAGCTGAAACTACATAATCCATTTTTTCATATTGTTGCACTAGTTTACGATGGGAAAAGAGAATCTTTTTAGGGAAGGACAATATTTTTTATATATGTAATTTTAGGCCAAATTGGCCCTATTTGACCTACATTTACTTAAAAATGTATCGTCTTTAATTTATAGGGATCAAAGGCTGATTTTTAGTCCTCAAGTGAGACTTGCATGCGATTTTAACTAGATTTGGGCTAATTCGAGCCACTTTGACCTATATTTACATAAATAAAAAAGTATATGTCCCCAATTTACAGGCCTGTAAACATAATGTCCTTCTTAAAAGTTTTGCACTAACGTAAGTTTATTGTTTATCTTTTTCTTGATGATCAATTTTGCCATCTTATAATGAGTAGCTCAACATGTACATTTTCCTTTTCTTTGCTATGATTGGTTCAGGATCTTATAAATTTAAGTCGTACATACACATCACAAGGAACTATCAGTTCTCCGCATAGTAGCAAAATCATCTCAGAAGAGAAATAAAGCCCTTAACAAAATCAAATCAGAGATAATTGATTTTTAATAAGAAATACTATTTGGGAATATCTTCACATGAATTTGTAATGGTTAAATGGAATAAATTGAGAACAGTGCAAAACTGAAAAGCCTACCTCATCAGTTCTTCCTTCGATTGTTCTTTGCTGGATACCCTATACCATGAATTCCAGGAGAGATGCATCATTAATCTTCCCAAACATGGAACATTGATGAACAGATGACTGACGACTTTATAACATTGCATCTAGAGTATACGTGACCTAAATCAGACAGTTTAATACAATTTATGGTGCAACAGTTTTACAGAAGATATTTTTTAAACTACCTATGTTTGCTTCACAATGCCAAAACTATAATCCACTTAAAATGGCACGATTTTAGTAAAATCTGATTAAATTCTCACAAATTTTTTGATTTGTGAACATACCTGGTGACAAAAATTTGATAGATGTGAAGCGATTTGGTCGAGAGATTATATATAGCTTCCTCAATGTGATCCTCCCCGAACAAATAAATGACTGGGTAACCAAGAAGCCACCTGTAATAGCATAAATTTCCATAAGAAATGATTATCAAATTTTGGAGGGGGTGGGGAACCCACTACTCATAGGAGACGGGCATTTGAATAAAACCAAACAAGCATGCAATAATGGTTCCACGAGCAATCATTAGCAGAGTAATTGTACTAAATGGGATTAATATCTTCAATTTTATGTGTGACAATGCAGATTTTTTTTTATTTTAGCTCAACTTCACAGAAATCTGTTGCATTAAATGGTCTCTTAATTCCCCAGGCTTGTATGTTGAATGTATAGGTCAATATCTTGATAACTTCACTCTCACTTGAACACTTCATCTTTATGAGACAACACAAATAATAACCTGTCTTTACAAGAATCTGTTGGATGAAATGGTCTCTTTAAAATAGAAAATATTCCCCAGCTTTGGATGTTGAATGTATTGGTTAATATATATGCCACTATAGAATAACCTTAAAAGTCAATCCTAAGAATGCAGCGAGCAGAATGCTGCTTATCAATAAACTATATACAAAAGGTACTAAGGGGGGGTATAATGGAAAAATCTTGTGACAACTACCTTAAAGTATTTTTCGAAAAAAAAAAGCCTTAAAGTATGTGACTTGACCTTGCAAATTAGACTAGCTACACTAATAAGTACAACTCCTTAACAATCAATTCTCTCATCACTGATAAATTCGAAAGCACAATATGTGAGACAAAAGCAAGGGTTACCCATTAAGTGTTGGGATTGTTACATGACATTCCTCAAGGCACAAAGTGAGATCAATTATCTCAGAAGACTTAGAAGCAGCATTGCCATCATGAGAGGACCCAACGTTGTCTCCTTGCAAATGATCAATGGTCACACCATCTTTGTGAAAAACTGAGGAGAAGAACTTCTGAGCTGACAGAAGCTCCAACATTGCAGGGATTTTCTCTGCTGCTGTCGTCACCTGGAATCATAATATCGAGGCATTGCTAAAGAACATAAATGAAAGAAAGAGGAAAACCATTATGTTGCAAAGATTACTGTAAAAACCTTTGGGGGATCATTTTCGAGGTCCACATAAAGCAGTTCAGTATCCATAGCCAAGCTTGATTCGACAAAATCCGCCAGCGACCTGACGTGGATCAGGTACACCATCTCGTCTATGACCATGACATGTAAAAGTTCAAATACGGAAGATTCCTGAGAGTTGATCAGAGGCCACACAAAGCATTAGTTTAGCAATATTAATGATTAGAAAGCTCGTACAGCAATTTCAAGAAAGCAGACTACAAAGCGGACATATTAAATAACTGATGCAAAATGGTTTCATTTTTCTAGTCATTGAGGAACCTCCTTTAATGTTGCAATGGAAGTCTTTTTTTCTAGTAATGCTTTCTATCCATTAAGCTTCTGCTAGAAGCTTAAGATATAAATTCACAAAAAATATTAAGCTATTATATATTTAACCGATATCTACGAGACTTGGGGAGGCAAAAGATGGCTATCTTAATCGTAATGTGACTTAACTATTGCTAGATATCAAGACATTCTAAACAACAAAGAACTTAAGAGAACCAACTCCTACAATTGCTATTACATCAAGCTGATAAGAGACTCAACAACCTTTTTGCAATGGCTGAGAAATTCACGAAGACGATCCCCCAATTCAGGCATCATCCCACCATAATCCACCATGATACAAGGTCTCATCTTAGAGAATAATGCCAAAATATCTGCAAGAAGAAGTTTACCTACAAACAATCAATCGTGTATACACGAAACAACACTTATACAGTAAAGAAATCCATCTCTTTCACTCACAAACCCAGTAATGATCATTTCCCCAATAGAACACACAAAATGTAAGCTCAATTACCAAGAACAAAATCTCTGCAACTTGTTCCCCCAAAGAAGGGGAGTATAAAACCTTTTCAAAAAGTTTTATATGACACAATTTCTCTCCATTATTGGACAATAAAGAGTACTAAACACTCCCAAACAGATAAACCCTAAAAAAATGCTCGAATTAGTAACTAGTAACACAGAACAACAAACACCAGTGTTGAATTTCACTAAAATGTATGCAATAAACAACAAAACCATTAACTGATGATTCCTTGACATATAAGAAGCGAAAATCTTAAAAGAAATGCGATCAAGCGCAATTTTATTGTATTACAATTACATGAGAGATGGAAAATAATGGGAATAAAGGAAAAAAAGGGAATAACCAGTTTGAAGACGAGATTTGGAAGAAGACTTGAGCCTCCATTTGATTTCAAAAAGTGATTTCTCAAAAACCCTCAACAATTCTTCCACTTCCGCTGCGTCCATTGCCAGTTGCGAAACAAAATCCCAGAAACATTCCACCTGCAAGTCCATAATTATACAATAATACAATGCATTACAAAAAGCAAAATTATTGGGTTTTTCGAATAAATTTGTGAAATAAATAGGTTATTATATTTATTTATATAAATTGTATCATACTATACATACACATAACACACGTGTCTCTCCCACACTCAAGATACACACACATGTTCACGCACAAGTGACACAAACACACTTCCTCTCTATACTTTTACACGCATATATAAACTGGTTCGTTTCATGCATTAAAAAGAACCGTCGTCGGTTTTCGGTTAAATCGGTCGAACTTATTTCGGTTTTTAAAAGTATTATAGATGTGAGAAATTGAGAACCCAAAATATCACCGGGTTTTTCTTTTTCTTCACAGCCAATTTCTTTAACCTAAATATTCTAATGTGAATAGACTATTTTGCCCTTGGTATAAAAAATCATACAAAACATGTACTCCCTCCATTCCAAAGATATTTACATAGTTTTTGGTACAAAAATTTAAAAAAATTTACTTTTTGGTGTAGGAGGGAGAATAAAGTGTAAGCGTGTTTTGAATGGTGGAATGAAATAAAGTGTAGAAAGAATAAAGTAGGGTAAAAGATGTGTAATATTTTTTAAATTAAAATAATATTATGAAGTTATTAATATTGTATAATATTTTTTTATTTAAAGTGTGCAAATAATATGAAACGGACGAAAAAAAAAAATATACAAATGAGTTTGGGATGGTGAGCGTAATATTATTACTCCAGGGGAAAATCCATAAGATCAATTTCTTCACCCTCAATCTCATTTCTTCTTCTTCCTTCTTCCACCAAACTCTCTTAAACCCAAGATCAAATTAAAGTTGTAAAATTATATCAAATCTCTAGAGAAAGGTGATGGAGAATAGAACACGTTTTGGAAAATATTTTGTAAAATTTTAAATTAATTTAAATCATTTAAATGTTGTATTTTTTGTGTTTTATTTCCCGATTTTACTGTTCCAGCATGTCGGAAAATTATACGTCTTTGCTCAACCAAAGCAAAACATTATTGTATTGTTCTGCCAATGGTGGCAAAAAACAAAGTTAATATTTGGCTAACTTTGAACGAACAACTTGTAAAATTTTAGAATTTCAAAATCAAATTTCCAATGCACCTACGGATGATGTATTACCAGAAATCTATACATTTCATACATTTTTATGCTTAAATGCATCAAATAAGAAGAAAAAAATTATTCAAACATTCAATATTTATTCCACGACTATTAACGACGAGAAATTTATCTCCATCGGTCAATTATTGAAGAATTTCGAACGAACTCTCCTCTCTTTTTTCTTTTCTTTTTGTTGGATTTATTATGTTAGGGATGTATGGAGGAATTAATTTTAGCATGAAGGATGAGTAAAACCAAACTAATGTATGGATGTGAAGAGCAAAAGTTCGAGTGTTATTAG
Organism: Paraleonurus japonicus; assembly: GCA_030762865.1. Taxonomy (NCBI): domain Eukaryota; kingdom Viridiplantae; phylum Streptophyta; class Magnoliopsida; order Lamiales; family Lamiaceae; genus Paraleonurus; species Paraleonurus japonicus. The sequence continues at coordinate 38,035,611 of CM061059.1, read as the reverse complement.
CCGTGCCCTTTTATAAATTCGGAATTATGTAAAAAAAAATAAGGGGTACTCTTGTGTGAGACCGTCTCATACATGAAACGGTCATTAGACGGAGTCACTTTTTAATAAATTGTTATTATTTTTTTATAAATTGTTATCACTTTTATATTAATTTGTATCATTTTTTTAAAAGTGATAACAATTTATTAAAAAGTAATTCGATCTCATACATGAAACTGTCTCATCCAAAATTTTGAAAATAAAATAAAATTTCAACTATCATTGTTCTGACAAGACAAGAAGTGAGGTATCATTATTGTGTGATTTTAACGTAAATAATATACAAAATATTTTTAAATTATTATCACTTTACATGAACAATAATAATACTGCCTCCGTCCCAGATCAGTTTTCATAGTTGACTTTTTCAACGGTTTTTGTGTGAGAATTATTTCATAGTAATATGTGTATAAAAGTTGTTTTATATGAATTGTATGATAGTTAAAAAGGTTAACTAGCATACCATTCATATAAAACAACTTTTGTATACATATTACTATGAAATAATTGTTATACAAAAATCATTGAAAAAGTCAACTGCGAAAATTGATCTGGGACAGAGGGAGTATTTTATATGAACAACTAGTGACACTTAAAAAAGAAATTTACGTAAATCGAGTTGGCAGAGAACCTACTCTAAAGTAAGGCTTCTTTTAGTTAGTAAATGAGAGACACACTCTTACCTTTAATTGGATAATTGGTTAGAAAAAAAAAAAAAGAAGAAGAAGAAGCTTGAATTAAATTATGAAATTGATAATATGATTTTCTGATATTATACCATCGCTTAAAAAAAAATACCATCGCATAAAAAAATTTTACAAATAAATTTACTTTGGAGACATATTTTTTCTTTTACTAAGATTATGAATTTTGAGTTCTTTTTAGTAAGTATACATATTTATTGGGTTATATAACCTTTTAAAAAAAAATTGGAGAACAACAATACTTTCAACCTTTTTTAATGGACACACTAGTTTTACAAATCAAATTTTATTTTTTCTATTGAATTATTTATATCGTAGATGATAGGCAATTAAATCATTTCTAGGTGATCTTTTACGGAGAAACAGTGAAATAAAATCCTTGTTATTAAGACATAATTATGTCAAAAGATCATATTTGCTCAAGCCTCATGATCAGATTTCATTATAGATTAGGGAATATTAGAAAAAGATTTAGATTGATTTGATTTATGTTATTTGATTGATTTAGTTAGTTAAAGTATATATTGATTTATTAATTGATTAGATTAGATATCCACTTAATTAGGAATTTGGTTATTATCCAAACTATCTATATTGTACCCTTGAGAATTATGAAAGGGGAATGAAAATAGAATAGTATTTTGACAAATTAATGTCAATTTATCTTTCGAGAGCTTGCTAGCTTGAGCTAGGGCCTCGATTGTGGTTTCATATGTTTGCTGGCCCGAGTCGGAGCGACGAATTTACGGTGTGAAAAATTGCGGTACTGAGACATGTTTTTGCTTTAAAAAACAAAAAAAGAATTTGTGGTTCAATATTGAAGTTGAATTAAAACATTATAGACTAGTTTTTGCTTTAACAAATTAAAAATAAACAAATTCTGTGGTTCAATTTAGTTGGGCCGTAGATCGGTTCAAAATCGAATGAATTCTAGAGAAATCAGATAAGGATTAGCTTGATTAGTTTGAACTCGAAAACAAGTTTCACGTAAAATATAATTGATAGTATTAATTTTTTTTAAAAGGTATTAGTTATTTTTATTAGGCTTAATTGCAAATAAAATCACCACCTTTTCGCAAATTACAATTTAATCTAAACTTTTAAATTTTGCAAAAAAAATTAAATTGAAGTTTTTTTTAACAAGATTTAAAAGTTTAGATTAAATTGCAATTTGCGAAAAGGTGGTGATTTTATTTGCAATTAAGCCTTTTTATTATAAAATATTAATTTTTAATGACACTAATTATTTTATTTAAAAATATTCTTTATTTCACTATAAAATATAATATATTAATAATAAATTAATTTTACGATAAACTAGTTCATATAACACCAAAAATATTATATATATATATATATATATATATATATATATATATATATATATATATGATATTTTGTACTAATTTACTTTGATCTAAGATTCTAAAGGCAATGCCTTATTTGAACAAATTTTAACGCAAAATTAATTTGAAGAGTATTAATTTATTTTCAAGGGTATTAATTATTTGAATCATTAAATAACATTAATTATTGTATTAAAAGGTATAAATTAAAAAATATTAATTATTTTATTATAAGATATTAATTTTAAATTAATTGCATGCTAAGAATGGTTCACATGATACCAACTCTTAAACTAAATTTGAGTTTTTAAAATTTGGATTGTGTATAACAATTGAGCCCGTATAAAATTGATCGATGACTTAAATTAAAACTCAGTTTTTTAATTTTATTTTATTTGAGCTTGATTTCAAGGACTTAATAAACGCGTAATGAAAACTTCTTTACTCAAACTCATTCGATTGATAAATGAAATGAAAACATTTCCCCTTCAACTAATTATATACAAAAATGAAATTATTTTCATTATTACTATAAAGAAAATGACATAACAAGAACAGTTAACATCCTGAAACTTAACTGAAAAAGGGTCATTGCAAAAAAAAAAAAAATAATAAAATTATAAAATACATTCAAATGTAGGTAACAGGTGAGAGAAAACTGTGATTAAAAATCAACGTCCCCTATATTTATACTTCTAACTTCTCTATTTCACTTTTTATATTACACCAATTGAATTTTTAACACACGTCGATATGGTGTATATTTATTATTAATTATTTTCTCGCACTCTACTTTCTATGTATCATTCATCTATGGTATGAAACATAAAATACTCCCTCCACTCCATTCAGAAAAAAACTTTTATATGTAAGAAGACACAAGTAAAAAGAGTAATGATTGAGATTTTGAGGAATAATTTTATAAATTTTTATGTATAAAGTAAAAAAATTTATTGGGTTATGTGTATGTGAGAATAAAAAATAATGACATTTGAGCAAATTAGTGAAAATTATGAAGGTGGAATTTATAAAAGATTTTCCATTTTAAGGGTGTGAAACTTATAATGAAACGTACGAAAAAGAAAAGTGTAAAAGCTTTTATGGGATGGAGGGATTAACACATATACAAAGGATTTCATGCGCTATAAATGGTTTAATTTAATGAAATACTGTTTGAGCTACTAATCCATCAAAATTAAGCTCTACATACATACTTGTGATTAAAACAAAATTCATTAATTCAACCAAGATCAGGCACTGTGAAATACTCCTCTTCATCATCATCAGGCATTGCAATTCTGGGCTTCTTGTTAGGCGTATAAAGCTTCGGTGATCGGTAGTAAATCGAGTTATTCGCCTGAGGAACGGGAAGCTGAGGTACTTCAGCTGCGGATAAAGTCTCCGATGATACTTGTTCACCGAACAGATTCATATCATTCAACCACTCAAACTCATTGAACTGATCTAGATTCTCCTTCTGGATAAACAAATAATGGATGTCAGTGAAACATACAAAGCTAATAATCATGTGGGAAGATAGTTTTTGATTTTGGTCATATTGACCTTCACGAATTGAAAATAATTCTGTAACTTTAATTTTTCGACATTTTGGTCTATTAACCAGATGTAAGAGGTGAAATATTCGATTGACCAATCAAACTTTGCCACGTGGAAAAATCCATGTCAGTGTCAACCAAATGTTTAACCTCCTTCATCCAGTTACCGGACAAAAATTGGAAGTTACTGAATTATTTTTAATCCATGAAAGTCGACAGGACTGAAACCAAAATGTTTTCATCAAGATAATATTCATTCTTTACCTTGTCTGAGGATTCATAGTCGGAAAATTGTAGCAAATCATCGACAGCCCACGATGGAGACGAGAATCCGGAAACATGGTGTGGAGGGGTGGTTTTTGAACCACTTTGTTGTGAATATGATTTTGGAGGCTTTGGCTCAGTCTGGCTTTTAGAGGTGGTGCTATTACAGGTGTTGCCTAAAGCTACTCTTATTCCGGTAGCTAAGAAGCGTTGGTGGTTCGCAGCACGAGTATTGGCTGCGTGAATAGGCTCGTCGCAGTCCTTGCAAAACAGTGCTCTGTCCTCGACACAGAATATGAAGGCCGGTTTCTCCTGCTCATGGTAACAAGATCAAAATTAGTGACATGTAACAATACAAACAAAATGACAAGAATTAGGACATGTATATAATCATTCATCACAATCATACAAAAGAACAAGAGTGCATATGTGATGTTCTTCATAAACAAACAGTTAAACAGAAAGGTTGCCCGATGAATCCAATTTCATTGTTCTCATAACAACCAACTTTGTGAAGGTCATACGCGATAGATTCAAGAAAGAATCAGATGACGAGAAGTTAATACTCGAGACAAAGTGGTATAACTCAAGTGATTATTAGAACTCCACTACCTATGTCGTAAGGTCATAAGTTCGAGTCATCATTTGCCTGATTAAAAAAACTACTCAGATGAACATTGAGTCTTAACAAAATGAATCCGTATAGGTTCAACCAATTGGTTATTACAATCTTCTTAAGGTAAAATATTTGGTAGCACTCATTTAAGCAACGAGGAGTTTTATCATTAGCTTGTTGATTTCACTTGGATAAATGATGTTGCAAACAAAACCAACAGTCTTTATCAGGAAAATCTTGGATCAAATTCAAGATTTAGTGCCTTTCTTCACATTCATAATCTAAATGAGATGAGCAAAAGAATCACATGTGCAAAAACTCAATATTAGAATCTGAAAAATCTTGGATCAAATTCAAGATATAGTCCCAATAAATGAGAATCGGGAAAATCTTAGATCAAATTCATGATTCAATCGTTTCTTCACATCCATAATCTAAATTAGATTAGCAAAAGAATCACATGTGCAAAAGCCTTCTCAAATTGAACCATAAAAAACAAACCCTTCTCTCAGAACATTAAACAAACACAACATATGCAATCTCTCAAATTGAACAATTAAAACGACTTACAGCATGTCTATACAACCCCTTCAATTTAAAAACAGAATAAAAAGAGTAGGTAGGGCAAGATTGACATACTTGACAAATATCACAACGAGGGAGCTTGTTGGAGAGGCACTGAAGAAGAAGCCTCTGATGTTTGCTAGCAAGCTTGTTAGCAGCATGAATCTCGACGTCGCATTTCGCGCACAATGCCGCCTCATCGGCGCAGCAAATCACCGTCGCCGGAGCTTTCTCACACACATCACACTGAATCTTCATCTTCCCTAAAAACTCAAAGATCAACCCCTTTAACCCAACCCCTTTTCACAAAAAATTGTTTAAAATGATTTCAACAAAAATCAAAACCAGATATGTGACAGAACAGAGAGAACGAAGGGTTCTTGTCAAAAAAGAAATATCTACTCAGAAAAGGCGATTGAAATCAAACGATAGGACAGCAGAGAACTATGTTTGATCTTCTTGAATCAAGGGTTATGCAAGAAAAAGGCCAAAGAGGAACTGCTAAAAATCTTGAATGAAAAAGATGAGTGATTGTAGAGAAACAAAAAGTTTTATGGGGGGATAAGGATTCAAGGTTGGCGTATCAAATGCTAGACCACAGTTGAGACAACGCAGCAATATGTGTGGAAATGGGCATGATCCCTTTTGTGGCTGAGAGTTGAGTAGGGGTTAGTAGTGGCCATCAATTATTTTCTTGATATTTAATACTAGTTACGAGAGATAAAGTTGACACTTTTGCAAATTTTGTATCGCCATTGATGTCTCTCATCTAACTCGCATGTAATTATTTATTGAAGGGTGGCATGGTTGAATCTTAGGAAAGTAATTCAATGCACACTTGCAAGCTCTCGGATAGGAATGGTGCTCACTTGAGATTTAGTACAAATGAAACACTTATTTTGGACGGACGAAATATGTGATTGATCTTGCTTATTAGTCGGTCTTTGACAGGATACCAGAGAGAAATTCTATTCACACTTGCACTGTGAACTCAATTATATTTTTCAATAGTGTTAATTTTTTTTTATCAGCAAAAAAAATATATTATTAATTTAAAAATAATTAGAGTATAAGGGGTACTTCAACTCTTACATTATTCAAAATCCCGGTATCTATCTAATCACCATCGGTTTATCACACCACTCATTAAACGTCATATTCGAACAAGCTTTCTCATTTGCTACAAGTCAAGACCACACCTTTGCTCTCATCTCCCTAAAGCTATTGTGAATGTTAAATTTCTTACCATTGAAGATTTGATCATTTCTCCCACTTCAGATTACCCCAATTGACATCGTCCGAATTGTTGAGGATAATTTCGTGCTCCCTATTTACACTATTTTTCAATAGTTTTAATAGTTTTAAGTAAATGTATTAGTTGATTAATATCAATTGTTTCATACTTTCCTTTTAGTTTGTCCCACAAAAATTTATATATTATAAAATGAAAATATTTCTCACAATACACATTTATTTATCATTTATTTTATTACTTGATTCACACATTCAATTCAATTATTTTATTTACTTTATACTAAAAAAATTATAAAATTATCTCTCGACACTCTTTTTTTTTTTTTTTTTTTTTTATATCAGGAAAAAATAATTTTATTCACAAGAATAAAACTGATGGGTATAAGATATACCCAATGTTTACATACGGTAAGAAATCATCAACTCGTCCACAGTCTTGTCTTCAACTCATCCACCACCTTATCAACTGTGAACTCCGGATTTTCAAAAACTAATTTATTTCTCCCTTTCCAAATTAATGAGTCAAACCACACAAATCCAAACACAAATGACAATATTTTTCCTTTCTTCCCCAATAGGCAAACAGAGAATTGAATAAACTGCTCTCTTAATGTGCCATGCAATGTTGACGAAACACCAAACCATTATCCCTCAATACTACACTTATTACAATTATTTTTTAAACTCTGACCAAAATTCACTGTAAACTTTTATAGGATGGAGGAGTATTAACTTATTTTTATTGAACTACACTAATTATACAATTTCAGGATGTTAGATTATTTTGGGATAGTGTGAGTTAGTTTGTTTCCTATATTACATTTTTTGTATTTCATTTTTTTTTGATTGGTATATTTTTTGCATTTCATTTTATTTTCTATTTTTTGTATTATTAACACATAACGATATAGTGTATATTACATGTATAATATTTATTGGTTATTTTTTTCACTTTCCATATATAATTTATTCATAAATATAAAACACAAAGTAAAATACTAAATATGAAATAAATTATTTTATACGAGAGTAGTGGTGGCCTAGATCTATTTGTGCGGTCACAATTTCTCCAATAAATACTTTTTTTTTAATCAATACTTGGTACCAATTTGAGATTGTGTTTATTTTGATTTTTAGATATTTGATTATTTTGGGGTAGGGTTGGGGCCCTATATATGTAGACCTATTTGTGCGGTCACATTCTCCCCAATAAATCTTTTTTTTTTTTTTTTTATCAATACTTGATACCAAGTTGAGATTGTGTTTTATTTTGTATTTCTGGATATTTTATTTTATTGTGGGAGTAGGGTTGGGGACCTGTATGTAGATTTATTTGTGCGGTCACATTTTCCCCAATCAATACTTTTTTAGTCAATACTTATGTGGTATCACATTGCTTTTGCTCTTGTTTTCTGAATTATTTTAATTTTTAAATGATGATAATTATGATCTGTCATATACTCCCTCCATCCGGGAAAAGCTTTCATATGAAGATGGACACACACTTTAAGAAAAAAGAATAATGATTGAAGTTTTGAGGGATAAATTTGTAAACTTTTATGTATAAAGTAAAAAAAAATTATTGGAATATGTGTATGCGAGAGTAAAAGTAATGACATTTGTGTAAATTAGTGAAAATTGTGAGGGTGAAGTATATAAAAGAGTTTCCATTTTAAGGGTGTGAAATTTATATTGGAATGAACGAAAAAGAAAAGTGTGAAAGCTTTTATGGGACATAGAGTATTTATTTTGCAACTTGATTATATATTATCAATTAGATTTTCAATTACATGTTATTTGCCTATCTTACGTTTCTAAAATACCCCTTCTTATCTCGACATTTTTTTAATTACTATTTTCTTTTCACATAGCATTCTTAATTATTAGGTTGTATATATAATATTTTGTCTCTTATGTTATTTCCTGTGTCTCACTACCCACAGTTTGCGACAGCCCCTCTCCAGCGACCCCACACGTATTAAGAATAGAGATAAGTAGATAATTGTGAAAAAAATAGTTTAATTTTTGAGAATTTAAACGGCATATGATCGATCTATTTTCGAAGTAGATGAACGTATTATATTTATAATTTTAAAATCGAATTCCAATGAGTAAAAAATTAATATACAAAGTTTGAACGTCACAAAATATTTTATAGATTAAAATGTCGGAAGTTGTGAAAATTAGCTTAAGTGTTAATTATCCTAAATGGATTAATGTGAAAGTTAAAAGTAGGAGTAAGTTAGAGTAATTCAAAGCATATTGACTAAATTGTAAAATGGGCCACATGCGTGACCAAACTTGTGTTCTTTGGCCCTGGGCCTTAGGCATGAGAATTCACTTATCTTTTTGGCCCAGGTTATATGCACACACTATTTTATTTAGTACACACATTAAATGAGTACACACCTAATATTATGAATACACTCATCCAAAAAAATTATTTTTACCCCTTCTTAAAAAAAGCCCTAATTCCCCACATTTTCCTCTCCCCCAAATTTTCGAAAACAATTTTCGATTTTGTTTGTATTTTTTTTTGCAAATTTTGTAAATTTTTTCGAAATATTTGGATAGTTCCGAAAAAAAAAACGAATATATAATTTTCGAAACATCTTATTCTCAATTTTTTTCAATTTTTTTTAGTTTTATTGGAAAAATACGTTCAAAATAGTTCTTACTATTGTTTGGTGATGATTCGGTGTAAACTCAATGATATAATTCGGTAATGACTCACTAGCCGTTGGTGGGTGTCTAAATTAGAATTATATGAATTTAATTTATTTAAATTATAAAAGGGCAATATTGCATTTTTACAATTTAGTAAGATTTTTTTAAAAAAAATGGTGTGTCTACTCAATAAAAAAGTGTGTGCATATAACCTGGGCCTATCTTTTTTGCCCATGAAAATTGGTCCAATATATGGAAAGCTCAATCCGAGTAGGAGGGCCAAATAGAATTGACCAGCCCACATGTTTGAATTCGAATTTAAAATTTGAATAACTGGACAAGTTCATGAACGTTTCAATTAGGAAGTGTAACTGACCATGTCAAGTATTCAATGTCTTGTCAATCCTCTTTGAAATTGATATGAATTGTCATAATAATTTTTACTGACATATATAACCGTGTCAATTTTGGAAGCTCCTCACTAAGGAAATCTCTTAAAAATAGGACCACTTGCATGGTTGTTCAATACTTGACCTTTGTGTTAAGAACCACTTGGAAATTATGTTGGAATTCACCTGAAATTTTGCAAAAATATTTTGAAGTTCATAACATACATTGTGCTATATGCAATTTCATTTCTCATGTCATTTTTAGTTTGTTGGAGTTTCAGACGTTGTGGTGCTGCATGTCTAAAGACGAAAATCATTTACCTTTGAAATGTCATGTCAACCCGTAAGCGCTAGTCGAGACATGTTCATTTTGTTGGTGAAGGGTTAACCTTGACTTGACTTTGTCCTATGCTATTGTTATTTCGAGAAAGTTCGAATATTGTAGCGTGTAAGCATCGCTTTTCAATTGTAATCTTTTATTTCAATTTTTTCTATTTTGTTTTACTGTCACTATTGTAAAGATAATACTGAAAGAACTTAATCTGTTGCCTTCTCATTCAGAATTCTTCCAAGATATACAACCCAACATTCCTATGATTTAGCCTATACAAAAGGTAAGTTACTCCCTAGTATACAAAGCGTAATTAATCACTAATAAATATAAATTGATACACATAATATTTACACCTATTCTATTACTCCCCCGTGGTCGAAGCTGGAGGAAGACGAACGCTGAGACTATCCCGAAATTCTTCAAACAAGATAAGAGGAAGACCCTTTGTGAAAATATCAGCGAGTTGATGCCGGGACGGGACATGAAGAACTCGAACCTCACCTCGGGCCACCTTATCGCGCACGAAATGAATGTCCATCTCTATGTGTTTGGTGCGTTGATGCTGCACCGGATTCCCCGTTAAATAGATTGCACTTACATTGTCACAATACACAAAAGTTGCCGTCGGTATAGGACAATGAAGCTCAAGCAATATATTTCGAAGCCAACATGATTCCGAAACAACATTTGCAACACCCCGATATTCCACCTCGGCACTCGAACGAGAAAGAGTAGACTGTCGTTTGGCGGACCATGAGATTAAATTATCCCCCAAAAAAACACAGTACCCCGACGTGGAGCGTCGTGTATTAGGGCATCCGCCCCAATCGGCATCAGTATATGCCAACAAAGAGGCCGTGGATGAAGGAAAAAAATGTAAGCCAAGATGAAGTGTACCTTGAACATATCTCAAAATACGCTTGAGAGCATTCATATGGATGTCCCTAGGATCATGCATAAACATACAAATTTGCTGAACAGCATAAGCAATATCAGGCCTAGTAAATGTGAGATATTGTAAGGCCCCAGCTAAGCTTCTGTACAATGTCGGATTATTAAATTTAGGACTTGATGAAGCACTAAGCTTGGGCTTAGTATCTACAGGAGTAGCAGATGGCTTACATGAAGACATACCAGCCCGGTCTATAATGTCAGTGGCATACTTACGTTGGGAAAGGAATAGACCACCCGAATGAGGCGTAACCGCAATCCCAAGGAAGTAATGAATGACGCCTAAATCCTTCATGGCAAATTCTGAGCTTAGACGAGAGATAATGGACCGTCGAAGAGTGTCAGAAGACGCCGTGAGAATAATGTCGTCCACATATAAAAGAAGATATGCCATATCTGCCCCCTCGTGAAAAACAAACAACGAGTGGTCAGATTTACTTCGGGAAAAACCAAGAGTTTGAACAAACTCCGTAAACCATTTATTCCAAGCCCGAGGTGCCTGCTTGAGGCCGTAGAGGGATTTCCGTAATAAACACACATGATCAGGAAACTGAGAATCCCGGAACCCAAGAGGTTGATGCATATAGACTGTGTCGGTCAAGGTTCCATGCAAGAACGCATTCTTGACATCAAGTTGATGAATAGCCCACGACTTAGATAGCGCAAGACTTAGGACAATGCGAATCGTGGCAGGTTTCACCACCGGGCTGAAAGTTTCCCCACAATCGACCCCCACCTGCTGAGTTTTTCCATCAGCTACAAGACGGGCTTTATGCCTCTCAAATGAACCATTAGCACGTTCTTTGTGGGTAAAAATCCACATAGAACATATAACATTAACATTAGGAGGACGGGGTACCAACTCCCACGTCTTATTTTCAATAAGAGCAGTGTATTCCTCAATCATAGCCATTTTCCAGTTAGGATCACTAAGGGCAGACACAGGATTACGAGGAATAGGAGACCGGGAAGTCGACACATGAAGGTTAAATAGCTGTTTTGGCTTAAAGACACCACGCTGACTACGAGTAACAGGCCGGTCGACCCGAGGAGGAGGAGGCACTCGAGGAGGTACCGGAGGAGGGGCAACGACCTGGGCATCAGATACGGTCGAAGGTGTAGTAGCGCCCTGGGACGTGAGGTCCCCAGACGTGGACTGAAGTGGACCGAGATTAGTTGTGGTGAGGGCTGGGGGCGTGAGGCCCGTAGGAGTAGGAACAGTAGTCCCCTGGTTTCCCGTAGGTTGAGCCATATGGTGGATGGTGTAAGGGTTGGCAGACCCATCTAAGAAATCATACGAGGGGGATGTAGATGACACTATTTCAGCGAAAGGAAAACGCGTCTCATCAAAAATAACATGACGACTCACAAAACATTTTTGTGTGGACAAGTCATAACACCGATATCCACGATGATTCGTAGGATACCCCAAAAACACACAAGGGGTAGATTGGGGTTGAAGCTTATGAATTGTGGTGGATGGAAATAATGGATAACATAAACAACCAAACACCCGAAGATGTGTGTAGGATGGATCCTTCTGATAAAGAAGTTGCAGGGGAGAATTGTAGGCCTTGTTTTTTCTGGGAAGGATATTTAGTAAATAAGTAGCCATACTAAGAGCATGATGCCAAAATGATGGTGGCAAGGATGCATGAGTAAGAAGAGTGCGAACCATGTTATTGATCGTACGGATTTGTCTTTTGGCTTTGCCATTTTGAGATGACGTATGAGGACAAGATAGACGAAATTCCGTACCATTCAACGAACAAAAATCCCAAAACGACTTATTATCAAACTCCCTCCCATTATCACACTGAAAACATTTAATCTCCCTCTCAAATTGTGTATGGACCAAGGCTCGAAATTTCAGAAATATAGAAAACACATCAGATTTTCTAGTTAAAGGAAAAGTCCAAAGAAAGTTTGAGTAATCATCCAACAACAGAATATAGTAACGATGCCCCATGGTACTTAAAATTGGTGAAGTCCATAAATCACTATGAATAATATCAAAAGGAAACATAGTAATTGAAACAGAAGCATCAAAAGGTAGTTTGGTATGTTTCCCAAGCACACAAGAGTTACATACGTGAGATTCACGTAGTTGGTTACATTGGAAAAAATTATTCTTCCTAAGAGATGCAAACACTTGAGAACCTGGATGACCTAACCGAGCATGCCACAAAGTCGGCGACAAAGCTGCCAAAGCAGTAGGTGCAGGAGCAGGTGGTGTAAGTATAGGATACAACGCCCCCTGGCTCTCACATCTCATTAACTGTGTCCCCGTCCGAAAATCCTTAACAGAAAACCCAAAAGGGTCAAACTCAACAGAAACTGAATTATCAGTAGTAAATTTCCTAACCGACACCAAATTTTTAACGATTTGGGGAGCATGAAGGACATTTCGTAAAGATAAGGGTGGATAGGGAGGGGGTAACTGTGTGTGACCAAAACCAGAAACCGGAATAGATTGTCCATTACCAACAAGAATACCACGTTTATTGCTCGAATTGAAAAAAGACGTAAGAGTACCTGAATTCGAAGTCATATGTGACGTGGCTCCAGTATCCATGTACCAATTCGCATCCGGCGGTGTGATCCCCAGAGTATACATCGCCGCCTCAATATCTGTAGGGCTCGGAGAAATCGGGGCAGAGTATGCTTGAGGCCGAGCACCAAGAATCCCACCAGTTTGCGGCATAGGAGAACGAGGGTTGTACGAAGGACGAGCCCATGGCGTGGAGGGATACGGGCAAGGTGGCGTGGGCCACTGCCACTGCCATGGCCAAGGTGGGCCACCCGTGCCAGACCACTGAGACGACCACGAAGGATGGGAAAAACTCTGCTGCCCACCCGATGGAGTAGACCTGTGCTGCCCACTGGATGGACCAGTTCCAGAATTTGGTCCCTTGCCCTTGGACCCCTTTTTTTCTGCGACTTCTTCGCTCCTGCCATAGGAGAAGAAGATCCCGGTGGTGGAGCAATCAAGGCCGCACCCGCAGCATTTTTTTTCGACAATCCAGCCTCTTCAAGGACTAGCATTGATCGAGCTTGGTAGAATGGAGGCAAAGGATTACTCTGCCGCAATAGAGTACCAACGCCGCTGTAAGCATCTGTGAGGCCGGCCACCATTTGGAGAACTAACCGATCATTAGTAACTGGAGCCCCAACATTTTTTAATTGATCGGAGAGTACCTTGAGACGCTGACAATATGAAGAAGCATTCGTAAAATCCTCCATGACAGTGTGAGAGAACTCCTGTTCAAGAGTAACTGCACGGGAGTTTTTATTGTCTTGGAAAATATCCGAAGACGTCTCCATGCCTCTAAGGCTGTGGAATCCGGTTCAAGAATGGTATGGAGGAGATCTGTGAAGATGGTAGCATAAATCCATTGGAGTACTGTAGCATCTAGGGTTTTCCACATCTCCTTCTCCTCATCCGTAACCGGTTCTTTGGCGGTAGGTTTCTCGTCAGGCAAAATGTGATGAATGACACGGTGTGACCGGGCATGAATTTTGAACAATTCGGCCCATGTCGCATAGTGCACGTTCTCCATCTCCAAAAAAATGGAGACATGATTCTTGATGTTAGAAACAGCAAGAGCAGGGTGAAAAGAAGAGCCAGAAGGCGACATATCGTCGGAACAGAGAAAAGGCGATCACCAATGTTCAGGGCGCAGCGGAAGAGAATTAAACCCCAAAAACTTGTGATACCATGAAAGAACTTAATCTGTTGCCTTCTCATTCAGAATTCTTCCAAGATATACAACCCAACATTCCTATGATTTAGCCTATACAAAAGGTAAGTTACTCCCTAGTATACAAAGCGTAATTAATCACTAATAAATATAAATTGATACACAGAATATTTACACCTATTCTATTAAATACGTAAAATGATAATAATAATAATTTCGTACATTATAAATGACAATATTCAAAATAAATATTTAATTACATCTTTACAATATTTCTCTTTTATTCTTCATATTATGAAATCATTATATAATAGCTTGTGCTAACATTGTTAAATACTTCCTTTTCAATTTATGTTACTGTACAAATATTCAAAAGTTAATCACTGATCCGATTTTTCAAAAAAAAAAAAAAAAACACTGATCCGATAAACTTTTCTAGCTAGTATACTAAACTGTTCGATTTTTTCATAAAGAAAAAAGTTGGTTTTCAATTAATTCGACCAAAAATTTAACAATTTTAGTAGATTAAATTTAAATTAATAATAGGATAATATATAAGATTTGGCAAAATCTACTATGAACAAGGGTTCATGGTGAAATTTGATCATTTATCCTATAAAAAAAAGTTGGTTTTCAATTAATTACAAAAAGGTTTATAATAATTGTAGTAGATTAAATTTAAATGTCATATAGGATTTTTATAAGATTTCGCAAAATCTACTATGAACTAAAGAATATGAACCTTATATTATTAAAAAGTATCGATCATGATAACGGAAGAGTATTTCCTATATATTACTAAAAGATTTTAGTTGTGATAATGAAAAGTAAATTGATCTATTTTTAATATGGACCAAGTTTCATCGTGAAATTTGGAAAATAACACATATTATTAAATATATATATATGATATATAATAGTATTATATATATAAATATATAGTCGGGATATATATATAGTAATATATAGTAAAAACAATTGATGCTCTAGATCAAGCCAAGAGCAGAAGTCATATATGAATATATATATATATATATAGTAAAAACAATTGATGCTCTAGATCAAGCCAAGAGCAGAAGTCATATATGATCTAGATCAAGAAAGTTAAGAAAAATAAGAAAATGCTCGTGCATGACTGCACTACCAACAAATTGTGCATGCATGCTAGTATGTACAGACTACAGAATATTTTTTTATCGTGTACGATCAAAATAATGAGGTCATGCATGACAAATAATTTGCAAATAATGCATTTGACAAAAATGCCCATATGCTCCAAAGGATAGAGTCCCAATTTTTTATTTTTAAAGAAAAGCAGCCATAGTTAGAGATACTATTTAGTGTTCATGTAATACTCTTACATTCAAGAGCTAGCACATTTTTGTTAATTTTTTTAACATATATTTTCATAATTCTCCATATATTTCCGTTGTTACTTTATTTCAATATTGATTCAAGAAAATCTTTTTGTTATTACAAGTTTTGTAGCTAAATCAACACTCAAGAAACGATAAAGTTTTTAATTATCAACAAATTATGATTGCAACTCATATGAACTATAAAAAAAAGTGTGAAAGATTACTTGAGACGGAGGAGTATTATTGCATTTTCCCTTTAATTAGATTTTCTTTAGACTTGATTTTATCTAGAACATGAGAACACCCAAAAGTGATTTGATTGAGAAAAAATTTCATGTCAAAAGACTATTTAGATAATATGTAATCTATGATAAGAGTGGATTAGATTTCTTTTTACTTGGATCTTGGATGGACTACAAGGGTACTTGAACAAAGCATGAATCCAACAACAATATTTCACCACACGGGCCTATCCAAGTCAGGCCCAAAAGGTTGAATTTTTCACTCTATTTGGACCTTATCCACATACCATCCATCTATACCTGTGGGGGCAAAATTAAGATAGAGTAAACTTTTAAAGTCAAATGAGTAACACATTTGGGCCTCAAAATTAAATAAATTCCCTAAATTTTTTTTTGGGAAATTTTCGGGTCTTTTGGCTCTTCAACATCCACTATATTAATAAGAGATTTTCAACACGGAATACCCCGACAAACAATACCCCGCTTTAGCAAACTTTTTAAAGTGAAATTTTTCCATTTCGTCTAGTTTTGGCCATTTTAATGAGTTTTTTGGGAGAACACAATTTCACTATGTTGATAATAAGACTCGAACACGGAAACTCAGTCAACACTTTATCTTTACACTTCAAACATCACTTTAATTACCCAAATCGTTATTAATTTAATTCATAAACAAACACTTTATTTATAAATCCCTATTATACTAATAGGGAGTTCGTTCGTGTTTAATGAATACTTTTAGGTTAAAGTTAATTTGGATGAGGTGTCTTATTCTATTTTTCTTGTATTTTCTTTTGTTAAAATATCTATTGTATTGATGTGTCATTTTTGTATTAATTTATTTCTATATTGCATCCATGTGACATCTTAATATTAGAGTTTTAATGCTAAAAAAAAAGAAACGATAAAGTTTTGAACCTTGGACAAATTCTTGAATGCAACTCTTTATGTTGTTAAATAATTAAACTAATATACAAATTTTTAAATACTTTGAATCCCTATTTTATTAAATGATTAGATTTTCTTTCTTATTTTATATCTAATATTTTAACATATGATAATTTTTAAATATAATATTATATTTATGTCAAAACACTATTTTGATATATAAGAAATTTTGTGATTAAATATCAACTTTTGTTTTATATTAATATATATATTTGAGAAAATTATATATTTAAAAATTTTTTTTTTGTGTATTTCAAAATATGAAATTTAATATAGTTAATATATTGATGAATTGATTAATTAAATCTTAAAATTCTAATTATGTGAAAATTAGTATTTGGTTTATTTATTCATATTGTCTTGAAAACACAATAATTCATTTATTTATCTTATTTTATTAATAGATATTAAGTCTTTTATACATAACATTGTATGTTTGAAAATTCAAAATAATAATATAATATTATTAATCGAGTATTATAAATATCATGATTTAAATAATATTTATATATAAAATATTATTAAAAAAATTTATAAATAATCACTTTATTTATAAAAACCCATAATATCACATCATACACTCCAATATAGTAAAAACAACTAATAACCCTCAAATCAGTTCAACGGTGACACAAGAATTCCCCATATAATTTTGAATAAAAATATGAATACTAGATCAAAATTCCAAAATGTGATTAGAGTTTCTTGCAATTATATAAATTTGAACCGTATTATATATAACTGCTTCTTTAAATCCAATTTTCTCCAATACCATGAACCATAAAGTTGTAAATGCCATGGAGTGAGAATGTGTTTAGATATACACGTACATAGAGACCCAAGAAGCGGTCTAAAAACCCAAAATTCTTGAGTGCAACTACCAGTCTATGAGGGCCAATTGAATCTGTCAATGGAAATTCAGAAAGTGAATTAGGGGTTAGTTTGATCATTTTTTTTTCTTTTTCTTGATTGGTGAGTGGGGTTTTTCTTGAAATTGAGGCCGAGCTTCGTTCCCAATGGCTGAGACATTCAAATGTTATTTCACACCTACCCAGGTCATTCTCTTTATCTATCAAAACATGTATGAACAAATTCCTTATCATAATTGTGTGCATGGTTACGGTTAAATTGTTTGATTTTGATTTTGATTTTGAAATTGGTATATTGTGGATGATGAATTTTGATTTTGAAATTGGTATATTGTGGATGATGAATTTTGATTTTGTTTGATGGCATATTCAGAGTCACTGTCTTCTCTGTATTTTTGTATGATTTCATAAGGATTAATCCGGTGGGCCGATTGAAGCCAGAACAAAACTCTATATGAATATGAATGTGTATCTTGGTGATTAATGTTGGGCTCCATTTGGATGAAGTCACCTAAAAACAACGGATTTGAGAATAATACATACATTTTCTCACTTGTGCGTGTGAATCAAATCCATTTATTTAGTTTTTCTCTATTTTGGTTTGTAAATATATGGTACATTATTCTCAAATGACTCCATCCGAATAGAGCCGTAGATAATTTGGTATGATGGATTGAGTAAATGTTGTTGATATTTTAATTTTGTTCAGGAGGCAGAGCATTGTGTGGTGCATTACTATGAGATTCTGCAATACCATCCAAATATTGTGCATATGTGTTTCTGGTATGACAGCAACATGCTTAGGATTGATGGAAATACCAAAGAGACTGCAACTAATGTACTGGTACTCTCTTATTTTTGTGCATAAATTAGTTGAAATATTGGATTGGATGAGAGCAGCCAACTGCAAATTCATCTTTGTAAATAAAAAATCTAAACCAATTTGTTCTGCTGAAACTTGTTATGTTCTTTGGATGATTCAAACTCTGAATTTATCAAGTTAATGCATTTTCTAACAAAAAAGTGAATATAATTAGTAAATAAAATGATTTTAAGAAGTGAATGTGTCTGTAAAAAAAAAAAAATAACTTTATTAATAATTTCTAAATCTTTTTTTATTGAGAGATACACTTTTTGTGCATACTAAAGTGGGTCCCATCTGAGAATTGATTTTTTAGAAATCCAAATGTAGGTCTTTGCTGCCTCTCTAAATGAATTATAATGCTTAAAATAATACTTCCTCCATCCCGTACTTAATGTAATATTTATTGTTTGGTACAAATTTTAATGCAAGAATATAAGTTGTGTTTTATGGGATTAGGGTAGTTTTTTTTTTTTTTTTTAACTTTATTAAGAAAGTTGTTTAATAATATTAAATTTGGTTTGTTAGGGAAATATAATATCATGTGTTGTATAATATTGAGATATTTGAGAAAGATATATAAAAAAACTAAAGTTGTTTTATTGTTATTTAAGAAAATAATGTATCTAATACGGGACAAACAAACCTTTTTGGCAAATGATCCATCTAATACGGAACAAACGGACCTTTTTGACAAATGATCCATTTAATACGGAACATAGGGAGTAGTTACAAAAACTAGAGAAGTGATTTTTTTAAAAAAAAAAAAACAAAAAAATGATTCTACTTTTAGAGTAGAGTTTGCAAAGAAGCTAGTAAATGTGTCATATATATAATATACTTGTTCTGATTCTTGTATCTTGTGAATGTTATCATGCCTCAAACAGTCTCTTTCAGTTTTCTTACATCTTTGCAGGAAATCATGAGACTTGTTGCCACACTGGGTGATATGCACATTGAGATAAAGAGTAAACATTCTTTAGAATCATGGGATGGTGGAGTTCTAGTTATAGTCTGGGGTTCAGCACACATTAACAATTTCCTTCAGCCCAAATTGTTCATGGAAACCTTCTTTCTTGCACCTCATGGAAAAGAATACCTTATTCTCAATGATATTTTTCAGTACGTTGATGACGAGCACATTGACAAACATTCCGACGTGGAGTCTCATGCATCAAACACACAAGGTTTCTTCCCATTTTTCTCTAAAATTGCAATTCAGCTTGTGGATTTTTAGTCATTAATGTGTTGTAATAACTGAAGGGTTCCATTTTCAGAGGTCAAGGTGGTACAAACTGCTCCAGAGGAGGACACTAGGCTTCACATTGAGAATTTGCCGAAATATTATGATAATACAAAACTTACACAACTTGTTAAAGAAATTGCTTGTCCAGTGCTAGTTAAGGTAAAGTTGTATCTTTAAATATTTTAGAATAGTCTTGATTAATTCAATTATTCTTTCTATCTTGATTCATGCATTGGACAAAGGAGTAGTGGTTTCTTGAGTCTTGGCTATTATATACTCCCTCCGTCCCAAATTAGTTTTCATACTAATCTGGGCACGCATTTTAAGAAAAAGTGTAATGAGTGGAGTATTGAAAGGTAATTTTGTAAACTTTTATTATTAAAGCAAGGGTGGTGGTTGGATTGAGTGTAAAAAATAATGGTATTTTGTGTAAATATATGAATATTGTGAGGGTGGAGTTTAAGGGAGGGTTTCCTTTTTTTGGAATTTTGAAAAAGAAAATGTGAAAACTAATGTATGATATAAAGCTCTGGAAAATTCTCCATGAACTATAAAGGACTGGATTTTTCTCCTTGGACGACTTGAATTAGTTGTAGATAGTTTTTCCTTGCCATGTTAAACTTCTGAGTTTTTTATCTACCCAGAAATGAAAAGATTATGATTGTGCTAATTGCTATAGGATATTTTTGGCAACATGATTAGAAAGAATGGGATCTTTGCAATCCTAGCTTTTATCTATTCATGAGGTCTTGATTATTGATTACACTCTCATTTCTTGCTTTTATCATTGTTCTGTAGGTTGTTCGCACCAAAAATAAGACAAGCAAACATGCTTTTGTGACTATGAGCAGTGTCGAAGAACGCAACTTAGTCGTAGATTGTCTTAATGGAAAGGTAAGAATTTGTTTAGAGAAAATCAAACATCAGTTATATTGGCAAGTTGATCAGCCCTTTAACACAGATTTTCGTCGAATCTCTTTTTCGTTGCAGAAATGTGGCGATGTAGTCTTGACAGCCGGTGCCGCACTCAATCCTAATCCAAGGTAAGCTGAACCAAAGGCTCTCAATGTAGACGAGTTAAAAAGTTTTTTGGTCCCATAATTTGTTCAGTATTGGTAAGTTTGTAAGAGTAATTGATAATTACTTACATTAGTTTTTTCTTGATTGTCTCAATTGATTTATCAACTGAAGCAATATCCTTGTCATAGAAAAAAAGATATTTCTTGTTATAGAAGAGCAATTCCTCTACTTCAAAGTTTTTCCATGAACTAAAAATTTGTCTCACTTTAAAAAAGATTTCAAGTGCATGAGAACAGTAAAGAACAAGCAAGAAAAGATTAATATAAGTTTTTTTTTTTTTTTTTTTTTATCAGTAAAAAATTCATTAAACATCAAAATGGGGCACAAGTAATACCCTTACACATCCATTACATTAGTTTATACTACAGTTGTACAAGTATAAAGAAACAGAGCATGAAAACTCAACCACTTGACCACTCTTTTAAGATAATTACGTGAACAAGCTCAAGTGAAAAACACTAGTAGACATATATTCTTACCTATCTATTTTTCATTACAACGACCAAATCAAGATAAGAGAGTCTATGTAATATTTGTATTGATGAGATCAGCTCGACATTAGCAACTGCACGGGGTTCTCTTTATACTAATTGTACCTACATCTAAGCATTGAAATTCTATACCAAAATACATAACGCCATTAATTTATACTAAACTGCACAAGACAAAAAATTGAGATGGGTAAAATTGTCAAAAAAAATATTTCTCAAATACTAAACACTTTTATATAGACTAGCCATTTAACACGTGCATTGCACATTATACATAAGTTGTTAGCTAAATCGTTATTTGTTTCTTTCGAAAGCCTTGGCTGTACAAGTTTTTCCTCTTATAAACTTCAAATTGGAAGTAATTCTTGAACTTATAAACCTACAGTTTTAAATAGTGATGGATCTTATTATCATCTAAATATTATTATTTTAACTAATTGAATGACCCCAAGATTGTCACACAATTAATTTTCTCAATAAAATATTAAAAAAAAATGTACAAACAGAGAATATTAAATTGACATGATAATTATTTACACTCTAGGGTAAAAGAAATAATAAGTGTAGTGTAGGAATTTCAAAGGTTTAAAAAATAACTGAAATAATTTATAAAGAGGTAGGGATAAAATTGTTCAACGTAAAAGTTGACAGGGGTAAAAGGGTCAAAAATATTTTCCAACCCCAAACCACTTTTATATAATAATAATAATAATATAGATTTCGATTTAATTCTAATATTAAAATAATTGTCCAGTTTTAGCCTAAAATATCTGAAAATTTGAAATGGTCTCATTTTTTATCGAGCAAATGTCTAATTTTGGTCCCATATCTACTATCAAAAGTTTGACTCAAAATTAAATCACCATGTACCATAAAACGACTATGTTTTCAACTTTTCAACGATTCTAGGACTAAATTGAACAAATTTTTAATATTAAAATTAAATCGAAATAGTTAAAAATTTTGGTACTGGACTATTTTGCGTCAAGAAATGGAAATATGCATGGACCCATATTACATGCACTTGCTAAGGAGTAGAAAGTTGAAACTAATTTTTATGTATCTTTTATGATTATTTAGCAATTTATAAATGTATTTTTAAATAATAGCAATGTAATTATTATATCATGATGATTAACAGTTAATCATGATGAATTAAAAAAAAAAAAAAGACAATGCTTATGTATAGATAATATCAAAGTTATTATTATGTATGTTGTAACGTATAAGTGAATATGATTGAAATTTTTATTAAAATATATTTAAAGTTAACTTAGTAATTTTTTATTAATAGATTATATATTTTAATAAATTTAAATTATCATCTTCAATTAAACTCCAAAGCTGAGTTTCTGGTTCCATTATCCATTCTTGGAATTTGATTTAAATTATAATTGGACAAGGAATCTTCTATGGTTCAGATTGGAGCAAATGTGAAGAAACTAGAAGAAGTATCACCGGATATGTTGTCTATTTGGGAAATTCTCTTATTTTCTGAAAGTCCAAAAAGCAAAGTACAGTCAGTAAATCATCCACCGAAACTGAATATAGTGAATGCCACATCATCAGAAGTTCAATGGATTCTCTACATTTTACAAGACTTGAGAGTCTCTCATCCTCATTTATCAATCATCTACACTGATAGTAGATCTGCATATTGCATTGCTCACAATCCAGACCTTCATGAAAAGAGCAAGCATATACAAATAAATTATCACTACACTGGAGAGAAAATTTAACAAGACACCATGAAGCTTATTCAAATACCAACTGAACAGAATTTGACAAATTTTTTTACCAAACCATTATTAAGTCCACAATTGTTCCAAAATATAAAATCCAAAAAAAGGACTTCTGAATATTAATTTCCACTCCCATTTAGTTACGATAGTTAATTTGTTAAGAGTTAGTGGGTTAGGGGTTTTTTTTTTTTTTTTTTTTTTTACAGTTATTTCTTGTTACTTATTAGTATAAATTATAAACAGAGAACCACTATTTCTTTTATCTAATACAACTTTTTCCATTATTCTCTATGCAACTATGAAGTTCTCCAATCTTTGATAGGGTTTACATTTATAAACCAGAACCAACTAGCGAGGTAATTTCTTTTATCAAAATATATACAAACATTTTCCATTTTCAAATTGCGCCTGGGTTTTTCTCTGTATATCAATCGATATATGTGCATTCAGAATCTTTCATCATTTTTCTTTGATAGGGTTTTTACATTTGGGATTACTTTTGTTCGAAATTTGGAATTGAAAAAGTTTCTTGACAAAATGGCTGCATTTACAAATCAAAAGTTTCTTTCTATCAAAATATATTCACAAATTCATTTATACATTTTGGCAAATTGCGCCTGGGTTTTTCATACTTCCGTATATCAATCGATATATTTGCATTCATGAATCTTTCATCATTTTAGTTTTGTGAATAATTGTATTATACTGTCTTCTTTCAAATTCACTCCATCCAAATTGAATCTTGGTGATTTATTGCAGAAATTTCTTTTGTTGGTTTGATTGTATGCAATGCGTGTGTGTTTCTTAATTGTAAAATTTGACATATACATTTACCTGTATGAAGGTTCACAAAGAAATGCTTTTTGTGCCTTATTTCGTTTTCAAATCAATGGATTTTTTTTTTTTTATCGGTTAGTTGTTAGTGGATAGAAGTTAGTTCGCAAAATCTCCTTACAATTTCAAATTCTCCAAGCCTCCTTATACCTCCCACTCCAAATTCGTTCCTAAAGGGAATCGAACTCAGGTCTCCCACTAAAGTGGGAACCCCACTAAAGTGGGCTAAGCTCCCCTTAGTTAAATCCATGGATTTTCAATTCCCAGTTTTTACATGTTAATTATGATAGGAACGTTAATGATCAAGTTATTAACACTAAGTGCTGATGTTTTGTTAAGATGAATATATTCATTGACTATTTGTTCTTGTTCTTGATTCTTGATTTTTTTTTTTTTCAGGATGCAGAAAATTTTGTAGTGAGTTACTATGAGATGTTACAAAACAGTCCAGATATTGTGCATTTTTGTTTTAGGGATGGCAGCACCATGCTTCGGATTGATGGAAACATGAGAAAAAGTGCAACTACAGTGCTGGTACATACTCTATATTCCTTTTATTAGTGCATAAATGATTTAAAAGTTGAAATTTAGTGGAATGGATTAGTGCAGCCAACTTTTGTTCTGTTCTTTTGGCATATCCATAAATCATAAGATGTCATTCATTCATTCATTGGATGATTAAAACTCTAAATTTAACAAGTTAATCCCAGTTTACTTATTCATCTCCAGTCACTTGATTTGGATTCTGTTACATGGTTATGCACTTTCTAACAAAATCAATGGATTTGTCGGGTGTTTACTTTATATGGTCACACTCATGCTCATTTGTATATTATCTTAAACGATAAGCCTATATAGCATGGATCTTAGGCATAATGTTCAAGATACTATTGTTTCCTGTGATTGTTTTTCATGCATATTTGTTTTTTGTCTCAAACAGTGATGAGAGCCTCACTTTTCTTATATCTTTGCAGGAAATCATGAAATTGGTTGAGACGCTCCGTGATATGAAAATTGAGATAAAGAGTATACATTCTTTAGAGTCTTGGAATGGTGGAGTTCTAGTTACAGTTTGGGGTTCAATACACAGTAGCAGTTTCACTGAGGCGAAAAAGTTCATGGAAGCCTTCTTTCTTGCACTTCATGAAAATGAATACATTATTCATACCGACTTTTTTCAGTACGTTGAGGATAAACATATTGTGCAGCATCCCGACGTTGTGTCCCACACATCAAATAAACAAGGTTGCTTTTCATGTTTTAACTGAAAGTATTTCATTAGGAGAGCAATCAATTCACCAGTATAACCTGTTGATTTTTTTGTCAATCTAATATACAAGAAATGTTTGATGACAAAAAAGATATTTTAGTAGAACCTGTTTTAATTAAAATTGAAGTAAAGAATAAAATAAATAAACCTAGTGAAATGATCTGATATAAATATATTATAATAGGTGGTGGTTCCATGTTCAGAGGACGAGGTGGTACAAGCAAAAGCGGGTTTCACTGCCCCACGGTGGAGGCTGCCACCAGCGGTGGAGGCTGCGTCAAGTGATGGTGCTGCTAGTGTTAATTCTGGCGAGGTAACCAGGCTTCACATTGGAAATTTGCCAAAATGTTATGATAATGCAAAAGTTACCGAGCTTGTTAGAGAATTTGCCTGTCCAGTGCTAGTTGAGGTATATTTAATTTAGTTGCAGTTGCAAAAATTGTATCTTAATACATCCTAGAATTTTCATTTTTGTGTGAATGTATGATATAATGAAGTAAGGTTATGTTACAATAAGACTTGACTCTCCACTTGAAATTGTGTACCTGTACAAGAACCAGACTCTTGCTCTTACAAATAGAATAGCGTTATTTGGTTCAATTATTGATGCATGTGTGAACGAATGAGTAGTGGTGTCTTCACTTATATCTAAGATATAGAATTATGGAAAATTCTCCATGAAGTATGAAGGAAGACAGGGGGATTGGGTTTGATTGATTCAGTTATTGAAAATTTTCCCCTGTGTGACTTGAATTTAGTTGTAACTAGTTTTCCCTTCCATGTTAAACTTCGAGTTTTTGTGTATTTTTGCCAACAGGTTTAGAAAGGAAGAGAAAAGGAATTAGGTAGTTTGTGTTATTTGGGAGGGGGGTTTATCAGGCAAATTGTGACTCAAACCCCATGATTTCACGGCATAGGTAGTGATATTTTAACCAGTTGAACTATTCGACTTTTTTTGTAGGGGGGGTTGGGCTTTTTGTTTTTTGCAGGGGGAGGTTTGGGCTTTTTCCAAGAATTACACCTTCAATAGAGCTAATGTGAATCTACTGCAGCACTATCTTCTTAATATTTTGACATTTAAGGACTTGATGATAACACTCTCAATATTGCTTTCTTGCTTGTATCCATCTTCGCTTCATCAAGTAGATTTATGAACGACATTATTCATCAAACTACGTAGGTTGTTCGCAAGAAAGGGAAACAGGCGAAAGTACATGCATTTGTGAGTATTGGGAGTGTTGAAGAACGCAACTTAGTCATTACTAATCTTAATGGAAAGGTAAGAAATCAGTTAAAGAAAAACAAAACAAAAACAGCCCTTCAACACCATTTCCGTTGAATATGTTTTCCGTGTTGCAGAAATGTGGTGATGGAGTCTTGACAGCCAGTGTCGCACGCAATCATAATCCAAGGTAATGTAGAGAAACATGTTTCTGTCTTAAAGTCCATTTTATTTTCCTTTTCGAAAGTAACTTCTGTAGACGAGGTCTTAACTATGTCGTCGTTGTTTGTTCGTGTTTCAGGACCCGAAGACAGCGGTCCAAAGCGCGTTGTACTACACAATGAGGAACATGAACTAGTGTATGCTTAGTTGAGGAATTGGATATATTTTTTTGTTTTAGAAATATATAGGAAATATGCATGGGTTATATTGTGAATTACATTGATCGATCCATCAACTATAATTGAGTTTGCAACTTTGTACAAATTGTTAAACTTTCCAGGCATAGACTATAATTGAGTTTTACTTACCCAAACATGGCCAAAGTGTGGCATAAAATCAAACTTTTATATATATATATATATATATATATATATATATGCAAAAATTTGTATGACAACGAGCCACTTTTTAATAAATTGTTATCATTTTTTAAAAAAGTGATACAAATTAGTATAAAAGTGATAACAAATTGAAAAATGATAACAATTTATAAAAAAGTGATAACAATTTATTAAAAAGTGACTCCGTCTCACATATATATATATATATGAGTTTTTTGCATTTTTGGTCCCATGGGACATGGGATAATTTGTAAACAGTCCCAAAACTATTCTTTGTGGTCCCAAACTATTTTTTTTGGCAATTTTGGTCCCACATTTGACGGAGCTGTCACTCTTGGTCCCAACATTTGACGGTTCCTAACGGCGAGTCCGTTAAATCAAATTTAAATTTAATTATAATACTAATTGACATATAATTAACGATTAAAAAACTAATTAAACATACCACCCAAATTCGAATACCCGCGTACACACCCCTCCCCTCTCACTCAACACAAATTGAAAAAGCCCTAACCCCTCTTTTGCTCCGCCGATTTGTTCCGACGGAATGCGCCGGCAATTCGCACCAAAATACGAATAGTCCAATGTTGCGTAGGAAGAATTTAGTCAAATATGGCATTCCAGACTACGGTATGTTTGCCCTAACCCCTCTTTGTGTTGTTATGTGTTGTTTCGATTATATAGTGTTGTTTTCAGTATGAATACCTGGTCTTTTTATGAAACAAAACCGATTTCAGTATGAAATTATTTTCTTTTTATGAAATTGCTTGACAGATGTTCCGCCTCAGTCTTTCTTTTTACTGGATAGATGAAATGCAAAAAAATAACGAGGCCTATGTTTTTCTTAAATCCATTTAATAACAACTGAAGCAATAAATAGAAAGTAAATTGTAGAAAAATAAACATATTTCCTGCGTAATAAGATCATCTCCACCCTCGAAATTACTAAACCAGCTGTAGCAGAGACCTGTGTTTTAAGCATTCGACTGCCCCTCTTAGTTGATGATTTGGTGTTTTTTTCCTGGAAAACAAAGTTGATGATTTTGTGTTTTTTATTGAAAAAATTACTGAAAGATTTGAGTTAAAATGAGAGAAGAAAAGGAAAATAGTTTGAAGGAAGAAGATGAAAGTGGCTCGGGAACTGTGATTGGCACAAACTCTAGCCTTACACGTGTTTATATCTTATGGCAATGATTTAGTTTCTATCCAGTTTGTTAAATTATATTTGGGAAATTGGTGTTAAATATGTGTTTATCCTAAATTTGGCATTACACGCAGCTTAGTTTGGTTGTTAGTGCAAGCAAAAGCAAACTTAAATAAATAAATAAATAAACAAAATTATATGAATATGGTCTGCCTTCCAACTGTACACTCATTGATTACTTTCTGTTCTTTTTTTTTTTTGATCAGGCGATTACTTTCTGTTCTTGATTATAAAGATTAATATTAATTGCTTCAAAAGTTTGATCATTGTGTATTTTTGGTTCATTTCAGGACTATATCACTTCCTAGATAGGTGTTACACCATACAACTAAAGCATGGTGGAATGCTTGTTGATAGTGAAGAATTGGGATACATAGGTGGTACTGTAAGTGCATTTGATTTCGTGGAGGGTAATAGGTGCACAATTAAATATATTGATAGATTGTGTGAGCAGTTAGGATACCTAGAGAAGAAGGTTTATTATGGGATGTGGAAGGATGGCAAGATGCATTTGATTGAGGATCAGGGAGATGTAAATAGGTGCATCAATGCTGCAAAGGATAAGCAAATAACAATGTGGTTAGATGCTATAAAGTCTGATAATGTATCTGGTAATACTGAGGAGGAGGAGGAGGAGGAGGAAGTGTTGGGGGAAGTAGAGTTCTACACTGATGAAGAGCTGCTGAAACTAAGGACTGAATTCATGCCTTTACCTAAGATTAAAGGAATGCTATTGACTGGTGAAAGGAATCCAGATGATTTAGATGAAAAGTACATTCCATTTGGTAGCAAGAAAAGAAGTCAAGCCCCCCCTGATGGACGAGCACAGGCTGATTGCCAAGCCCACACTCCTCCACCTGAATTTGACAGCCTAGATAATACAATCCCTCCTGATATCCTAAGCCTTGATCAAACACCCCCTTTTGAAAGCCTTGATCAAACACCCCCTTTTGAAAGCCTTGATCAAACACCCCCTCTTGAAACAAAAAAATCGATATAATACCCCTCCCGAACTCAAAAGCCCTGATATAACACCCCCTCCTGATTTCTCTGACCAAACACCATCTTCTGATATCCCTGATCAAACACCATCTCTTGATATCCCTGATGAATCACCCCCTCATAATATCCCTGAAGTATCACCCCCTCTTGAAGGCCCTAATCAAACACCATCTCTTGATTCTGAAGAAGATGATATTGAATGGACAGAAGAGGAGTCTGAAGGTGATGTTATGCTTGATGACATCATATTTGATGAGAATGTAGATAGTACAGCAGAATGGACAGGCATTAGGAATAATGATCCTACTGATAATGATCTTACTGATAAAGAAGATTCAAGTGAAGAGGAAATGGAGTATGACCAAGAAGACTTTGATAGTGTTGATACAGAAACTGATGGTGAGACCGAAAATCTCCAAAGCCATCATCCCTGACCGGGTATCGAGTTCTTCCTTGAACAAATATTTGCTACTAAGAAATTGTTCAAGGAAGCTGTGAATACTTATGGTGTGAGGAGTGGAAGATCAGTGGGTTTTACTAAAAATGATGGCAGAAGGATTTATGCAAGGTGTAAAAGTGAAGGTTGTGACTGGCATATCAACCTTTGAAGATAAAAGAGGGGAATCCTTTCGGATCCGACAATACAACCCAGATCACTCTTGTCTAGGCAATATCATGTGAAGAATGCAAGTGCGGCTGGTTGCAAAGGAATATGAGGTGGATTTCAGGGTTGATCCACACAAGAGGGCCAAGGCTCTTAAGAATACTGCAATTTGAAGTTAGGGTGTTATGTCTCGAGATAATCAAGCTTTAGAGCTAGACAAAAGGCCCTGAAGAAGATAGAGGGTGAAGGTATGGCTGTTGTGGGATTATACACACACTCTCGCTTGAGAAGAATCTGGTTCAACCATAATTTTGCATCAAGGGATGCGAGGGCAACACAAGATTTAATAGGTTGTGCTGTTCTTTGTAAAAAAAAGGTTTTAAATCAGGTTTGAGGCCATGGATAGGAGTGGATGGAACACACTTAAAGGGGCATACAACTGGAGTGTTACTCACAGCAGTTGCTATGGACCCTAATAATGATCCATATCCTTTGTCATATGCAGTTGTTGGAAGTGAGACTAAAGAGGCTTGGGAGTGGTTTTTGGCATTACTTAAGGAGGATTTTCTAGAAGGAAGGGAAGAAGGGTATGTTTTTATGTCAGATAAGCAAAAAGGATTGATACCTGCATTTGAAAATGTTCTTCCTATGGTAGAAAATAGGTTCTGTGTTAGGCATTTACATGGGAACTTGAAGAGAGCTGGATATAGAGGTGATGAGTTCAAGAAACTACTATGGGCAGCAGCTAAAACTACCACAGTTCCAGCATTTGATCATGCAATGGGGAGGATTGGGGAGAAAGACATGAGGTGCCTACAGTGGTTGTCAGATAAACCACCTGCACAGTGGTCAAAATCACACTTTTCATCCTTTTCTAAGTGTGACACACTAGTGAATAACATGTGTGAGGTGTTTAATGCATCCATTCTTGATGCAGGAGAGACAAACCTATTCTAACACTCTTTGGAATGGATAAGAGAATATTTGATGACACTGCTAGAGAAGAAAAGAGATAGATGTGAAAGGCTATGGGAAGGGAATAAAGTGTGTGGCAAGATAAAGAGGTTTCTGAACAAGCAAGTGGAGGCCTCATCTGTTTGTATTCCATTAAAATCAAGTGATTGGTGTTATTTCTATGATGGTACAAGATATGCGATTGATTGGAGGGCAAAGACATGTGCTTGTAGGGAGTGGGATCTATCTGGAATACCATGTAGACATGTTGTGAGTGCAATTTGTGCACAGAATGAAGATGTAGAGGACTATGTACACAGCTGTTACTCAGTTTGCACTTATATTGATGTGTATTCTCACAGTATTAGCCCCATGAGTGGTGAAGAGTTGTGGAAGAAAACTGGTTACATACCACCATTACCACCTAACTTTGGCAAAAGAAGAAAGGCTGGCAGGCCTAAGAAGAGAAGGAGGGAAGGAGTTGGTGAAAGAGAACCAAAAAAGAAAAAGGGAGTTCAAATTCTACCTAAACAAAAGTTCAAAGTCACTTGCAGCTTTTGTAAGGAGACTGGACACAATAAGAAGGGTTGTCAATGGAAGAAAATAGCTGAGGATTTCATGAGAGAATATGGAATTTCTGATCATAGTGGAGAAGAAGATGTCAATCAACCTGAAGAAATGACTCAGGAACAAGACATTCCACCACCTACTCAAGACACACAAGATGATACTGAAAATGTAAGTGTTAATTTGTGTTTCTGAATTTAATCTCAATTTTACAATTTAATGATAATATTTAATCTACATGTATAGATTTCTAAGACCAAAAAGGCCACCACTGTGCAAGGCAGAAAAAAGTTGTCCATATTTTCAAAGAAAAGAGCTCTAAGTAGAAAAGTAGGAGAGTCATCCAATAGTGCTCCTTCAGATGTAGCACCTGGAGAATTTACCCCACAGAGTTTCATTGGAGGACCACCTAAGATTGCCAAAGAAACTGTAAAACTTTATTTCCTTGAATCTTAATTATATTTCTTACTTATATCTTATTAACCTATTGTTGTTTACTTGACAGCATACTAAAAAAGCATACACTCCAAAGAGTTTAATTGGAGGAGGATCATCTGTGGAACCCACTAGTGATGACTCAACTGTTGATGAAAATGGTATGAGGGTGACAACAATTGGAGGTAACAAATTTGTGACACAATCTAGTCTCACAAGGGCAGCTAAGTCAAAGAAGAAGTAGGAAGCCCTTACTTTTTGTCTCTTTAAGCCATTACAATCTTAATATCTTTAAAACTTGAAACTTTAAAGCTTTTGATTTCAGATTGTAAGGGCTTAATTGAATATTTTGATGGATCAGCCTGTGGTTGCTGATTTTTTTGTACATGGTAGTAGTATATCAGCCTGTGATTTGCTGATTTTTTGGTACATATACTAGTACATCAGCCTATGTGCTGGTTATGGGCAGATTATTTTGATGGTTTAATGATGGTTTACTGATGGTTTATTCATGATTGATGATTATTTTGTGTATATGTAAGTACATCAGCCTGTGTGCTGGTTATTTTGATGGTTTACTCATTATATTTTTGATGATTTATTGATGCTTTAGTCATGTTTTAACAGTGAGGTTAAAATAAAATACTAGGGCATTACATTGATTTAAAATAGGACATTACATTAGAATAGGTAAAATAAGAACTAGACATCATAAGGACTAACCAAGGTAATAATTAAACTAACCAAACCACTTTAATGTGCTAGGTCCAACAATGACAACTAGTGCAACCAAAACAAGTTTAATAGCACTGATTAGTTGCCTGATTTCTTTAGTCAATGCCTTGGTTTCTTCCACCAGTTTCTTCATCTCCAGAGTCATCTTAGTGTTGGTGTCTTCATTTTGTTGTTCTTCTTCATTATGTTCATCGGCCCACATAAAGAAATCACATCCACCACCTGCACTTAGTGAGTCTGGACAGTTATGAAACAACCTGCCCCTGCTTCTAGGCTTTTGAGAAACATACGTACGACAAGCCTTTCCACAATAGCAAACAAGGTTGTGTCGAACTCGGGAAGAAGACGAAGAAGACATAATTTTTCAAGTTGATATATTTGCTTTTGATGTGTTTTTTGTGGTGTTGAATGTTGGATATGTTATATATATAGGAATATATGTGATGAAGAAGTTGGTGTATTTCCCTCCCAAAAGTGATAATGAACAGGTTGATTTTGGTGGGAAAAATTGATTTTTCCCACCAAATTGTAATGTATGGGACCATTTTTGATTGTACTTTCCCGCCTGGAACGTAGGTATTTCGTGTATTTAATATTTTGAAAGTTATGGGACCAAATATGCAAGTGTTTAATTAGTTAATCAGTTTTTAATTAATGTTTGTAACGTATGGGACCAAAAATGATAACGGTGTTTTGACAGCTCCGTCAAATGTGGGACCAAAATTGCCAAAAAAAATAGTTTGGGACCACAAAGAATAGTTTTGGGACTGTTTACAAATTATCCCATGTCCCATGGGACCAAAAATGCAAAAAACTCATATATATATATATTTTGTTTAAATGCGTGTGCTTTCATTAGTACTAAGTTTAATTAGTTTTTTTTACGGTTATTCCGTTTAATTAGTTTTTTTGACGGTTACTCAGTTTAATTAGTTAATTTCCTTAAAAGTCGTCAATACGAACAAGAATAAAAGTTAAAAAAATAACTTAATAAAACACTATAATTTTTTTTTTTTTTTTGAAAGCTGATAAATTATACTCCCCTATAAATTTTTACAAAAATTATTTGGTACTTAGTTCATTTTATAAAATGTAAGAGTCTTTGTGTTAAATTTTTTATTTATGATGCACTTTAAAAATCTTATGTAAAGTTTCAATTGTGTTTATCCTCAAAACTTTCTAGTCTATTTACAAAAAAACTTAGATTTATGAAAAAATGGCTAATTGAGTTTCTTTTTAAAAGTTTTTGAAAATCGGAATGTGAATTTTTTAATTCCAAAAAATATTAATTGACATAATATTTTAAAGGAATTATTATAACCCACTTGTAACCTAAATTATATAAAAAAAAGACTCATTTATCCTTCAATAAATAATATTTTTATTAAAACTCGTGTTATTTAATTTTGAACAATCTAAATTTGAGTATTATTTTACTTAAAACGTAGTATTTCTTCTTTCTTCATCGCAAAAAAAACACATGAAACACTCACATATAAAACTTGCTTAATTTCTTGTAATTAAATACTTATAAATACTATTACAAGACTTATAAAACACATGAAACACTCACATATAAAACTTGCTTAATTTCTTGTAATTAAATACTTATAAATACTATTACAAGATTCATAATCAAATGAACACATACACACACGTATTATATATATATATATATATATATATATATATATGTATATGTTTTCATAAAGATATTAAGAGCATGCAATATATTCATGCATGGCTTCTTCTGAGGTGTGGAAGAAAGCACCTGAAAACCAGCATTTTACCATCACTACCCCTGCCGGTCCAAGGGCAACCAATTGTGAACCGGTAAACCCTAACAGCAACCCTAGTGTGAATTACCGAACATAGCCCTTTGAAAGAGCTCTTGATCTTCTCCTTCAAACTCCGGCCACCATTGATGAGGTGGTAGCTCCTCAGAACTGCTCTTCTTGCTTGCAAATATTCGTCGTCTCGCCGATCCGTGCTCAGCCTCACCAGAAGATCATCCTTCACTTTTGTGTTGGAAGACATCAATGGCTTTACTTGGCTATTCCTCATGTTCCCAAGTTTAATGCAAAGGGGTAGTAGTGGTTTTAGGATTTTTTCCTTTGCCTTTCCCATTTTTGAGCAATATTAATTTTAATTTTGGCCAACTGCTCATATATTTATAATTATTATTTCCTTTGTTTTTGGTAGCTTCAACTAATTAATACCAACTAATATATATATAAGGATAGATTGAGCACGTACGCATATACGTTTCTTGGTACGTACGTAGTTCACTTCATCAATTTATATATGTTCAGCCCACTTGGTCACCGGGTTTCTCACTTTAGTGGGAGACCCGAATTCGATTCCATTTGGAAACAAATTTTGAAGTTATAAGGTGTCTTAGGCTCCATTTGGATGGAGTCATTTGAAATTAAGGGATTTGAGAATAATACACAACACATTTACAAATCAAAATGGATAAAACTAAATGAATGAATTTGATTCACACAAATATTATTATAAGTGGGAGGATTTCAAATACCCAGCAAAATCTAGTCATTTGAAATCCTCTCACTTCTCCCACTTGTGTTTAATATTTGAGTGAATCAAATCCATTCATTTAGTTTTTCTTCATTTTAGTTTAAGCGAATACATGGTATATTATCCTCAAATCCATTGATTTCAAATCCACTCCAACCAAATGGAGCCTTAGAGAAATTTTTGGTGTGTTTGGTGCTTGGTGAACTAACTACTAACAACTAACAAACTAACATTTACCGAGAAAAAAAAATATATGCTATGTGTAAAAATAATAAAATATAAAATCGAAATAGAATGTAAATAATCTCTCCGTAATACAAAAGATAAATTTGGTCAATTCTTCACTCGGATTACATATTTATGTATATTTATGTGGTTGACATTCTTACTTTTTTCCTCATTTCTTTCTATTTTACGAGAAATGAAAAAAAAAAAAAAAAAAAAAAAAAAAACTAGTAGGAAAACTAAATATGTTAAAGAAGAATATTTTGGTTCATAAAAAAATAATTAATTAATGACTTCAAACAGATAAACACTAGTATTGTAATTTGATACACACCAATTTTGAGACTTACTCATCTTATATAAGAGTAGTAGGAAGAGTAATTAAGAAACTATGTAAAAATATTTATTTCATCTAAAAATCTAAATTTGTAAAAATATATAAAGTTAATTCATTTATATTAATTAATTTCTTTACACCCCTCTTACTTATGAACTAAATTTTTAACCTCTATTTAATGGGGGAAGCCCATCGAGTAGACAATTAAATTTGGGTGGAGTTGCTTTCATCGAAATTTAAACCCAGGACATAGGTATGAGCCTAAGGCTCTAATATCATGAAATAATTTTTGTCCGATTCATTTAAAATTTCAAACTTGTGGAGAGATTTGAAATTAATTTCCTTGTACTAATTTATCATTTAACTAGGTATGTGATTGCATTGGACATATTAAGAGTTGATTAACCAGGGTAGTTGAACCATGCTGGAAATTAATGAACTTTTTAATATTTCAAATAAAGTTGGTAGCTTTGGTTGCAACCATCCGCATTTTATATAATCAACAATATTCACTTTCAAAGGGTTTAATTTTAATCACTTTCAAAGGGTTTAATTTTAATCAATTCTAAGAATTGTGTTGGCAAGACATTTCATATAAGACTTAGAATTTTTCTACACGTGGTAGTAATGATGTCACTTTATTAATAATTTTATTTGATAAATAAGTTTAAATTAATTGACAGAATTTTCACCGAATGTCTTAAGATAATGATTTTTATTAATTAACTCATAAATGTAAGACAAAAACTTATATGAGACGGTATCATGCATGAGATCAAGTCACTTTTTAATGAGGTGTTATCACTTTTTTAAAAAAGTGATACAAATTAATATAAAAGTAATAATAAATTGAAAAGTGATAACAATTTATGAAAAAATGATAACAATTTATTAAAATGTGACTTCGTCTCATATCCGTCACCTGCATGAAATGGTCTCATAAAAGAGTGTCCCTAAATGTATACAACAAATATTTTTTTATGAACAACTCTCCTATAAAATATATTACATATAATAATAACATATTTAATAAGAACAAAAAATTGACAGATACTAAGCAGGTTAAACCAGATCAAATATATTTTCTATAATAAAAAAAGGCAAAACATAAGTTTCAATACATTTTCAAAAAAAAAAAAAAAAATACATTTTCAAAATAAAAAAATAGAAAAAAATGTCATTTAAAAAATATACGAGCTTTTAGAATATAATTAGTCATCAGAAGGTTTCTTTTATACTTCACTAATTAAGTATGCCTGATCAAATATGATTAAATAAAATTAATGGAGTGTACGGAAGAAATTGGGGGTATGAAGAGGAACTCAAATATTGAAGATTCT
The DNA here is from genome assembly GCA_030762865.1 of Paraleonurus japonicus. Lineage (NCBI taxonomy): Eukaryota > Viridiplantae > Streptophyta > Magnoliopsida > Lamiales > Lamiaceae > Paraleonurus > Paraleonurus japonicus. The sequence continues at coordinate 37,998,558 of CM061059.1, read as the reverse complement.
TTCTTAAACCAATTTTTGTTTTTCTAAACAAGTACGTGCAATGTTCACTAAATTTAATTTGAAATTAACAAAAAAAATTCTTAAAAAAAAAAATTTAAATTTAAATTAAATAAACATTTCTTCAAACAAATAATTAAATAAATAAAACAACTTTTTTTGCACCCGAAAAAGAATTTCAAATTAAAACCCTCCCTTGTAATTATCAGTTATCGTCTAATGGAGTTTTTAGTAACGTTTTCGTAATTTTGTTAGAGAAACAAAACATTAATGGCGGCAATAGCAGAAGCGACCGAGGTGGTGGCGGCGGCGGCGGAGGCGGAGGATGAGGAGAACGTGGTGGTTGGGCTGGGCTCATACAAAGGCAAAGTGAGAGTAGTGAGTGATTGTGAAGAGGAGATTATGCTTCTCTGGGCAATTCAACAGCCCATTTACTCTAAGCACAACGCTTATGTCAATCAATCCTCTCTTCAGCTCAATATTGATGCTTGTGGCCGCTCTCTCTCCATTCTACAGTCCCCTTCTTCTCTGGTTCGGCTTCTTAACTGACTCCTTTTGCCATTTTTCTGGTCGGTGTTTTTAATTGTAGATAATCATTTGCATTTGTAAAATTAAATGTGCGGTGATCATCTTTGCCTGATTTGATTTGTCATCGTGAATGTTTAGATTTTGAAATGTGTGGATTTATTGTAAAATCAGGGTTTAGGGTTCGGTTAGTGAAAATTTGTTTGTGTGGGGAAAAATGAATTTTCTCATGGAGTTGTGAATCCCTAACTTTCAATAAAAATTAATCCTGCTTTTACAATGCTTCTTTGAAGGGTCAATTGAGGTCGCTTAAATAGAGTGTAGATATCTTATTTACATATATGTCTCAGTTTTCAACTTTCTGAATTGACACTGAAAACTGAAATCCCTATTATCTGTGTTCATACATTTAAATTGTGACCCGTTGATCATGCAGCTCCATTGTTTCTTGTCTACCCGAAATTCCATCAGTTATCGCAAAATTTAGGTATTCTTGTTTTAGTTGGCCATCATATTGTAGAAATTAATCAGGGTGCCCTCCAGGTGAGGTCCCACAAATTGAGCATACCCATGCTCCGCCATTTCAACAGCCTATCCGGCTCAATCATGAGCCCACTCTGATTCCATGTAGAAATTAATCGGGTTGGGACATTGTGAAGGAGACTAGTGATTCCTCTAGTGGGTTCCATTCTAAAACCAATTGGTGATAAGAGTAGTAGCTCATTAAACTTATAAACTAGTCTCACTTATTTTAATAATTCGATATGGGACAATTCAAATGTGTACCCACACACACCCATGAAGTATGACATAATGTCGCCGTCCAATTAAATGAAAATTAACTTGGTTTTTTTGTTTTTGATTTTTTTGTATGCTTACCATATGATGTTAAACACCCCAGGGTGTACTATGTAGGGATGAAAGAATAAGTCCTCAGTTCTCATGTACATCATACTTATAATTGATAGTTATGCTCACAGGCACAGCTATCACATAATTGCACCACATGTTTTGTCATTGTACTGGAATTGTCAGTCCCTTGAAGAATTCTTTTAGTAATGGTTTGATTCTCATTTGCAGGTCACTCCTGGAGTGACTGGGTCTGTGATGTGGGACAGTGGCATTATCCTGGGGAAGTTTTTAGAGCATTCTGTTGAATCTGAAACACTTTCTCTCCGTGGGAAAAATGTTGTTGAGTTGGGCTCTGGCTGTGGATTAGTTGGGTAAATATTCATAATTGTACCTAGCCTTTTAAAACTATTGCTTAATTTCATCATTTCCATATTCTGATCTTGGTTTAGCTAGCTTGAAGTCTCCTAAATTTTGTTTAAGTTGAACTGGTGACTCGTGGTTCTAAGATCCACTGTGATCTAATTTTCTTCTGAAATTGCACTTCTTGATGTGAATTGGATTTGTTTAACTGATTTTGTACATTCATGTCTCTCAGCTGCATTGCTGCTTTACTAGGAGCTCATGTAATCTTGACCGACCTACCTGATAGACTGAAGCTGTTAAAAAAGAATTTAGAGGCTAATTTTTATGGAAATATACGTGGGTCTGCAACCGTGGATGAACTAACGTGGGGAGATCATCTGGACAGAGAGTTCACTGACCCTTTTCCCGATTTTGGTAAGGACACTCTTTTTCGGTCTTGTAATTAGAGCAATTGGCTATATTCTGATGCCTGAGAGATCATTCTGTGAAGCATTTTAGAAGGAAATCAATTTTGTGTAGCTGAATGTGCTGAATCATGTGTTGTTCGTTATGGAAAAAAATTACGACAGTGTTTGGCTCGGATGTTGTATATAGCGAAGGAGCTGTGAAGGATCTGATGGTAACACTCGTAGAACTCTGTGGGAAAGAAACAACTGTCGTTTTGGCGGGAGAGCTTCGCAATGGTATGGAAATTAAAGTTTGATAGTATGATTTTCGATGGCCTTTAAAACTCTCTCATACAACAATGGTGTTAACAGATGCCATCCTTGAGTACTTTCTGGAAGCTGCAACGAAAGAGTTCATTGTTGGCCGAGTTGATCAAGAGCAATGGCATCCAGATTATTGCAGTTCACGCGTTGTGGTATATATTTTGGCGAAGAAGTAATCATATTTAAGTGAGCATTATGAGAAATTTTTATTAATTTTGAAATTTTGTTCTGATATTATTTTATGTTTAGTTTATTTTCTAAATTTTTTTATAATTTTTAAAAAGTTTTTTTTTTTTTTTTAGTTATGTATTCGTTTAAGTATATAAAATGTGTGATTATTTTTTGTTTTATCAAATTTTGATATTTTTCTATTAATTTTAATGATGTTATGTATTTTAATAAATAATGTCACATATATGCATATAAAATATTCAATCCCAAATCTGTCACATGACAAAAAAAGTCAAATGTTGGACAAAAATAAGAAATGAGTACCATTTATTGGACCATTTTAAAAAAAGGCTCAGGTTATTTACACCATATTTTTTTATAAACACAGCATTCAAAATTTTTATAAAAAAAAAATTGCACATAAAAGGACTATATTGCTCTTTTATTAATTTTTTTAAATAAATTAAACTCAATTAAAACCTAATTTATATACAATATCCTATAGTGACCATACCACCGAGTCACCTCAAATTAACATGGTTGATGGGCTTTAATTAATGGCAAACAAACATGGTTGATGGGTTTTAATTAATGGGCTGATGAAGTTGAATAGCCCAATGTGTAAAGATAAAAATCTCATTGCAAACATTCTTTCTTATTATGATTAGCGTGAATGACGTAAAGTGAAGAACACGTTCTTTTCCAACGAAAAGCGCAAAAAATTTTTATACGGTTGTTTTTAGTTAATTTAATCATCAGCTAAAAAGAAGAATTTTAATATTATGTTTTTTGAAAAAATAGGGTTTTATTTGAAAATTGTGTTTTTAGTGCCATTTTATGATAATGTGAGTTGTTTTAACGTATTTAACCTAATGTCAATGGAAATGATGAATCTTCTATAGTTCAATTTTTTTTTTTTTATAGTATTATTTGTCATTTCTAACAAAAGTTTGACAAAGTTATTAGTTTTAAATATTTTGTATATCTATTTTACAAATAATTATGTGTATACCCAACAAATTTTTCATATACGTAATAATTAAACCACATAATCATTCTTAGTTAATTTCAAATTGCATATTTTCAATGTTTTTGACATATGATATTTAACAAAAAAATGTATAGAAAGACGAGTTTCTATCACATATATTGGCGGCGGTTGCGTGCGGCAGAGGAGAAATTTGTGTGTTATGATTTTTTCGTAAGGGGGAGGAAATATACTTCAAATCATATTTTAAAATGTGTGTGTCTTCAGAATTTGTGTGTGCTAAGATATTTTATGTGTGTGACTAACCTGGGCCTTAATTAATGGGCAGATGAAGTTGAATAGCCCAAATCTCATTCTTCTACTTGTATGTTGCTTGCTTTTTTTATTTTTATATGTTACTTAATTTAATCATCATTATTTTAATATTATATTTTAATTTAATCATCATTATTTTAATATTATATTTTTTAAAAAATGTTATTTAATTGAGTTCGGTCTATTTTAACTAACCTAATGCATGGAAATGATGAATCTTCTATAGTTCAATTTTTTTTATAGTATTATTTGTCATTTCCGTTTGACAAAGTTATTAGTTTTAAATATTTTGTATATCTATTTTACAAATAATTATGTGTATACATTTCATATAAATATTAGTCGAATCATTCTTAGTTAATCATTGCATTTTGACATATGATATTTAACAAAAAAAAATGTATAGAAAGACGAGTTTTTATCACATATATTATATAAAATCTGCGAGTTTATGATCATACTCAAATCATATTTTAAAATAAAGTGTGGTTTAACTAATAAAATGAAATTTCATTATCTATCTTGCATAAGACTCTCTCATCAAATTTTATATTTTATTGTGAGAGCACATATAGGTTTATATGTATATAAAATATCATTATATTAATAATAATATTATTTAATATATATTAAAATAAAAAACATGGGAAAAAACACTAATTAATTTAAATAATACACCCCTCTGCTGCTCCTGCTCCAACTTTCTCCTTATCTTAGTTACCTACCTAAAAATAATAAAATAATCTTTATAGATTTTTAAATAAGACAGAATAAAAAATTTAAGATTCTGCCAAAATTATCTATGGTGAATTTAGTTGAGACCCAAAAAATGAAAACTAACGCTGATATGAGAAAGGGACTGATAGAAGATGGTGGATAAACAGTAAAAAAAAATTAAAACAGAAAAGAAAAAAAAATTTAAACAGAAAAGAACAGGGTAACTGTTTACTCTACACTGACTCTTGCAAAAAAAAAAAAAGCTTAATCTTTACTAAATCAATAATAACATAGATATGCTTAATGCTTGTTTTGAAAATTTAAATTTTTTGAACTGTGTGAATTATAAAAGAACAGTTGTATCACATTAATAACTGTGATATGTCAGTTCTGTGCTGCCTATTTGGTTGGTTAAAGTTAGAGGTGAGCATTAGTGATTCAAGCGAATCAAATACGGGAAATAATCAAATTTTGCTTAATATTGGTCTGATTAAAAAAAAAAAAAAATTTGCTTAATATATAACAAAAACGATCGAATATAAAATTCTATCTTTTAAAAAAATGTTGTACTTAGAAATTGGATAGTAAATATGGGCTGAATATCTTGCATGGACTAATTGTTTGGCCCAAACACATTGAAGCCCATCGGCAAATAATGATTCAAATTTCAAAGTTGATTCATCATTTGATAAAGTTGCGTTGCCCACAGTAAGTGACATTGAATTGTCTATAATCATCTTACCTCCTGAATTATTTTTTCACCTTCTAGAACTAGGTGGACCAAACTAGGTGGACATCGACTGCTGCAGACGACCGAACTAGGTGGACAACGATTGGAGAGGAACACGGTGGAAGGTGGAAGTTGGTGGTATATGAGAAAGGTGTGGACGGCGAACGAAACACGGAGGTGTGGACGGCGAACGAAACACGGAGGTGTGGACGGCGAACGAAACACGGTGCTACGATAGAATTAGGTGGATATCGACTGGTGGTAACGTTGGATATGAAAAAGGTGTGAATCTCGGAGGAGTTGGGATATGAAAAAGGTGTGGACGGCGGCGATAGATGGTATATGAGAAAGGTGTGGACGGCGAACGAAACACGGTGTGGATATCGACTGGTGGTAACGTTGGGATATGAGAATAGACACGGATATGGATCTCGGAGGAGTTGGGATATGAAAAAGGTGTGGACGACGGATGAAAAGTGAATTAATGAATTAGGGGTTCAACGGATTATATATTGATTGTGAAGTGAAGAGGATATGGATCTCTGTGGACGGCGGATGAAAAGTGAATTAATGAATTAGGGGTTCAACGGGTTATATATCGATTGTGAAGTGAAGAGTTGGGATATGAGAAAGAGACGGAGAGGACGACAGATGAATTAATGAACTATGGTTCAACTGACTGATAGAAAATTAAATTAATGAATTAGGGTTTTATAAATATAATCCTAATTCAATTATCGGTTGAAACTGAATTAAATATCTAAAAATTTAAAATTTTATAATATCAAGGTATTTGCCCAATTTTTTGATTTTATTCTAACCCAAATTAAACCCTGCAAAATGAACATGACATTGGGCTCGATCCGCCGCCATTGAGGACCCACGTTTCATTCCCGTCCGCTAAACAACCACACTGCGTAAAAGTTAGTCTTGAATTTCGTAATTAATAGTATATGTTACTTAATTTAATCATTATTATTTTAATATTTTATATTTTTTTTAGTAATGTTATTAATTTAATTGAGTTCGACTTGTTGATCTTACTTTATTATTGGGGTCTAAATAAAAATAGACAAATAGAGAAATCACACTTAATTTTTATACTTAATTTTAAAAAAAAATTTGAACTGAAAAAAAATTCTAAATAATCTTTTTTTAACTAACCTAATGCATGGAAATGATGAATCTTCTATAGTTCAATTTGTTTTTTTTCAGTATTATTTGTCATTTCCATTTGACAAAATTATTATTTTTAAACTATATATATATATTATATATTGTATATGTGTTTTACAAATAATTATATGTATACATTTCATATAAATATTAGTCGAATCATTTTTAGAGTTAATCATCGATATTAAGTTTTGACATATGATATTTAACAAAAACAAATTATAGAAAGACGAGTTTCTATCATATTTATTATATTAGATCTGTGAGTTTATGATTATACTCAAATCATATTTTAAAATAAAGTGTGGTGTATATGATAAAATAAAATTTTATTAATTGTCTTACACAAAACTCTCTTTTATATTTTATTGTGAGAGCACACATAATTTTATATTAATTTCATATAAAATATCATCATATTAATAATAACATTATTTAATATATATTAAAATAAAAATTGCCGTGCATAGTAGGGGAAAAACATTAGTTAATTTAAAGAAAAAATTACAAATAGATTTAAAAAATATTTAAAAATTGCAAATAAATTTATTGTGCTCGTTCTCTTCAATTTCCCACTTTGGACCTTCAAAAGCATTGCATCGCAGTTTGAGAACTTCAAGATTCCACAAGGGAGCAATCTTTCTCATTTCTTCCCACGGATAGCCCAACCCGCTCAAATTCAACTTCTTCAGATTTGATGGGAAAGTTGAAAGCGCGCAATGGCCTTAAACCTGGATCTGGGATTCACGACGACACATTTAAGTGATTCTAGTTTATCTAGATGGGAAATGTGATCAAAGCAGCACAAAGGCTCGTCAGCATCATTCTTCAATTCGATTCGAATTCCCAGCTTAGTTAGATTTGGCATTCTTTTGAGCACCCTCGTGGTGCAACTGTCAGCGCTCACATCTAAAAGTGTTGCAAGGTTTCGCAACATGATGATTCCACGAAATGGTATCTCGTTTCCCATGACCTGAAGATGCTCTAATTTCTTCATATACCAAATCTGCGTAGGCAAATACGTCTGAGCTCCTCGATATTTGATGCTCTCGCATTGATGAACAATCAAGAACTAAAGTTCCACGAGCTTGGATATGGAAGAAGGGAGCTTCCCATTGCACGTGAGAGCAAGGTATATCAGCTCAACTAGTTCCACTACTTCCAATGGGAACTCGTAGAAACGGATATTGAGAGCATCGAGTCTCCTCAGCTTCTTTAAACCGAAACATATTGGCACCTGATAACGGTGGTATGGACCGAAACAGAGGAGAGACCGTGCGGTGGATGCACAATTTTCCTCCAACGAGGTGCACACATCTTTGAGGGCATATAACACATTATTGTGGATGCTCAACCTGCTCTGCCCTTTTATACCTTCTTCTAAGCTGTCTTCGGGGCATTCTACGACACGAAAAAAGTTGGTTTTCGCGGCTTCTCTTTGGCAGAAGTGCCACCAGGAAGAATGGAGGCGACAGCTTTTAATTCTTCGATCATCCTTATATGGTGTTAAACTAGTGCTTCTTTGGTAGACCATAATAAGATTACCCACACCAAGATTCTGCAGTACTCGTACTCCACTTGCTTCTTGCTCGTGGAAATGTGGCAATAGTCTCTCAGCAACCCACAATTTATTTATCTGGGAACGCCGCATCTCATGTTTTATTGGAAAAACACCCATATAGAGAAAGCAGAGTTTAAAATACTCACGGCGTATGTTCTCGAAGCTCGGATATAATACCTTTGTTATTTCATCGTACGCCTCAGTGAAAATTTGATGCTTCTTCCGTTTTGCTACCTCAATCCAGAGTGATTCCTCGGTCTTCCCGGCCTTTGACAGGAGATCAGCAACCGTGACGATTGTAAGAGGAAGACCATCACACTTGTCGGCAATCTCCTTCCCAGCGTCCTCAAGTTGAGGAGGGCACGACTCTTCTCCAAACACTTTAACACGAAGAAGATCCCAGCTTTCTTCTTTATCCAGAAGGCGCATAAACATGCTTTCATCAAAATACCCTAGTGTAGCTGTAACCAAGATTCGAACTAACCCGGTGGCTGCAAATAAGTCTTCGAAGAAGCGGAAGTCCTCTGCTCTCCACACGTCATTGAGCACAATGAGGGCTGGCTTACTCTCCAAGCTCTTTTGTAAGTATTCGACCATCGTTGTCTCGTTTCCTCCTTTCTTGGCAATTTCATGCGCCTGAGGATCCACTTGAGCTAGAATGGATTCAACTATTTCTTCATGTTTTTTAAATTCTTTACCTACTCTCACCCATGCACGACAATTGTACAACTCCATGATGTCTAAATCTTGGAATATTTCCCGAGCAAGAGTGGTTTTGCCGATGCCTATCATCCCGACAAGGGTGATAACATTTTTTTCCCCGCATACAATTAGTTGTTTGAGTAAACTGTACTGATCACGTAACCCAACCATTTTATGATTTCCACCAGCAGAAGAAGAAGAAGAAGAAGAAGAAGAAGAAGAAGAAGAAGAAGAAGAAGAAGAAGAAGAAGAATCAGGGTAACAGTAACAGTCCTCCTCCTCCTTCGTCTTCTTCAGTCTCCCAATCAAGGACTCTGTATCCCGTTTTAGATCCTCAAGGACTATGGAGAATCCATCGTCATTAATGAATTTGTTGGAAGATTCATCCCACAACTTATCAAAATGGGATTCAAAAACACCCTTAAATTCACAAATTGCCTCTGCGCTTCGCCCAAGCGAAGCACTCATCCTCTTCCTACTCCTGCTGTCCAAACTTTCGACGAACACGATAAACGACATCAACTCCTTCTCTGCAAGTTGCATGACTTCCATCAAGGGTGCGGGAAGGAAAACATCTAAATACTTTTTTAAGTTCCCAATCATACTCATGAGAGGAATGGCAGCAGCATAAGCAGACATCTCTCTCTCTAAGAACAAGCTAATGAAAAACTCTTGGTAATGAAATTATGATCAAAAGATATAATAGCTTTGAAAAGATGAAATTGTTATGATCAAAATCTCAAAGTCAAATTAGCAATCCGACAAGAGCAAGCAAGCTGCACTAAACTAATCAATACTCCTACTATTATTTAGTTTTTCGGCATCAACTGTGACTAGGCAACACTCAGTCCAACTCATTACCACAATAAACAAATGAGAATCACATTACGCCTAGTACATATTAAATGATCTCTGAGCTAGCTGTTGCCAACCAAGGACGATCTAGATTGGACACGGAGGTTAAGAAAATGAACTTTTAGGCTCCATTTGGATAGGGGTCATTTCAAATAAAGGGATTTGAGAATAATTCATCGTACATTTACAAATCAAAATAGATAAAAACTAAATGAATGAATTTGATTCACACAAATATTACTTACAAGTGAGATGATATGATTTCAAATGACAAAGTTTTGTTGGGTATTTAAAATTCTTCCACTTGTAAGTAATATTTGTGTGAACAAATCCATTTATTTAGTTTTTCTTCATTTTGATTTGTGAATGTATGATGTATTTTTCTCAAATCTCTTGATTTCAAATAAATTCATCCAAATTGAGCTTTAGAGAATTAATCATATATAAATAAAGAATATAATTGAGAAATTATGTGCATCTAAAGTAAGGAGTTAATTAATTGAGTTGAAAAAGTAATGACTTGATGTAAATAAATGTATATTGTGAGAATGTTAAAGATGAATGATGTTTTTATTTACAAGTGTACAAACAATTGTGAGATGGAGGTAATATTATTTATGAGTTAGAGGAAAGTAATTTTTTAATCCTTTATGCAACATTAATTTTAATTCATATTAAAATAAATTCTCAAACTATATAATATTTTAATTTTTTAATTTCATCCTATAACCGGCTATCATAAGTATTTCAGTAGGTAACACTGACACAATATTTCTCATTTGAATTTTTAAAAAACAAAAATATATTAAATGTAAAAATTAAAAAAATATTTAAATGTGAAAAAAACCTGAAATAAATCTGATAAAACCCAATTTTAAAACCTGAAAATAGAAATCAATTAAAGGATCACCTCATGTCGTTGCACGGCGTTTTCGACACACTTTCCGACGCCCTCTGCCACCCGGCGACTCGTTTCGCCGCCGCGGCCACCATTTTCGGCCACTTGAGCGAGGATTCGTTCCGCCCAATTATACGGCACAAAAGGTCTTCCGCCCAATTTTTATTAATGTTTAAACTTTTTTAGATTTTAGTTTTATTTATTAAATGATTATTTCAACAAACTACATTCAACACTCCAAAAAATTAATTCCATTAGATCAAAAGTGAAATCGAGATTAAGTTTGTTTGATGATAAAAAAATGATGTTAACCCTCTTTTTTACTAGGCGTTAAGTAATTCTCATTTGTTTATTGTCGTAATGAGTTGGACTGAGTGTTGCCTCGTCACAGTTGATGCCGAAAAACTAAATAATAGTAGGAGTATTGATTAGTTTAGTGACAGCTTGCTTGCTCTTGTCGGATTGCTAATTTGACTTTGAGATTTTGATCATAACAATTTCATCTTTTCAAAGCTATTATATTTTGATCATTATTTCATTACCAAGGAACTTCACAGCGAGTTTTTCATTAGCTTGTTCTTAGAGAGAGGGAGAGATGTCTGCTTATGCTGCTGCCATTCCTCTCAAGGATCTGATTGGAAAGTTAAAAAAGTATTTAGATGTTTTCTTTCCTGCACCCTTGATGGAAATCATCGATTTTGCAGAGAAGGAGTTGATGTCGTTTATCGTGTTCGTGGAAAGATTGGATAGCAGGAGTAGGAAGAGGATGAGTGCTTTGCTTGGACAAAACGCCGAGGCAATTTGTGAATTCAAGGGTGTGTTTGAATCCCATTTTGATAAGTTGTGGCGTGGGGATCAATTCTCTCTAGTCCTTGAGGATCTAAAACGGGATACAGAGTCCTTGATAGGGAGACTGAAGAAGACGAAGGAGGAGGAGGACTGTTACTGTTACCCTGAAGATGAAGAAGCAGCTCATTCTTCTTCTTCTTCATCTGCTGGAAATTATAAGATGGTTGGATTGCGTGATCAGTACAGTATAATCAAAGAACGAATTTTATGCGGGGAGAACAATATTTTCTCCCTTGTTGGGATGATAGGCATCGGCAAAACCACTCTTGCTCGGAAACTATTCCAAGATTTAGATATCATGGAGTTGTGCGTTTGTCGTGCATGGGTGACAGTAGGCAAAGAATTCAAAACAATTGAAGACATCGTGGAATCTATTCTAGTGCAAGTGGATCCTCAGATGCATGAAATTGCCAAGAAAGGAAAAAATGAGACAACGATGGTTGAATACTTGCAAAAGAGTCTGGAGAATAAAGGGACCCTCATTGTGCTCAACGACGTATGGAGAAACGATGTCAATGTCTTCTTGGAAAACTTATTTGCAAACACCAAGTTAGTTCGAATCTTGCTTACAACTACGCAATATGACATACATACTTCTCAACTCTTACCTATGCGTCTTCTGGATGAGGATGAAAGTTGGGATCTTCTTCGTGTTAAAGTGTTTGGAGAAGAGTCGTGCCCTCCTCAACTTGAGGACGCTGGGAAGGAGATTGCCAACAAGTGTGATGGTCTTCCTCTTACAATCGTCACGGTTGCTGATCTCTTGTCAGAGGCCGGGAAGACCCAAGAATCACTCTGGATTGAGGTAGCAACACGGAAGAAACATCAAATTTTCACTAAGGCGTACGATGAAATAGCAAAGGTATTATATCCGAGCTACGAGAACATACATCGTGAATATTATAGGCAGTGCTTTCTCTATATGGGTGTTTTTCCCATAAAACATAAGATCCCGCGTTCCCAGATCATTAATTTGTGGTATGCTGAGAGACTATTGCCACACTTCCACAAGCAAGATGCTAGGGGTGTAAGAATATTGCAGAGTCTTGATACGTGTAGTCTTGTTATGGTATACCAAAGAAGCTCTAGTTTAACTCCATATAAGGATGAGCGTAGAATTAAAACTTTTCGCCTCCATTCTTCCTGGTGGCATTTCTGCCAAAGAGAAGCCGCGAAAACCAACTTTTTTCGTGTCGTAGATTGTCCTGAAGACAGTTTAGAAGAAGGTATAAAAGGGCAGAGCAGGTTGAGTATTCACAATAATGTCCTATTTGCACTCAAAGATGTGTACACCTCGCTGGAGGAAAATTGTGCATCCACCGCACGGTCTCTCCTCTGTTTCGGTCCATACCACCAATATCAGGTACCAATATGTTTCGGTTTAAAGTTTCTGCAGAGACTCGATGCTCTCAATATCCGTTTTTACGAGTTCCCACTGGAAGTACTGGAACTAGTTGAGTTGATATACCTTGCTCTCACATGCAATGCGAAGCTCCCTTCTTCCATATCCAAGCTTGTGGAACTTCAGTTCTTGATTGTCCATCAATGTGCGAGCATCAAATCGCAAGGAGCTCTGACGTATTTGCCTACGCAGATTTGGTATATGAAGAAATTAGAGCATCTTCAGATCATGGGAAATGACCTACCATATCATGGAAGTGTTATGTTGCGAAACCTTGCAACACTTTTAGATGTGAGCGCTGACAGTTGCAGGCCGAGGGTGCTTAAAAGAATTCCTAATCTAACGAAGCTAGGAATTCGAATCGAATTGAAGAATGATGCTGAAGAACGGTTGTGCTGCCTTGATCATATTTCTCATCTCGATAAATTAGAATCACTTAAATGTGTTGTCGTGAATCCCAAATTCACGTTTGAGGCCGTTGCACCACAGTATTTGTATTCAACTTTCCCATCAAATCTGAAAAAGTTGAATTTGAGCGGGTTGGGCTATCCATGGGAAGAAATGAGAATGATTGCTCCTTTGCCGAATCTTGAAGTTCTCAAACTGCGATGCAATGCTTTTGAAGGTCCAAAGTGGGAAATTGAAGAGAACGAATTCCCAAAGCTCTACTTTCTTCTGATAGAAGACATTGATCTAGTTCAACTGACAGCGGCACGAGGAAGCTTCGAAAGTCTCAAGTACCTAAGAATAAGACACTGCTACAAATTGAAAAAGCTCGGGTTGGGACATTGTAGACTTCTTTCGAATATTGATGTAGTCGATAGTAATCCTTTGGTTGAAAAGGAAGTTAAAAAGACCCTAGTAGAAATTCAAAGGCGCCCGGATCATATATGTGTGCATTCTTCATGGAAATCATGAGCACCAACTTGGATCAAAAGGTTAGTAATTAATTGCTCTCTTCTTCTTCTTCTGATCTCTTTGTGTACATGCTTGATGAAAATACATGCATAGCATTGGGGAGAATTACATTCTCAATTTGTTCTCAGTAATTTTGTTTAATGCAATGAATTATGTTAAATCTGTTGTGTTCATTTGTGGTGATATTGAAAAGCAAAATAACTCAAATTTGTAATGCTTTACCTAAACTATTTCTTGTTATCCTTTTTGCTGAGAACTGAGTAGTGTATAGTTACACGGAAATTCCAATATTCATGTTTCCTGCAATGTTTGTTGAAGAATCATTGCTTATTATCAGAGTATATACTTCTCTGTCCCATAATTGTTTGCACATTTGTCTTATTCAATTCGTGCTTCTCATAATTGTTCAAAAAAAAAAAAAAAATCATTTTATAAACTCCACCATCACACTATTTACATATTTACACAAAATGTCATTTCTTTTAGGCCCACACTACACCCTATCCAACCTATTTCTTTACGTATACATAAATATTTATCAAATTACCCTTCAAAACTCTACTCAATACACAGTTTTCTTACCATTTTAGGGTGCAGACACTTTTGGGACGGAGATAGTGTAATGTAGTTGTGATTTGGATATCCATCATATATACAGGTTTGCAGTAACTGGCAAGTGTATCTCTCAACTTGAGGAGTAGGGTTTCATGTTCAAGCCACATAGACTATAACTAGCTGGAACTGAGGTTGATGAATCTCATAGATCTATTTCTACTATCGAGGTTGATAGAGGGAAGACAGCCACATGCATAATGAAGTTGATCATGATAAGGATTTGTGGAAATTTATTCACTTCTAAGACCTGTTTTTATTCATGTTATGACCTTTAATTTTATTTTGGATATGTTTAAAAGCTGGTGTTTTAATTTGTTGTGATTGACATTTTCTTTTCAATAATATATTTTCACTAAATTTGTAGTATCTTCTGTTATCTTGATTCATAATTTCAATTTTGTAGGATTTGTTGAGTGATATGGATGAGGTAATATTTTATTTTAAAGAATTTTCACCTTTTTATTTATATGTATATTCACTGTTTCAACTTATACTACATACATACATGTGTATAAATGTGTATATAAGATATATTATATAAAATAATTTTTAGAAAGTATTTGAATTTAATATATATATTTTTTTACATTATTTTTTTACTTTTGCAGAAAAATTGTGGTCTGGATGAATTTTCTTATGAATTTGAACAGTTGGTTGGAAGGAAATTTATCTTTCGATTTAGAATTTCAAATTTTAACTTGGTCAAAAGGGTACGAACTATATACCATTCTTAAATTTTCTCTTGATCAATATTTAATCTAAAAAACTGAGAACAACAATTCTTCATCTAAGGTATTTTTTATATTTAAGCCAATTATTCTCTTTTTGTTTATATTTATTAAAATTAATCATTTTCAATTTCTATTTATGTATTATTCATACTTAATTAATAAAATAAAAAATAAATTTTCTCAATTTTAATCTCAAGGAAATTTCAGTCAATGAACCAAGTTTGGACACGAATCAAATCGATTATACTCCAACCAATAATGGAAAGGTGACAATATATCTATTTTTAATTAATTTACTTCATATTAATATGATTTTTTAAGTGTAATTGAATATTTATGTCTGATTTTTGTATTTTAACTTATTCAATTCGTGCTTCTCATAATTGTTCAAAAAAAAAAAAAAAATCATTTTATAAACTCCACCATCACACTATTTACATATTTACACAAAATGTCATTTCTTTTAGGCCCACACTACACCCTATCCAACCTATTTCTTTACGTATACATAAATATTTATCAAATTACCCTTCAAAACTCTACTCAATACACAGTTTTCTTACCATTTTAGGGTGCAGACACTTTTGGGACGGAGATAGTGTAATGTAGTTGTGATTTGGATATCCATCATATATACAGGTTTGCAGTAACTGGCAAGTGTATCTCTCAACTTGAGGACGCTGGGAAGAAGATTGCTGACAAGTGTGACGGTCTTCCTCTTACAATCGTCACGGTTGCTGATCTCTTGTCAGTGGCCGGGAAGACCCAAGAATCACTCTGGGTTGAGGTAGCAACAAGGAAGAAACATCAAATTTTCACTAAGGCGTACGATGAAATAGCAAAGGTATTATATCCGAGCTACGAGAACATACATCGTGAATATTATAGGCAGTGCTTTCTCTATATGGGTGTTTTTCCAATAAAACATAAGATCCCACGTTCCCAGATCATTAACTGGTGGAACGCTGAGAGACTATTGCCACACTTCCACAAGCAGGATGCTAGAGGTGTACGAATATTGCAGAGTCTTGATGTGTGTAGTCTTGTTATGGTCTACCAAAGAAGCTCTAGTTTAACTCCATATAAGGATGATCGTAGAATTAAAAGTTTTCGCCTCCATTCTTCCTGGTGGCATTTCTGCCAAAGAGAAGCCGCGAAAACCAACTTTTTTCATGTCGTAGATTGTCCTGAAGACAGTTTAGAAGAAGGTATAAAAGGGCAGAGCAGGTTGAGTATTCACAATAATGTCCTATTTGCCCTCAAAGATGTGTACACCTCGGTGGAGGAAAATTGTGCATCCACCGCACGGTCTCTCCTCTGTTTCGGTCCATACCACCAATATCAGGTACCAATATGTTTCGGTTTAAAGTTTCTGCGGAGACTCGATGCTCTCAATATCCGTTTTTACGAGTTCCCACTGGAAGTACTGGAACTAGTTGAGTTGATATACCTTGCTCTCACGTGCAATGCGAAGCTCCCTTCTTCCATATCCAAGCTTGTGGAACTTCAGTTCTTGATTGTCCATCAATGTGCGAGCATCAAATCGCGAGGAGCTCTGACGTATTTGCCAACGCAGATTTGGTATATGAAGAAATTAGAGCATCTTCAGATCATGGGAAATGACCTACCATATCATGGAAGCCTTATGTTGCGAAACCTTGCAACACTTTTAGATGTGAGCGCTGACAGTTGCAGGCCGAGGGTGCTTAAAAGAATTCCTAATCTAACTAAGCTAGGAATTCGAATCGAATTGAAGAATGATGCTGAAGAACCATTGTGCTGCCTTGATCATATTTCCCATCTCGACAAACTAGAATCACTTAAATGTGTCGTCGTGAATCCCAAATTCAAGTTTGAGGCCGTTGCACCACAGTATGTGTATTCAACTTACCCATCAAATCTGAAAAAGTTGAATTTGAGCGGGTTGGGCTATCCATGGGAAGAAATGAGAAAGATTGCTCCCTTGCCGAATCTCGAAGTTCTCAAACTGCGATGCAATGCTTTTGAAGGCCCAAAGTGGGAAATTGAAGAGAACGAATTCCCAAAGCTCCACTTTCTTCTGATAGAAGACATTGATCTAGTTCAACTGACGGCGGCACAAGGAAGCTTCGAAAGTCTCAAGTACCTAAGAATAAGACACTGCTACAAATTGAAAAAGCTCGGGTTGGGACATTGTGGATGTCTTTCGAATATTGATGTAGTTGACAGCAATCCTATGGTTGAAAAGGAAGTTAAAAAGACCATAATGGAAATTCAAAGGCACCCGGAGCATATGTGTCTGCATTCTTCATGGAAATCATGAGCACCAACTTGGATCAAAAGGTTAGTAATTAATTGCTCTCGTCTTCTTCTTATCTCTGTGTACGTGCTTGATAAAATACATACATAGCATTGGGGAGAATTATGTTTAATGCAAGAATGAATTATGTTAAATCTGTTATGTTCATCATTTGGTGATATTGAAAAGCAAATTAACTCAAATTTGTAATGCTTTACCTAAACTATTTCTTGTAATCCTTTTTCCTGAGAACTGAGTAGTGTATAGTTGCACAGAAATTCCAATATTCATGTTTCCTGCAATGTTTGTTGGGGAATCATTGCTTATTATCAGAATATATACTTCTCCGTCCCATAATTGTTTGCATATTGTCTTATTCAATTCTTGCTTCTCATAATTGTTCCAAAAAAAAGGAAATCCTTTTATAAACCCCACCATCACAAATATTTACATATTTGCACAAAATGTCATTTCCTTTAGGCCCACACTACACCCTATCCAACCTACTCCCCCCGTCCCGGAGGAATTTGCACAGTTGATTTTTTCAACGGTTTTTGTGTGAGAATTATTTCATAGTAATATGTGTACAAAAGTTGTTTTATATGAATGACATGCTAGTTAATAAGATCAACTATCATATCATTCATATAAAACAACTTTTGTAAACGTATTACTATGAAATAACTCTCACACTACTCAGTACACAGTTTTCTTAAAAAGTATGCCCATTTTAGGGTGCAAACACTTGTGGGATGGAGATAGTATAATTTAGTTGTGATTTGAATATCGATCGTTTATACAGGTAATTTGCAGTAACTGGCAAGTGTATCTCTCAACTTGAGGAGTAGGGTTTCATGTTCAGGCCACATAGACTATAACTAGCTGGAACTGAGGTTGATGAATCTCATAGATCTATTTCTACAATCGAGAGGGTGATAGAGGGAAGACAGCCACATGCATAATGAAGTTGATCATGATAAGGATTTGTGGAAATTTATTCACTTCTAAGACCTGTTTTTATTCATGTTATGACCTTTAATTTTATTTTGGATATGTTTAAAAGCTGGTGTTTTAATTTGTTGTGATTGACATTTTCTTTTCAATAATATATTTTCACTTAATTTGTAGTATCTTCTGTTATCTTGATTCATAATTTCAATTTTGTAGGATTTGTTGAGTGTTATTTTCATCTTTGGTAGCTCACTAAGGTGTTACTGAAAACAGATGGATTGTAATTGATAAATTCAGGGGTTGAATTATTAATTTTGAATTAATATTGTTGTATATATCATATATGTGTGTATGTATAAGAGTAATTAGTATGTATAATCAATTAATTAATTAATTAAATTGTTTATATATTTGAGAAGTCTTTTTAGCTTATATATAAGAGAAAATATATCAATATTTAGAGTTTGTTTGGCTAAATTTAACATCTTATAAGTTGGAGTTTATAATTATTACCAGTTGTTAAAGTGTTTGGCTAGCTAAAAAAATTTATAACTTCTTTGATAATTTGAAAAAAAAATATAAATTTTTAATTTTAATATAAAATAAATATATATGTTCGAAGTAACCATCCCACCCTTTACAACAACATATCATCTATACTCTTTTTACTTCTCAACAATACCAAATGCATGAAATCACAAGCCATGATTTGCACAGAACCTAACTCCCATCCATCACAATGATTTCATGATTCACACTATAATAACATGCTCCAAAATCCTACTTCAATCTGATTTCATAACAACCATCAATCTTTCTTCTGATTTCATGGAGAAACGAATACTGCAAATCCGGCTCTTGCAGCATCCATGCCTCTCCATGTTTGTGTTAGCTTTGAGCTTGATAGTGATGGACCCTCTTGAGTTAAGTCCAGTTGGGGGGATCGATTTTCGCCCCGTGAAGAACGACATTGCTTCGTTCAAGCACGTCATGGGGAGTTGGCCGTGGGATAATCGCAGCCGTTTAGGACAGGGGAATTTGGAGTTTAAGGATCAAGTTTTTGGACCAGAGTCCTTGGAGTTTGATGCATTAGGGAATGGCCCTTATGCTGGATTAGCCGACGGA
This sequence comes from Paraleonurus japonicus, assembly GCA_030762865.1. NCBI lineage: Eukaryota > Viridiplantae > Streptophyta > Magnoliopsida > Lamiales > Lamiaceae > Paraleonurus > Paraleonurus japonicus. The sequence continues at coordinate 37,979,129 of CM061059.1, read as the reverse complement.
CGTATCGTCCGTTGGATGGGCCTAAACATAGGCTGGGAAACGTTCGCACTCGTCTCACCTGACTGGTAAGCCTTTTCTTACAAGAAACACTCGTAACTCGTCTATTGTCCAATTCTGATCCTAAATTTTTTTGTTACTTTGTTTTAATCACAATGTAAAAAGAAAATTGAGGGAGTCTTGTGTGAGAAGTCCACATGTATGAGATGCACCTCCACTTTAATATTTTGACCTTACATTGCTTTATAATATGATTCAAGTAGGAAGATAGTATCAGGGGTCATATAATATAAATGTGACAGAAACTCGTTTTATGTATGAGATCATCTCATATATGCTTTTTTCTAAAATTTGCCAAGTTTAACCCAAGATAGCCGAAAAAATAGTGTCATTTTATGTTAAGAAAATGTCCAGTTCTTATAACTTGTTTACTGTCCAATTTTGCCCCCAAATTAAATACTCACTGCACCGTTTTCAATTTTCTGTCGATTTTGTGTTACAATATTGGACAAAATTTTTTAATATTAGGCTTAAATCGAACTAATTAAATTTTTTGGGATCAAAATTGAACAGTCAACAAGTTACATTTTTAACAGAAAACACAAACATGTGAAGTTGGAAAAACAGAGTTGATGATTTGTTGATAACTAGAAAAAAAAAAAATCCCTTTTCTAGGTCTGAAAAGGAGTGTGCACAGGGTGTGGATTCGACGACGACGAAGCAATGGAAGTTGGAGGCGAAATGTGGGCGACCGCTGGGGCTAAGGTTCGATACAAGGAGTGGAAATTTGTACATTGCAGATGCTTATTATGGACTAATGGTAGTTGGGCCTCAAGGTGGCCTTGCAACTCCTCTGGCCTCACATGTTGATGGGAAGCCTATTCTTTTTGCAAATGATCTTGATGTTCATGAAAATGGTTCCATCTTTTTCACAGATACTAGCAAAAAGTACAACAGGGTGTAAGTTCTTGAAAATGGAATCATCATAATCATAATCCATGCATAAAAATCTTGCTACTTATTGGAAGAATTTTTTGTTGATGCAGGGATCATTTCTTCATTCTGTTGGAAGGAGAAGCAACGGGGCGACTTCTGAGATACGATCCTCCCACGAAGACCACGCACGTCGTCCTCGAAGGATTAGCATTTCCGAATGGCGTACAATTGTCCAAGGATCAATCTTTCCTTGCCTACACAGAAACAACAAATTGCAGGTAATCTATATATATAAGGAAACATATATTTATTTTAGTCTGATAAGTTACTTTTATTTTAATTTTAGTCCTGTCGACTTTCAACAATTGAAAATAGTTATGTAATTTCAAGTTTTGACATTTTCGTCCGGTATCAGCTGACGTGACAGAATTTTACTACCCACGTAGTAGAATCTAATTGGTCAACTGAATGTTTCTAATTTTACAATCGTGACTGGACTAAAATGTTTTAAAAAAAAAATTAAAGGTTATAAGATTAATTTCAATTCATAATAGTCAACGGGATTGAATCGAAATAGAGACAACTCACACAACTAAAAAATTTATTTTCTCTATGTATATGATTTGACATGTTTTTAGCGTCTCACAAACCTATCTCTTTACACTATTCTTAGAAAAAACTATCAATATACAAACCGTGTAGCGCAGGAAATTTTCTAAAGGCTAATTAGAAATATTTCTTGATCATGATGATACATTTTCAGGATCATGAAATACTACTTGGAGGGTCCGAAAACGGGGGCGATAGAGGTAGTTGCGGATCTTCCGGGATTTCCCGACAACATAAGGATGAACGAAAGAGGCGATTTTTGGGTGGCGATCGACTGTTGCAGGACCGCAACACAAGAGATATTCATGCACAATCCATGGCTGAGGAACATATATTTCCGGCTGCCGATTCCAATGAAGTATTTGGCAAAATTTGTAGGAATGAGAATGTATACAATGGTAGCAAAGTTGAATGAAAAAGGAGGGATATTAGATGTTCTTGATGATGAGAGAGGTGAAGTGATGAAGTTAGTGAGTGAAGTGAGAGAGGCAAATGGGAAGCTGTGGATTGGAACTGTGGCTCATAATCACATTGCCACCATTCCTTACCCTCTTCAAACCCCTTGATGTCTCTTCAAATATTAATTGATTAATTTTATATATATGTAGTTGTTTCGTCCGCTAGTAGGACCTCAATTGAAGTCAGAGCTAACCCTTGAGTTACTTTAATGATTTATTTAATTTTTAATCTTGTCTTATGTATAACAATTACATTGTGCAATTCAACTTTTTCTTTAAAAGAATTGGTAAATTACACTTTTGGTATTAAGATAATGAGTGGTTTGTAAAACGTTTCTCTTTTTGATATTACTTTTCGTAGTTTTTTTTTACATTTTTTGTTTCAAGAGAATTGTAGTTTTGATTTAAAAGGAATGATAAATTGCAATTTGGTCCTGAGAAATAATGAATGAGACCAATTTTACAAAAAGAAATACTATTTTCATACATAAGTTCCAAAATTATTTTGAACTTATTCTCTTGAAACAAATTTAAAATTGCAATTTACCCCTAAAGAAATAATAGAAAATAGAAGGGAAGGTAAGGAGAAAAAAGTTGAGTGAATAAGTCACATCACACATGCAAATTTTTATCTTAGTTTCTTTTTATTATATTATGTCTACAACATAATATTATTGTACATAACATAATATTTGCGTTCTACTCGATTACTTACATACATAGACAGTAGGGTAAATGTCTTCTTTTGTCCCTTAACTTTCACTAATTATAATTTCAGTTTGTTGACTTTTTCGACTTTGAAATTCGTCCCTTAAATTTTTTTTTAAAAAAATCAACAGTTTTGTCTTTTTAACCAGTTAAAGAAAAGAGTGTGTCTACTGTGAACCAAGCTTCACGGTGAGCTTGATCATTTACTAAAGAGTATCAGTTGTAATAACTAAACAGTATTACCTATATTATTAAAGAGTATCGGTCACGATTAATACTCTTTAACAATATAGATAATACTCTTCAGTTATCACGACTAATACTCTTTAACAATATAGGACATATTTTTCAGTTATCACGACTGAAACTTTTTAATAATATAGGAAATACTGTTTAGTTATTACAACTGATACTCTTTAGTAAATGATCAAGTTTCACCGTGAACCCTTGTTCACAGTAGACTTTGTCTAAAAAAGAAAAAGTTAAATTTGGTAAATCAGTTATAGCTGGTTGAAGGACAAAAATATTGAATTCGATAAATTTAAGGATTATTTTAAAATTGAAAAAAATTAGCAGACTACACTAAAAATTGGTAAAAATTGAAAAGAAAATGAACAATCCATCATCCCAAATAATCTTTAACACTTTCCTTTTTTGTTCTTCCCATTATAAGTTTTACACACCATTAAAATGAAAAAAATCCTTAATAAACTCCAATCTCACAATTTTCACTAATTTACATAAAATGTCATTACTTTTTGACTCACACATGCACACAATCCAATAAATTTTTACTTTATACATAAGAATTTACAAAATTATCCCTTAAAACTCATATCATTACTGTTCTTTCTTAATTAAAGTATATGTACTCCCTCCTATTAAAGCTTTCTTAATATAAATAAATAATTTAACACTTTTTTACAAGTTCACTTAATATTAGAGTTATAGACTTACATCCACGTCCTACGTTCAAACACTACTCGATAAAATATTGAAAGTATTAAAAATTAATATAAATGAATTACACAAAATGTGACTTCAATGAGCCTCATCTATGTAAAATTGGACTTTTAGATAAGAATGAAGTTAGGTGTCACGGCCTCAAACGAACTTAATCAAATTTTTTTGTTTTGACTTTTAATTATATTATTGCGTTACGTTAAATTATTTTAAAAAAAAAAATCAAATTAAGAAATCTTATCACAAAGCTCTGCAATCCAACGTGTGCCCACGTCCATTTAATTTTATCCAACTTCAGTTTTATATGTATTTCCTTATGTCGTCACGTTTTAATACCATACTATTTTATTAGTACTAGTATACTTTCTGAATAATTGGTTCATCCATCACATGTTTTCTTTGCATTTAAAATTTAAATTAATATTTAGCCAACAAACGTACTAGTTGTACTAAATAAATGATTCAAATCTAGACCATTTTCTTTGTGTAATGTTCGAGTATATATTTAATATTTTGAAATATAATTTCGCATTATTATTAGAATATAAAAATATAATATTGATAAGTATTTAATATTTGCACTTTGTTTCAAGTAGTCAGGATGGCCGAGTGGTCTAAGGCGCCAGACTCAAGTTCTGGTTCTCGTGAGAGAGCGTGGGTTCAAATCCCACTTCTGACAAATTTTAATTTTGTTATTTTTGGTCTTTTATAATTTTGATGTGCAGCTCTGACAATATATATCTTTTATAATTTTTATTCCAACTTCAACAAGAGAATGAGTGGTATAGAATGAGGGCGAATGGTTTTCGGAGAGGTTAACAAGAGTGGTATAGAATGAGAGAAATATATTTTGTGAAACGAGAAGAGGATGGGGGAGGAAGGATTAAATAATTGTTTCCAAATTTTTTTATTTGAGTCTAGATAACAATAAAAGAACGGCTGATATGGGGAGTGTATAGGGGTATTTTGGATGTGGAAATATATTCAATCAAGTTTGAGTAGTTGAAGCTTAAAGAAGAGATCATGTTTGAAGAGAACAAGAAGTTCAAGTAATCTAGAACAAACTCTTACCTATAAGAGTAAGAATTCTTACATGAGAGCTATATGAGAGAGATTGCAGACAAGTGTAGTTGCAAAAAAAAAATACATTATCCAACCTCACAAGGATGTAAAGTGTATGTTTATGGAGATCAACCGGAGAAGCTGAGACATATTTTGTTTGAATGCGTATTTTCGTATCCGGTATGGATGAAGTGTTGTAATTTGTTGGGAATAAATACAATTCTATTGGACCTTTTTATGAGCTTACTCGTTTTAATAAAAAAAAGGAGTTTGTATGTGGTTTGTCTGTGAAAGTGCATTATTTGACTTCTTTAAAAATGGAAAAATGGAAAACTGTTTTAAAGAAGCCAGGTGATGATGGAAAAAATGGTTGGAAACGGTGAAAATGAGAGGGCGCTTGGTTAAAAAATTTCTTTAATGCAATGAGAATGAGAATTAATACAAGACAATTATGGTAGTTAATGAGAATAAAAGATAATCAATAACACTATTTTCCCTCCTAAATAAGATAATCACTACCCATTTTGATTAACTTTTTTCTCTTCTACAATCATCTATGTTCAATCATTCCTCTACCCCACCACCACCAAGCTTATTTTATTTTATTTTTTTCAAAATTAGAGCACAACGTTAATGATATAACCACTATAGAGATATTTCTTTTTTCAATACATTCGGTGCATAGAGAAAAAAATATTTTTATTCTCATTCAAAAGAAACTATGAAGTTTGTCAATTCATAAATAAATAATAACTTTTAATATATTAATTTTATATACAGATTATTAAAAAAAATTAAACTCGTGTAAAAAGTTTCAACTATATTAGTACGATATAGTAAAACAATAAATTACTGCTTACTGTTGGTCGAAGAAGGATTCGTTAATCAAGAGAGTAGAGTATGAACATTACCTTACAAGAAACATTACTGCAAAACCTCTCAAAACTACTTCATAATTTATATATCAAACACTTCTCTCAATTACAAATCATGCTCAGACTCATTTCTACCTCTTCCAAGCTCAAATCATCAAAATCAATAATATTTTACCCAATTGCAATTCGTTCTCCACCTCTTCACCATCTCTCCGACGACGCTGCTAATACACAACTGAGGGCAAAAAATATTTACTCATCCTTGCATTCTTTAAGTTCACCTTTCAACCAAAACGGAGATGGGTTTTCCTCAGCTGGGTTTTCAAGAATTCCTGTAAATTTTGCAGATTTTAGTCGGAAGAGAATTGGGTTTTGGAGGGCTCAGGGTTTGGTTGGCAGTGTAAGAAATTTTAGCAGTGAATCAACGAGCAGAGAATCTTTGAATTATGATGTGGTGATTGTTGGGGCAGGACCTGCTGGGTTATCAGCGGCAATAAGATTGAAGCAATTGTGCAAAGAAAAGGATGTTGATTTGTCAGTGTGTGTTGTGGAGAAGGGAGCTGAAGTGGGTAAATTTGTTTGCCCTTTTTTCTTTTTTGGTATTGCATGAAATCCTGCTTATCATTGCTGTTATTTAATGTTCTAAGTAAACATGGGTTCTTTGAATTTTAGGTATGATGATAAACTCTGTGCAATTTTTCTTGAATCATCATTTAATCCATGGAAAAACTCAAATCTTCTTAGTAGTAACCTCTCTCGTTTTTTGCAAATTATCATGAAGTTTGAGAAGCATGCTGCTCTCCTTGAAAGATTGATGCATTCCTGTGGACATGAGATAATAGATTTTTTATTTTATCAGTAAATGTTAGTTGTTAGTAGTTAGTTCACCAAGCATCCAAACACTCCTAGATTTCTCCAAGCCACCTTATAACTCCATAATTCATTTCCAAAGGGAATCGAACCTGGGTCTCCCATTAAAGTGTGGACATGAGATAATAGATTAGCTTATAGAGTGATGTATAACTGTTTTATCAAATCAGAAGTTTGTTTGTTGATGTTTACACAAATCAATAATTCATTCTCAGATGAAGGTTTAGAAGATAAAAGCTGAAGGCAAGTTTAAGCATAAAGCAAGTCTTACTGTATATGTAATTATTCATCTTTTTTATGTATTATCTATTTGATTTCCCCCCAAAAGGAAAGTGGGCATCTTTCTGCAAGAGGCTTTGTTAACATGCTATTTAACTGTTAAACATAGCAAAAAGTCTTGCCAAGATGAACTCACTTAAATTTTGAGCTTCACAGTTACAGATTTAAAGAGGAAACTAAGTTGCCTGCACTTTTAATGAACGAATATAGATATTGCTGACTCTTTATTACTGCTTCTTCGTTTTGAATTCTGAGCACAAGCAACTGAAGCTTTTTTTGTCCTTTTGTCCATTAGGTGCTCATGTATTATCTGGAAATGTTTTTGAGCCTCGAGCATTGGATGAACTTCTCCCAAATTGGAAACAGGAGGAGGTCCGTCTCTCCATTTGATTTTACCTTGTTATTAAATGGGAAAGCTAGTCTCTGTGTGGGTTTAAGAGTTGATGCAAAAACTTTCCTTAGGAAATATTGTGTTATAATTTAAGAGTGTTGAGACACGAGAAAATGCTTTCATATACTATCTGTCAAATCATGCTTCTATTTTAATTGAGAGGTTTTCATACTTGCTAATTAGCAGAAGGTGAAAAGGGCATCTTCTAATTACATAGGTGATATGTCTTCAACATTTTCATATTCTTCTCTACTGTGATGATTTAGTTAATTCTTCTTTACTGCAATGCTTTAGTTTGAATTTTGAATTATTACCGTCACTTGCAGGCACCCATCCATGTACCTGTTTCTTCTGATAAGTTTTGGTTGCTTTCTGAGACGCATGCTTTCCGTTTACCATCTCCATTTAATAACAGAGGAAACTACGTCATAAGGTAATATTACCTTTATGCTGTTAAGCAAAAATTGAAGAATATGGTAAAATAATTTTCTTTACTATGTGCTATTTGACTCTTGTATAGTTGAATGATTAAACAGTAAGTAACCTGTGGCACTGTGCTTTCCAGTGTGCAAGTGAATCTCATTACCTTATGCTTCACTCAATCAACAAAGTGGTTCTAAAGCTTGCTTTATTGTTATTATCTGTAATCTTGTTTATTATTAAATTTAGAGGAAACCTGCCGTTTTGTGTCTTTTATTTGTTATAACCAGGCTGCCTCGGGTGGATTGTACGTTTTGCTTTATTGATTTTCTTCTTTCCTTTTATGTTACATGTTGATGCATTATTTTTAAAAAGAAAAAAAGAAAGGAAAAAAGAAACAGTGCTCATGTAAATATCAAGAACTGTGGCTTGTTTGAGTGCCATATTAATATAGAGCTAGTTCTGCAGTTTGAGTCAATTGGTACGCTGGTTGGGTGTGAAGGCTGAAGAATTAGGAGTGGAGATATACCCAGGATTTGCAGCTAGTGAGGTCGTTACTATTCTTGAGGGTCATTAATGCAGTGTTCATCGACTCGTGTTCTCATTCTATGATTTACTTACAGATATTATATGACACAAGTGATAACGTAGTTGGCATCGCGACCAATGATATGGGAGTGGCTAAAAATGGCTCTAAAAAAGACAATTTTCAGCCTGGTGTGGAATTAAAAGGCAAGTCTTACAATGTTAGCGTGCTTCCTATTTAGTTGGTATGGGTCTGTGGGTGAAGTTAGCCGCTGTGCAGATATTGGTTTTTTTGGGACCATTTACGGACACAGCACTAGAAATTATGAAACTATAATAAAGATGGGCCTCCCTAGTTTGTGAATTGACGTTAATCTGCATATGAGAATAAGCTTTTAGAATGTTATTTAATATGTACTCATTATTATGTGCCTAAGCATTTCTGGTTATATGTGTAAATGCGACTAAAAGGACTAATATCTTCTTGACTTAGAGTAGCCATACATGTTCTTGCTCATGGCGTGTAATGAGTTAAAACTAGAAGACCTGTTGGAAGAGAAAGGTTTTGCATGTCTGATATGGGGTTGGTGGCTTGTGAGATGGATTAAAAGACGAATGATATCACTATTTGCTGAATAAACTGTTCAAAACAAAATAACTAAATGGTTGTATCTTTTGCACTAAACACTATATATCATCTTATGTTGTGATTAATGCAGGACGTGTGACTCTGTTTGCAGAAGGATGTCGAGGATCTCTGTCTGAGGTATATAAAATTGGCTATTGTTGATTTTTATCAAGAGTTCCTTTACTGGACAAATTGTTCTGTGATTGTTGATTCGAAAAACTATATGATAATATGCAGAAAGTAATCAGAAAATACAACTTGCGTGAGAAAGGGCAAGGGCAACATCAGACTTATGCCTTAGGAATTAAAGAGGTATATTTTCTGCATGAGTTAGTTCTGCTTTCCTGCTAAACCATACACGTGTTCTCTTTATTTATATTATTTCCCAAGTGCCTTCTAGGTGATTTTTAAATTTTAATGCCTTCCCATTTCATTTATCACACTTAGCCTTTTTCTCTCTCCCCTTGCCGGGAGATATGGTATTACTGTATTACTGACAAGTATTATCAATTGTGTTGTATTGTATATTCACTTAATAGTAGTAGCCCTTGGATGACCTTAAAATTAGAACTTTCAGCACTTCTTCCAAGTATTTCTGAAATTCATGACTGTGAATATTTTTTTTTTCTTTTTTCCCCTAAAGCTATAAATCGAGAATCTTCTTTTTATTAGTATCCAAGAAAATGAATTTTGCTCCTCAGATCATATATTTGTCAGGTATGGGAAATTACTGCAGACAAGCATCATGCTGGCTCTGTGCTTCACACCATAGGTTGGCCACTGGATCCCAAGACCTATGGGGGATCTTTCTTGTATCACATGAAAGATAGACAGGTATTTCTGATTACCACATGCATTTCGTAATTGAAATCATACTTGTTACTGAACCATAATTTAATATTATTGGGCAAATTTACTGAGACCCTTAAAATAGTGAATGCCAAGTGAAATGTTTTTTTTTTTTTTTTGATAAGTTGCTTTTGTTCTGCATAGCACCAGAAAATAGATGAGAGATAGTTGTTTAAGCCAAGTGAAATATTTTTTTTGGATAAGTTGCTTTTGTTCTGCATTGCATAGCACCAGAAAAATAGATGAGAGAAAGTTATTTAAAATAGATGCTTATCCTCACTGAAACTCACATGCAACCACATGCCATCTTACTTTACCACTGATGTTCAATTTTGGTATCCTTTGTTGTCCTAAACTGTTGTTAACAATAGCACTCTGTATGCATCACATCTCTAAAATATATTGGCTGAATGTTTCCGCTTCAGTCCAAGGAGTTTCTGAAACAGTATATATTAAAAAATTTTGCATAATGTGATTTTGGATCAGAGCATTCTTGAGATAAAAATTCTGAATATAGCTAGGGGAGCTAGGGGACCCTTGATTTTCTTTTCATTTTCATTTTTTTTTTTAAAGTTTTTGGTCATATGCTGAGTGCTGACTTGATCTTACTACTCTAGTCTAGACATACTCATTCATCCTACGCAATCTGGCAGTTGAGATCAACTAACCATTTTAAATTATGTCTCTAAACATATTTTTTTCATTTATTTTCTGTGGAAGATAAGAGGCTATTTTGTTGGGTTTAATACTTTTCATCTGATCTGATGTCTTATTACATTTTTGTATCATATAATTTCTCTGGCAGATAAAAAGATGTTTTATTGGTTCAAAAACTATAATTCTAGTTTTGAAATTCTGTATTTTTCACCCTCCATAGGTTGCTATTGGATTGGTGGTTGCCTTGAATTATCGCAATCCTTTCCTGAATCCTTATGAGGAATTTCAGGTATGTTCTTAGTCATGCTGAGTTGCCTTTTGCTTCTAGTTGCTTCACTGCAAAATTTTACACTCTGTACATTCCAGGTTTTACATCCTTCCTTTTTTGACCTTGCCTCATATTCTCTCTCCAACCCCTGATATCAACTGTATTCACAGTTTGAAAGCAGCTTTTTAAATTAAAAAAGTCATTATCCTTGTCATCTAGGGTCTTTGTGAGCTAGTCTCTTCCAGTAGCTATCCTCGTTCTGTCCTATACCGCTGCTATCTCTCACCCTTGCTGCCATTCCATGTTTCTTTTCGGTCTGTGAACACATTATCGAAACCTATCATGTTTGTTGTTAGCTCTGCGTTACCTGCTTAGGTGTCATTATATGCTTATAGTTTTTTCAGAGGGTATTTTTTATTTTTTATTTTTCCCTTTTCAGAAATTTAAGCATCACCCTGCTATCAGACCTCTGCTTGAAGGAGGTACTGTCCTTGAATATGGTGCTCGCACTTTGAATGAAGGTGGTTACCAGGTGAGTCAATAATTTCATTTTTCTTTATTTGAAAGTTTACTGCATGACACAAGATAGAAAATAAATAATTACAATGTAGAAGCACCCTGTAGTTTGTTATGGTGATTACTGGGACTGTTGTTCTACATATTGCTTCAGCACACTCTTTCTAATGTCCTTAATCTAATACGGATGCTAGTTAAATTGCAGTCCATACCATATCCCGTTTTTCCTGGTGGAGCAATCATCGGATGTTCAGCTGGATTCCTAAATGTACCGAAAATAAAAGGATCCCACACTGCTATGAAGTCAGGTATTCGTCTAGAAGATTGTTATATTTTCTACTCTTTGTTACTTGGCGTTGGCTGATGGAGATTATGAGAAGTAACCAAAACAAAAATCTCCTTGATATTAGTAGTATTTTTGCATTATAATTTTCATCAAGCTTCAAATCTAAAGATAATGAAGCTAGTTTTTAAGATTGGTAGGGTATCTTTGTAGTGATTTATTGACTGGGGCCAATAAACTTAGTCCCATTCCATTTGAATATGAATTTGGTTGAATTTCAATCAAGATACGGACATGGATTTGAAGTTTGTTTCTTTACAAAGCACGCTATTTTGGTATTACAGAATTTTAACATATTATTTTGGTGGCATTATTTTGTATTAATTTGTAAGAAGATAAGAGGAGGTATTTCCTTATTTCTAGAAAATGTAAGCATTTAAAAGTTACTAGAGGCATGCCAATCATAATTAGTAACTCTCTACTTGTTGCTCGATCCATCTTATTCATTCATGGTGTTAAAAGAATTTCTTGTAAGGTCACTTGGTACTTGTATAATGATATTTTTCACAAGGAACCTATAGAAGAAACATCTCTCATCTTATGATTTATTCCAGCTATATCTTTTTGGTTCTTTGTGAATGGATCCTTGAAGCGGGAATGACATATGGCAGCAGTATACGAGTGAACTTTTAAAACAATAACTAACCAATGTTGACTTTTTAACCTTGATGTAAGATTGATTTTAGGAAACAACCATGTTTATCCATCTAAGTCCATTCCTCTTTGTCTCAGGAATGCTAGCAGCCGAATCTGTATTCTGCAATCTCCATGAGGCCTCACCATTAGATGCCTTCTGGGACAATTTGAAAAGTTCATGGATATGGAAAGAGCTTCACAGCGCAAGAAATTATCGTCCAGTGAGTATCATGATTTTCCTTTTTTTGTGAAAGATTCTTGTGGTCTCTGTTTATTGAACTAAAAAACACGACTTCTGTTTGTGTTAAAGTTGTGAAGTTTCTTATAAAATCTGTAATAAAACTCTTTTATATTGTAGGCATTTGATTACGGGCTCCTCCCTGGTTTGGCACTAAGTGCTCTAGAACGGTAAGATTAATTGTATTTGCTGGGAAAGCATGTTTTTTATGTCTCATTTTAGGCGTTTTCTCCATATTCGATAATGGTGTATTACCATATGGTTTAATTTATGCTGCCTTTACAGTTATGTAATGAAAGGAAGATCTCCATGGACACTGAAGCATGGCAAACCCGATCACGACGCTACTGATGTAAGAATTTCTTTCAAACTCTGGATCACATATCTAATTTTGATGCTCTTTCTGTGATGCAATCATGCAATAGTGTGACAGTTTAAAATCAAGAACTGTTTTTGAGAAATGAAAAAAAAATCAAGAACTGTGTGTATCAGATATGTAATCTGAGGATACTCGATTCGGTCTGTCTAGATTTCAGAGAAGTGTGAAATGATAAGCTGAAACTAACTGGAAAAAAATAGATTCTGTTATGAACACAAAAAATCAGAGGAGAGATGATTACTTGATGTGTTTAGTGAGAATCTGGTGTTTTGTGCATCAAAATAAGCATGGGAGTGTTATCTTAGAGCAGTTCAACTATATAGTTTAATTGTTTAACTAAAGCAAACTACAGTCAACTTATTCATGTTAATTGATGTGTAAAATCGGCAGGAAGCACGATTGTGGAAGCCAATTGACTACCCAAAGCCCGATGGTGTTTTATCTTTTGATGTACCAACTTCTTTGTACCGGTACCTCTCTCCCCCCCTCTCTCTCTCCCCCTCCCTCTCTCTCTCTCATGCCTCACAATTTCATATTGTTTTAGGAGCAATACAAACCACGATCACGATCAACCAGCTCACCTTCGCCTGAGGGACCCAAAAATTCCTGAACTCGTAAACCTACCTGTGTATGCTGGACCTGAATCAAGATATTGCCCAGCACGTGTTTATGAGTTAGTATGCCTTATGATGGTATTTAATCAAGCTCGATTCATTTCTTCACTCGTTGCAGTTCATAATAAATGCACAACAATGATAGGTACACAGCTGATGAAAGTGGTCATCCAAAGCTGCAGATCAATGCTCAGAATTGCCTGCATTGCAAGGTACAAACATTGCTCATTTGCATATGCTTTTTTTTTTTTGTGACGGAACCCTTTTACATATGCTCAATACACAAACAAATGCATGTTTCCAAATCCAATCTCAAGAGAAACATAAAATAACCTCCTGTGAAAATATAGTTATTCTTTTAAGGTCAATATAAATGCAGAATCACTCCTTTTTAACCACACTTTAAGGAATATACATATGTTGGGCATCTTTACCCTTACAATCCAACCCAGACCACCCAAATCTAGAAGGGCATTGTTGACAATAAGTTTAATTCTCTTGGCTTAAAACGAATGAAACTTGGGTTGTTTCCAAAGAAATCTTCACAAGGGGTTAAGGTTTGGAGGTTCGGACATAAGTATCGATCAATGGCCTTTGACTGAAGGCGTACGGGATGCATCACCAATGGTACATTATGCTGTGATTCTTTCAACCAATCTTTGATTTTTTGTGCAGGCTTGTGATATTAAGGACCCAAAACAGAATATAGAGTGGACAGTGCCGGAAGGTGGTGGTGGACCGGGATACACGGTCATGTAAGGAAGCTGAACCGCCGCCTGGAGTCGAGCCTTGTCATCCACTTTAGGCCCTAGTAACGGCGGCGTCGCCCAGGAGAACTGTTTTCAACCTTGGAAATTGTTTGTTTCAAGGCATTGTACCATAACATTTCGATTCTCTTTTTTTATTTGGCTCATTGTATCAAAATGTCTTCGCTTACAAACCTGACTTAAAAATACAATCATATACTCTATATAAAAAGTGACTGGTGAGATAAAATATAGGTGAAAGAGTTGGGGTATTACTCTCAATTGGAAAATGTTGTAGAAGTAAATAATGAATAAATGCATAATAAAAAAGAGTACAATTTACAAATTTTATGAGTTCTCCACTTGGAAAAATAAAATACTAATTTCAACAGTATTTTTGTAATTCTCCAAATAGACCAACTATTCAAGAGAAAAAAGAAAAAAAAAAATCCTTTCATCCTATAAATCGTCTATTACCTAATGCGATTTTCAATCTGATAACATTTATTTTTCATCCTTTCAATTAGCTCTGGCCTCTGAAGCAAATACAATAGAATTCTTTAAAATCGGGTATTACCTAATGCGATTTTCCATATCTGGTAACATTGAAAAGTAAAATTATTTGCTCATGCATACATCAAATCATTATGTGACTAGTCCTGTCTGACTTTATACTTGGCAATCACAAACACAAAGTAAGGAATTTGAAATTCCATTGGATTCGACCCTACTAAGCCCTATAAAAAATTACACCGTCTCATAATAATTTGCACACTTTCTTTATTCAAATGTTCCAAAATAATTTGCACATAAACTCCATCCTCACAATATCCACAATTTTACACAAAATATCATTATTTTTGGGTTCACACATACACACAATTTGACCAATTTATTTACTTTTATACATAAAAGTTACAAAATTACCCCTCAAAACTTCACATAATATAGCACTCCCATCTCTTTGTTATATCCTGCTATATATATATATATATATAAAAAAATCACTTAAATAATATAGCAACAATCACTTGTGCATAAAACAATCCTACCCAGTCAAATTTCTAAGCAAACAAATTTTTTTTGATACTAAGATTTCAAACTTCAAGATTTTCCCGCTCACTATAACCTCAAAACAAATATACCTATGTGCGCTGGCGGGAGAGGGAGTCCAAGAACTGAAGTAAAACTGTTTTACTACTAAGCAGAATAGTTGACAAAGAACCTGATACTCTAGATAGGAAGAATAATTGAACAAATAACAAGTGAGTAAACTCAAATTGAATAAACTGCCTAGTGAAACCCCACATTTGTAGTTTATACCTAAAATAGGGACTAACTAAAAGTCACTGAGCTATGAAACAACCAACAAGATCCGAAGCATATACGACCAATCTCTAATCCTTCGATGGTGCATCAGGAGCAAGGTTCTTCTCAACAGAAGATGACATAGAATTCCTAAGCTTCATGTCTGTTGCATGTGATATTTGCTGGTCCTGGTGCTGCATTGATGATTGTGTCTGCTGGTGCTGAAGCTGTTGCTGCTGAAACTGATGGAGCTGATGCTGTTGAAACTGATGCTGCTGCTGCTGCTTCTGAGAGTGTATCTGGAGCTGCTGCAATTGTTGAGCCGTTAATAATGTGTGCATTGCCTGGTTGTTCGGAAAATATTGCTGGTTAGCTCCGTAGGATCCAGGAAAATTCATCATAGCTCCACCGTTGACGATTGTTTGACCAGTTAGCACCTTAAGATGCTGGATCTCTTCTTTCAATGCATCATTCAATGCTGCGAATCAAGTGGTAGTGGTAGAAATCGTTAGCTTGTACTATTCAATAGACAATTTTATGATTCAACTAAGTAATCACTAAGTAAAGTGCTCAATCATGTATAACCAAAGTGTTCAAGCAATCCTTTATATGATATAGGCGGTTAAGGCAATTGGGGACTGAACCAAGAATTCTTTCATTATTCAATCTAATCATCAGTCCGACCCAATATTCTATTTTGTCAATAATTCAATCCCTGGTCAAGTCTTCTTTTTTTTTTTAATAAATGAATATATATGTTTATTCGTATGACTTAAATGTCTTGTATTCCTCAAACAATTATTCAATTGATGGGGATTCGTATGATACTGATAATACCGATGTGAGAGACTAATATTCAAATAGAATGTATTGATATGACCCAATAAGAGGGACCAAGCATGTTGCCACTAGAAGCCCATAACTCCACCAGAGAACCTCCTAATTGTTCTAGAGCAACTACTAAGAGATTTTTTAACTAGCCATATACAGAAGTTTACATGACTTGATCGTAGATGAGGGAATAATCATCTAAAATTAACCAACTCGAGCCACAGCTCAAGAATAATTAAGATAGCCATAACTAGATTCATATTGGCAAACCAAAAAAAAAACAGAACACGTGCAAAAATTGAATGTGCGAAAACAGCCTGAAGATGCAATGAAGGAGAGAAATTTTACCATCTTGCAAGTGCACTTGTTGTTCCATTGTCTGCAAGCGTAGTTTGAGTTCACTATTTTCAGCAGTAAGTCCATTTGTATCTCTCTGTAGAAGAAAAGCATGATATGTTCAACATTTTTGTAGAGTTAATCTTGAGTTAAAGAAGTCTCAAAATGAACTAGAACAAAAAATTGAGAGAAGAAACAGAGAAACATGAATAAGTAGATAACCAATTAAACAATTCTTTAACAAAAAACCATGCAGTTTTCTCATTTCAGCCAAGCAAAAGTATGTTCATTTCCTGAATAACACAAAATGCCCACACGTCATTGGTGAAAAGAATTAGGTGATTTTTTGTTTTGGGTTTTAAGTGACTTTTAAAAACCGGTGTTTGAAATCTAGGGGATTCTGAATCCTGATAAAAAATAATGTGTTTGTTTTGGGTTTTTGAGTAGGGTAGGATTTAACTCTATGTTAAATCAATGTGTAAGAGTGAATAAAGTTATATTATTAATTTATTATATTATTGTTGAGTGTAATTGAAATGATTGGATGATGTAAATTATGATTTAAATATAATAAATTATAAGGAGAGAAAATTGATTGTATTGAAAGTGTAATAGTAGATTTATAGGTATTATAGTGTTGGTTTTTAAAACTGGTTTTCAAAATCTCAAACTATAATCGGTTTTAGATTTCAAAATCCAAATCTTAGTATTTAAAACTCAAAAACAACATCACCTTAGTGTTTCTCACCACAAAAGAAGAGAAGTAATTTCATTATAAAGTGGGTTTCTGGAGTCCTAAGAAATGGAAAGCATCAACATAATTCCAAAAAGGGGAAATTCTTCATTGAGCTCTTCTTTTTCTTCCTTCCCATTTTACATAAATTTAGCATCCTCTTTTCAGAGGTGGAGTTGCAGTCATTGTGGGTACGACTCAGTCATATTGAGTATGTTTTATGTTTATTTTGGGAGTGTTGGCCATTTGAGCCACAATCCAGCATGAAAGAGTATTAGTATAAGAAAGACAATTGAATCACCTGCAGTAAAGTTAACTGTGCAGACAAGGAAGTTGCTTCTGTTTGCAAAGTCTGGACTTTCCTTTCAAGCTCGGCTATGTACCTCATCTTCCGTTCCTTTGACCTTGCAGCTGATTGCCTATTTGCCCAAATCCTGTAACAAGAAGCATGTGACATTAATGTGAGAAAGGATATCATGGAGGCAAGAAACAGTAAAGATTTACAAAAGTTCCTCACTGAAAACAAGCACATGTAGATTGGCAAGACAATTGTTTTTTAAACCAGGGAGAGATAAACCGGAGTTTCAGGAACATGATATAAAACTAAATCCTAATATGATATGAATGTTAACTAAGGGGAATAAATATGAAATATTTCTTAAGAACATGCTTAAATTTAATGATATCTTAAAAGTACATCCATACAATGAGTATAATTAAACAGAGGATGCAATTCTTTGTTTCATTTATAAATGGTACTAATTGTAACAGAAGTTATGCCATACAACGAGAGTTCAGTTCACATCGGAAGAAGTTAATGAAGTAACATGTGAAAATTTATTAAATTGGAAACTCTTTCATGGTAATTAAGCATGCCCAAGGGTAGAACACAATCGGAGTAAGAAGTAGACACGTGAAGATTACAATCTTGATAATAGCATTAATTTACCATTAGTGAATTTGATGAGAAGTGCTTTCATTGAGAATGCTGTGAATTTATTAAGCTGGTGAACCTATAAGGTATAGTATGCAAACAAGATACTGATAATGCAAAATGCTCAACCAATGAAGTTATAAGTCAATACAGAAACCAAGACATGCACAAAAAAAAAGAGTTGGGTTAACATAATATTCTGCCAGAATGAAAATGTACCTCTTAGCACGCTTTGGATCGATAAGAGCAAGTTCAGCAAGCTTAGCAGCAGATATAGCTTTCTTAGCATCATTTGCAGATGGATCCTCTGAACCAGACATCAGCATCTCTGATTTGATAGAAGTTGACCCATCCATGGACTGGCTATGCTGATGCCTAATCCTCGGTTTCCCACTTACAGCCAGAGATGCATTATCAGCTGACTGATTGGCTAATGCCAGTGAAGGAACAGATGAGAAACTGGGCTCTGCTAATGCATTTGATGATTCACCCACTTGGAATGCAGAAGTTGCAGATGTTGAGTTGAACTTATCCATGTCAAGATACATAGAGAGCAAATCATCCTCTGTATCATCGGAAAAAGATGGACCATCTAAGCCACCAACAACACCTAGATCACTATCGAAGCTAATATCATCCGGAAGGGTAAGAATCTCAGAGTGAGCACGTCGATGTCCCATATGCTTGGGTGGGTTGTCAGGCATTCTGCTTATATCATGACTGAATTGGCTAGAACCAAAATGTCCCTGTTCTGATGAACTACCCGGCCCTAAAGGCGGCAAATTTGATGATCCTGATTGGTCCGATTTCGCATTATAACTACTACCCGGTGGTGAGAAAATGGAGTACCTCCCAGGCGGTGGAAGTAAATTCCCACTACCATGATGAGACTTGTCCTTGTCCATCATTCAAAATCTCCAAAATCTATATTCTCCAAAACCACAGTGATTTTATTTCTACAAAGCCACCTGATGTTTTGCACAAAATAGCTCAGCAAACTAAAACGAAGCAAAAGCCCACACACAAAATCCTTTAAATTTCAAGAAAATGTTGCTTTTTCATCTAAATCAGCTAAATTGGTGAGCAATAGAAACCCTAAACAAGTAAAGATTTCAATGCTGACCACAAATAAGTACAACAAACCTGATTTTCAACAACAAGATGCTGAATACCCAAACCCTAGAGCTGATATCCTCAAAAGCACAACAATCAAGAAGCACAAAAAAGATCTGATAATTCAATGAGCTTCATTAAAGGGGGAAACTATTATATTAAAATTATGAAATTACAAGAAAAAATCCTAGCTCAAAACCGAGCATCCATACAATCCAAGCATATATATACACCGCAGAAAGTTGAGAAAAACAAAAAAAACTCAAAATAATGGGAATTTTTGGAATATAAAAACCCCAAAAAGAACCAAACACAGAAAAAAAGTGCTTACACGTAACAATTAATTAATTTATTTTCCTCTGTTTTCTTTCCGCGCGGCCTGGAATTAGATCTCCAGAGAATGGATTAGAGAGAATCAACAGCCTTTTCACATGAAAATGTGGAAGACAAATCACATCTCACATGGTGAGAGCATTAGGAAGCTTCAAAGAGACGATGGATATATACGTACACCTATATATACACACACAGAGAGAGACACATATGTATGTGTCTATCAGTGTGTGTTGTGTGTGTGTATAATAAAAAGGGGGCGATTATTTAATGGAAGTGACGTGCTGATATGGGCAGGATCATCAAAAAATTGTTTTTTTTTTTTTAAAATTCGGATTGTAATTTCTTTTGGAAATTAATTAATGAGTTTTTATCTTTTTCAATTGCTAAAAAGGAAATTTCCTTTAATATTGCCGCGTACAAATTTAACTTTGAATTTTATTTGATACACATATTAAGAAAGTTAGAGAATTAGTAAAAAATTGATGGGAGTGATTTTATAAATCTTTATATAAAAAGTAAAGCGGGTTGGATTGTATTTATGTGTGAGCCTAAAAGTAATGTGTAAAATTGAAAATATTATGATGGTAGAGTTTAAGGAGGATTTTCCATTTTAAGGGTATGAAGCTAATTTCGGAACGGAGAGTGTATTTAATTATGGCAAAGTTTATTATAAATAAGGGTTCATGGTAAAACTTGATTCATTTACTAAAGGGTATCAGTTGTAATAACTGAAGGGTATTATTTATATTACTAAAGAGTATCAGACGTGATAACCGAATAGTATGTCATATATTACTAAAGGGTATTAGTCGTGATAACTAAAAGATATTACTTATATTACTAAAAGGTATCAGACGTGATAACTGAAAGATGTGACTTATATAATTATATTACAACACAACATTACAAAGGTTATTAATTATGATAACTATAGGGTATGCCCTATATTATTAAAAAGTATTAGTTAGAATAACTGAAAGATAAACTTGTTTTATTTTTCAATATAGATCAAGTTTCACCATGAAATTTATTCGCAAGAGACACACCCTTTATTTATAGGTTGTTATTACGCGTTTATTGCTTAATTGGACAAATATTAATATGTAATTATTAGATCCTTTGATTTTGAATTTCACATCACTCGCATAATGTATATCGATTATTCTTGTGCTACTCTAGTGAAAACTGTCCCGCATAAATTCAGAGTATTGTACTACATGCATAATGTGGTATAATATAATATATCAAATTAGATTATACAACGCTCTATTGTGCATTGTTTAGTAGGTTAGCATCGAAAAATTTATGTATATTTATGTTATATATTATCACCTCTTAAAACTTAATTATGTTGCACATTGAAAATTAATTATTCTCTTTTATTTAAAATACATGTCATTTTAATTAATGCACACTATTAAAAAAATTATTTTGATTTCTATATTATGTCCCTTAATAAATGCTTATTTTGATTTCTATATTATGTCCCTTTAACAACTTCAAGGATGATTTAGGAAGAGATGATTAATTTATTTTAAAATTTGCAAAACATCATCTAATTTGAAAATTAAATGAATAGTGAAAACGTTATTTCTAATGAATAGAGGGAACATATAACTAATTACATTAAATAACTAAAATATTTATTTAATTCGAGTGGACAGTCGCTTCTAGAAAATATGAATAGGTGAAATTATTTGATTGGTCAATAATTAATTATTCTCTTTTTTGACAGGAATAATTAATTATTCTCTTAAAAGTCGCATTTGTGCACCAATTGCATATAGTGTACTTGGTGCAATTTTAATTTAAATAATTAATTAGTTTTAAAATACTTAATTCTTAGAAAATTTAACAGAAGAATTATTTAGTGTGATCATGTAAACTTGAATAAAAAATTGGAGCATTTTGGTATTCACAAATAGATTTGGGATATTTAATAATATATTTAAGGTTTTGCATCAAAATTTTCATAAATATTTTGGAAGATATGTTAATGTATTCAAACACTTGGTTTTTTTTTAAAAAAAAAAATATTATGACAAATTTTGGTGCATTTGGGTGTATGATACACTCTACTAAATATGAACCAACCGCACAAAAAAAAATAAAATAAAATAAAATAAAATTATATATAAAAAGTATTAATTCCTATAAAAAAAATTAATTTGTATGATAAAAAATTTTAGTATTTTCAATTTAGAAACTAGTAATGTTTTTCACTACATAAAATAATACTTTGTATTTGCTTTTAATTTTTACAGGCATGGACAATTTTTTTTTAACAAATTGGCTTTAATTAGGTGGAGTGCACCGTAAATCAGGTGCACAAGTGGCACTCAATAATATATTAATTTCAATATTTCTTTTTTATAATATAAATAAAAATACCTAAATAAAATAATAAACATGTCAATGTATACCTGTGATATAAAGCAGCAGATTCTCCCACTCAAAATAATGGCTGGGCTTGATCTCCTAAATGAGGATTAACTTGGTGGATCAAAATTGAATTTTCATAATCAATTTACTTAATTATATATTTAAAATCAGTGTATTCAAAATATGCACATTAAGATGATAATGGGTTGTAAAATAAAAACATCAAAACACTAATTTCATAAATTAAGTATTTATAATAACATATATATTAATTATAATAACTTACATTTATAGTATTATATATTAGTTCACATTTATATATAATTAGTATGTACTTTAATTATGATCACTTACAAATCAATTCGACACATTTGAATCATTTGCTTTCATTTATCATATTATATAAATAATGTGTTTATAGAGTTTCATTTTAATCATATTTTAAAAAATAAATATGTTTAAATATTAATTTGAAGCTCAATCTAAACCGTCTTGTACAAAATTCACACTAAAAATATTATTTCATAACGTGCCTAAGTTCACTTCAATTTTTTCTTTCACAGAAATATCTCACATAATTTAACTAGACAGATAGGTAAATGGTAATTAAATTTAAATGTGTCACACTCATATCATGTTGGATACTGAATTTACTAATTTAGGTAAGTGAATCATGATGCTTTCCATATAACTGTATTTTTTTTTCCCAAAAAGATCGCTTTGTCTCAAGTAATATGGAAACATTAACCATTTCCAAGTAACTAAATATTTCAATTTCATATTTATTTCATCAAAAATTAAATTTCACACCATCCCATGAACTCCACCTTACCTTTATAGCTCCTATAGTTATAGAATTACAATTACACAAATGATTAAAAATAAAAGAATATATAAATTATTTCATAGATCCTAATCAGGTTGGACTAGATCAAATGGATCACTCAAACACAAAACATAAAAACTCGTTCTCAAGTTGTATTACTAAAAAAGATAAACATATATTATTGTCCATGGTGGAGAGGAGGGTGTTCAAATCGCTTTGGAAGAGTGTGGCTCCTTTGAAGGTCGCGGCACATGCTTGGAGGGTCTGAGAGATCAATTAACTATAAAGATTAATCTGCAATGGCGTGGAGTTGTACTACTAAACGATGATGTTAATTGTGTGTTCTGCGCCACTCATGAGGAGACTGGAAAGCATGTTTTTTCGAGTGTGAAATAGCGTACAAGATACGGATAAAAGTGCACAAATGGTTTAATGGCTCGACAGTGTTACATTCATAGGCTTAAAAAAATTCTTAATGCACTGTTCAATGTTAAGAGGAAAGAAAGGGAAAAAAGTTACAATTTCTATTTGGCGTGAAATTGTTTGGAGTATTTGAAAATGACGTAACGGATAATGTTTAGAAATTATGTCTTTTCTATTGATAGATTTAGTGAATGATCTAAAAATAAGAGTGTGGAATTAATTGTGTGTTAAAGATTTGGTGATACTTGATCAGTCTTTTTCGGAGTGGAGTGATGATCCTATAATGATTGAGGAAGGATAGATTGTAAAAACATTTGTGCATTGGGCTTATACCCTGTTTTTTATTTATAAAATTTTACTTATAAAAAGAATTATAAGGGCAAGTATGCATTAGTTGAGGGATGAATTCATGTTATTTTGCATATGTGTATTCTAGCTCATCCAAATTCAAATATAATAAAATTAAAAATAAATATAATAACTAAATCTATTTTTTAATTAAAATATTTCTAACTTGATATACTTTAATCAAATATAAAACTAATAATTAATCATTTCATAAAAACCATAAACTTAATTTAAAATGAAATAAAAAATAAAAATAATAATTAAAAAATTTACACAAAAATGATATGACCTTTTCGCATTATTTCAAGAGAAACTGGAATACATGTTCTTTTTCATACTATAAGTGGGAACTTAGCACCCTCTTTGTTTCTATGGAAAAATTCTCTCTCTCTCTCTTCCCTATATTACCATTTTTTTTCACGATCGTATTCTTGTGGTCTAAATTTACGATCATCAACAACCATCCACTATCAACCACGAGGCTACGATCGTGAACAATTTGTTTGTAATTGTTTAGGCTACGATTGTGAACAATTTGTTCGTAATTGTTTACGACCACATACAAGATCATTGCCTTGCCCGCGAGGTCATGATCATTCACGACTACTTATATATTATTGAGGATTGCATAGTCAAAAATAAGAAAAAGGTTTTTTTTTTTTTTTTTTTAAATAAAAATATGGAGGTCGAAGAAAATTTTCATTTCAATCATGAAAAGAACATAGAGCCCAATTCACTTAATATTTTAATTTTATCACGAAATTTTTATATTTGCAATTCAAAGCAAAATACTATAAATTATATTGCTGACATGGTAGTGTATGATTTTACAAAAAGATTACAAAGTTAAAATTAAATGAAATAAAATCAAAAGATCATGAATACATTAGTCATTTTCTATAATTAAAAAATATATATTACATCACGCCAATAACAGCCCCGTGAGGCCGTGATAGAATACGAAAAATTAGAAAAATCAAATATTAGTGATATCTTTTTTTTTTTTTTGAAAAGATATTAGTGATAGAATTAAAAATATAGGAATTTAGATATCATATACATGAATATATATTATACATGTAATCTATTTCTGACCATCGTACCAAAAAAAAAAAAAATGCACACAATTAATCAAATCAAACTAAGTACCAACTTAAAAAAAAAAAAAAACTCAAAACAGCAAAATTTTGTTATTTTTTTTATATGCATATATCTATCCATGCCTTTGTTAAAACTTACAGGTAATCTAAAGCATACACCAATGTAGAAAGGCAAACTTTTTCTCAATCATTCCTTCTATTGTACAAGGCCATTAAACCATTATTCTTATCAAACAAGCAGCATTGTATTGTATAGACAAATGGACATTCTTCTACACACAAACAAAAAGGACACACCAAGCTTCAACAATGAAAGAATGTCGACCATATCAAGCAACATAATATAAATAACACCACGTCATCAGCATTAGATCCTTGTAAAATTGACCGAATCCATATCAGAAAATATAGTCGGGCAGCTGAAGGGGAAAACGAGCTACTTCGACTGCAAATGGGTTTCCTTTTGCGTCCACTAATCTGAACACAGTCACAAAATGTACACCTTCAGGCATTATGCAACAACACTTGAATACAAATTTAACCAAATACGTATCATCAGTGCTATTTAATAGAGGGTTCTGAGGTGATGCTACCTCTGATGTGCAAAATTTACATATTTAACAATACTAAAAAATTATTTTCTGTCTACTTCTTACCCCTATTTTCTTCAGTTAAGTAAAGATGCAACTGAAGGCAATCATGTTTTTGTAGTACTCAAATTCCTTTTCAGTCATTATTTTAATTTCTTCTTGCTTTTTTTACTTCAGGTTTTTCTAAGTATATGTTTTGGCTACAGAAACAGCGGTTCAAGTCGGCCCAGATAATTAGTTATCATCTGAAGATGAAAGGATGCAACTAGCAATTTTTGGGCTTAGTTGCTTTTTTTTGTTTTTAAGATAAGCAAGTGGAAACTGATGTGTAAAGCTCCTCTCTGTCTCTCTATCTCCATTGAGAAAAAGTATAAAAGCTTTTGGATGCCATCTTTGGACAGGAAACCTCAAGGTTGTGTAAGCCATGAGCTATAATCAATCCACAACATTTCACTTCCTTTCCCTTCTGGGACAATTAGGAGACACCGAAAAAGAGATTAGACGTCATACATTTTAGACCAGGAATACAAACATGGTCTAAATGTAGAAACTATCACTCCTCGATGTGAATTGCGTGTTAAAGTAGCAGAGAAAATTTTGGTGTACCTTCCAGGAACAAAAGTAAATGAACCTTCAATAGATCCCTGGGAAGCCTGTAGAGATGAACAACTCTGGTAGACAAATTCCTCCTCCCCAGGGCGAAGTAGTGGAAACTGCAGTTAGAAATTTCAGGTAAGATCAAATATAGGATGATCCAGGTGAAGAGTTAATACAAAACAGTACGAGTTACAATTCTAAATTAAATGAACCTCCCATGACTATAATATCAGAGGTATGCATAGACACTAGAACCATTTGTCTTATAATTATTATAGTTGAGTCAAATTTATATTGCATTGTTTTATGTTTTTAGATCATCTAAGGCTATCATCGTGTTTAAACTTTAAAGTCCGCTTAATTGCTTGGGCAGAAATTATCCCCTGTGGTCGTTCAATAACAGTGTTTATTCATGTTGATTTTTTTTTTTGCGTTCAACCTTGACTCCATCAATTTGGTCCAACCTGCTGCGCTTCGAATAACCATGACTACTCACTCCAAAGTCCAAAGCTAAGTGATTGGATACAGTGTGGAGAAGGATTTGGATGAATTGTGGAAGGATCTGAAAGCTCAGTTCTTGCATCTTGAAAAGCTTGTGGAATGGTTATTTGACAAGGTCGCCAGAATTATTGCCTCCGCGGCTGAACACTTATCGTCCTCTTCGCGTTCCAATCAGATTCAACTGACTGGATTTCCTGGATGGAACAGTTCTTCTATTCTCATTTGACTATTGATACCGAAAAAAAATCACATGGCTACCATGACAATGGAGGGAGTCGCGTTGTGCTGGAGTCGACAGCTGTTGCGTTGTAACCTTAATGTGGCGTGGCCCCAATTCACAGAAGAACTTCTTAAGCATTTCGATGAGAATCCCCTCTACAATCTGTTGGAAACTTTGATGAATATAATACAACAGGGTTTGGTGGATGGCCTACATCGATAGATTTTTTATTCAAATGAAACTTGTGACGGGAAAGCCAAAAGGAATTTGAGTGTCAAAACAAACCTCGAGCGTTATGTTAATGTTTGAAAACAACATCGCCGAGCTATGAACCCTGCAACACCTGACCCCGTTGTCACATCATGAGCCATGGCGGTTGATTTTCCGCCATGGGGACAAGACGTATTTGAAGGGTGCGGGAACGAATGCAGTTTATTTATTTTCTTAGTATTATTCTTATTGTTAGGGCCTTTTAATTCAACTCTTTAAGAAAGAGCCAGTGATTTTATTGCTTGAGGGCTAAGTTAGAGTTTAAGTTTTGAGTCTTATATATTGTATTGTTTTATGTCGTTAGATCATCCAGGGGGATCATCGTGTTTAAAGCCAGCTTAATCGCTTGGGCATGAATTCTTTAACATGATTGTTCAATAATTAATTGTTAATTACGTTGATTTTTGTATGCTCAACTCTTGACTTCATCAATAAAGTACATGAGATACCAACCTTTCCAATCACAGCTTCCCCGTTTACATCAGAAACAATAGCATCATTAGCACGTATGAGCCAGTGCCTCCAATATAATTGGCATGAGTTGAAGGTGATCCCATTAATGACACATCCATCAGATGAAAGAGACATGCGAATTGAATAAGCAAACACAAACTTTTCGGATTCATCTTGAAGGTTACTGTACTCAGGGACAAGTACAGCAGAAGCACGAACCTAGGATCAAATAGAAGAGTCAGTTGCAAATTCAGATTAACTCAGTAGAGCAATGTTATAAAAACTAGACCAGAATTGCATGCTGAGAACGATCGATTGGAGGGAATATAAAGGGAAAGGGACAGTATGCAACATTGCAATGTGCAGAACTGCAGATATCATATCTTATGAGTCTTTTATATCACCATACAAAAGCATGGTTTGGCTAAACAAGAAATCAAAACCACATACATTTTCATACATGTGATAAACCTATCGACTGCTAGACGAAATTTGACTAAGTCATAAGCTTACAATTTTCAAGGGAACATACAAAGTCTTATAGTTTGAATAAGTTTTTCGCTAACGTTCTCAAATCTACCATTTGACAGGAAGTCAGGAACAGTGGAATAAAAAAAAGCACAATTGTAGTTACCGGCCAAGACTGAGAAAGCCTTACGGACTGAATCCGACCATAAAATGGAGAAGTTCCACAAGCAAGATAGAAAAATGGGTACAAGATTGAAGAAACTTTCAGCACAATGACTGCTTCAGAAATTTATTCTATTTCAATTTGCGAAAATTTACTTAAAGAAAGAATATCTTCAATTCTTCATATGATTTAAACTCTGTAATCAAGGATTCGAAAAATGTCATAAGACAGATAAAGAGTGGCAGATGAGTTCTCGAGTTTCAATCCTCAGAATGAAGGATCTCAAACACAACTCATAAATTTCATTTAGTGGTGCATACACCAAGGCCGCCAAGTATTAGGCTCATATGATAGCATAAGAGAGATTGAGAGAGAACCAAACCAAAATTAGCTCAAGGACATAGCCAGCAACACAAGTGATTTATCTATCAATGTCACCTACAAATATTGCCTTCTCAAGACACACTCCTTTAACGGGCAAGTTATCCATTTTGTCACTGATGAACTAAAGTCTTGATTCAGTGATGTGGGAATGCTAAATTAAGTGAAAACCACCAAATGAAATTCATGCATCACACACGCTCATACCAGACAAATTATACCTAAAGGAGGATTTGAGGTTGTTAGGTGCTGTTCGTTTTGAGTTTTAAAAAATCATGTTTTGATTTACAAATGTCCGGTTCAATTTGGGATTTTAAAATCTGGTTTTATAAAATCACCGCTACAACATATATAAACCTACTATCACACTTTTCAACACAATCAATTCTCTACTTGCACTTTTAATAAATTTAAATCATAACACACATCATTCAATCATTACAATCACACCCAACAACAATATAATAACACAACATCATTCGCTCTTACACATTGATTTGACATAAAGTTAAATTCTACCCAACTCAAAATCTTAGAACAAACACACACCTAACAATTTATAAGGATTTCAAAAATACATATTTTAAAACCACTTAAAACCCAAAACCAACATCACGTCAGAAAACTAGAATACATTGGTTACATACCTTAACACCATTTGTTATGGCACATGAGCAGAGAGGTGGTTGTTCAGGGAACAGATTAATGCTTCGAATTTTTCCTTCTTTACGAACTCCAATAATGCCCTCTTGTAAACGGCGGCCATGTTCTTCAAGCCACAACAGCATAGCATCCTGCTGTTGACTACCTTCTGGATCATCGATCGAACTGATCAATGCATCTGGAACACAGGGTAGCATTTCTTTATCAGTCAGAAGATTCCTTGTGCCAACAAAAAGTTGACCACTACTACAGTTCAAAAGGAAAATCTTTTCACTGTAAGTAGAAGAAGCTGCCACGACGATATACTTGGCTCTGCTGCTGAATCCAAGATGCATGATACTCTTTGTGTCCTGTATAACTTGGCTTAAGGGTAGCAAGACCACATTCACCAAGTGATCATAAAAGGCATAACCACCAATGATACCTAATAAACTTGAAGGTAAGCTTCCACTAAACAATTCATCAGGCAGATCTTGACCATCACAAAATCGGTAGAGTACCCTTGTAGGAAGAGGCAGTTTTAACTTTAAAGTATTCTCAAAATCCTCAATCTCATCTTCTGATGCACCTTTCCGCAGAGTAGGTAAAACCTCTGGAAAGTTTAAGGCCAACCATTCCTTAAGCCTGCTCCAACACCGTTTAGCTCGTATAACTAGTGGCCATGGGTACATGGAAAATCCTTCTCGCCATGCTCCATAAGCTGCCTACATATGGAATTTACACTCATGGAGTTCGATCATTGATACTCAACCCACTCCACTCCACCCAAAAAAAAAAAAAAAAAAAAACAGGTATGGAATATGCCAAAAACAACATTATTTTAATAATTGTTCACAAACCTACAAAAATTACCACGCGTTTCAATACAGATTCTTATTCATGTGCAAGTTGTGAAAAAATCGAAGCAAAATTACCAATCCAGTGCTGCCAATTTTATACGACTCAAAATTAGGTTATTAACAACACAAAAAATGCACGAAATCAAATAAAATAAAATCTCGAGGATAACACAACAGGCAAATAAATATACTAACGAAAGTGACCTTGAAAGAAGGGGCGGGATTGCCATCAGGATCGAGAGGTGAAGTGAGGTTGAGATCGTGGGAGCAGTACTGTGCCCAGAGGGAGTCGTCGGAAGCCCAAATCCGAAAGCTTCTACTGAGGCAAGAAACGGAGGCGGCTTCGAGAGGGTTCAATTTGGAGAGGATGACGTGCATCGCCAGCCCTCCCACGCTCTCCAAACTCATGATTCTGTTGCTCCTTCACCACTATTCTTGGATTTTCAGGAGAGGAGAGTAGAGGCAGGGGGGAGGGAGGGGGGAGAGAATGGCCGGTGATAAAAAGGAAATCTGTGGCTCTTTTCAGGTTCTGACTGCCAATTTTTGTCATAAAAAGGGAAACGTTGTTATCACCTCTCTTCTTTCTTTTTTGTTTTTTTTTTTGGATTATATGCCAACATGCCAATATGCCATAACATATATACATATGGAGATAAAATAAAAATATAAAAATGTAAAATATTTTATTACAATTTACTTAAAAAAATGAAATGTTAAAGTTTATATGAGAAATACAAAATGATAAAATGTAAAATTTAAAGACGGATGGAAGGAGTATTTGACTAATGTTAGGTGCATAGTGCAATTAAAATGTATATTAAATAATACTCCCTCCGTTTCGGAGTTATTTTCGCACTTTTTTTTTTTTGGACGTTCCACATTTAACTTCACACCCCTAAAATGGAATACCCTCCATAAATTACACCCTCACAATATCGTTTAAATTTTAAAAAATGACACTCTTACTTTATTCTACTTTATTCTCTCTCTTACACTTTATCTCATATAACCAAGGATGAAAAAATCGCCGACAACCACCGACATTTCGCCGACATTTTGGATTTTCATGGAGTTCGACACGGATACGCACCGAAAAATATTTTTTTACCGAATGTCGGTAAAAATATCGGTAAATGTCGGTATCGGTTGATTCCAGTTAAAATTTTACAAGATGTCGAAAATATCGGTCGAAATCTCGGTAAAAATTTCGGTTGTCGGTAATAAAATATCGGTATTTTTTTTGGATTTATTCAAAATGAGAATCAACTAATACTCAAATGTTAGTAGAATAAAGGTGAACTGATGAGCAAGGACGAAATTATGCAATTTTAAGTTGGTATCAATACTGTTTAGATCAAGATGACATTTCTTCTTTTACATTTGAGCCTCATATGTCATTATTTTGGTATTAGTTGTCTTGTATTAACTAAGTATGAACAATTATTGTATCTCTTTAGACTGCTTATGTATTTTGTTGTTGATACGTTTGTCACAAACAATTCAATTTGTTGTGAATGTATGATTAATTTATGTATTAAAGTTAGTAGGAACATTATCTAAAATTTCATATAAAATTTCCATCAATTTTTTAATTTTTACCGATACCGATATTCGATATCGACATTTCCACCAATATTTTCTTAAATTTAGGGTACCGATATTTTTACCGATACCGATATTTTCAACCTTGCATATAACCACCCAAAATACCCTTGCACTTTATTCTCTCTCCTACATTAATTTAAGTTTTTTTAAACTAACGTGTCACTTCACATATGAACTTAACTCCGGGACGGAGGGAGTATCAATTGTTTGTTAGGTGTATTGTGCAACTCAAATATATTTAAAATAGTATCGATTGTTTTTATTAAACGGTTGCAGTTATTTATACTGATAATTACAAAATAAATTGTAATTTTTTACTCCCTCTGAACAGAAAATTTATTCTCATTCATTTTCTAATAATAATTTTATCTCACATTATTTTATCATCATCATCATCTAAACATCACATACCTATTATATATTTTTATTTTATATGTAAACTATTAATATTCATTAAAACTTGTGTCCAAAAAAAGAGAAATAAATTTATTGGACGAAAGGAACATTATTCAATAAAAAAAATTATAACTATTTAATGAAAATAATTATAACTATTCAAAAAAATTAATTTATACTACTTAAAAATATATTTAAAAATCATGCCATGTACACGATGCAGACTAAAATTTGCCATTTTAAGGATAACGTTGAGTGCCATAAAATTTTGATTAATTATTATTTATTTTTATTTAAAACATATCGACTCATTTACTCATTTAGTTGTACTTATCAATAGCAAGTTATTTTTAAAATATAAAATAAAATTTGTCAGACAGTTTCATATAAATTTTGATATTAAAAGATATTAATGTTTACAGATAAAATCAAGTATGGTGGGACCAATGCTATGCTAGCTAAAATGAAATAGGTTGTCATTACATCGCCGTCAAATGATCAAATATTTATTAAATAATCAAAATTAAAATCAATGAGGACTTGTGATTAAATGAGTCAGTGAGTAAAATTTTATAATTTATATTCATCTTATAACCCATTTAAAATAGCATGATCTCCCACAAAAAATGGTTCAAAATAGTAAATCTCTCTGTAATTAGCACCGGCCATATTGCATAATTATTGCTAAATTAGATTTCAGTCCAGAAGTTTTGTTATCATCAACTCGAAGTATTTTGCAAAATGTGTACAAGAAATTTGTAACCTCAACGTTGTTTAATGCATACTTCCTCCGATTTATTTTGTATAGTTTTGAGATTTTATATAAAATTAAGAAACAATTTTTTTTTATCACAAATTTTCATGTGAAATTTATTCACGATATGAAATACTATATATTGTTACATTCACTTCTCGTGAAATTTATTTCATTATATGGAATTGATACCATTACTGAATAAATGTAATAATACATACTCCCTCCGTCCTGAAACTAGAAGAGACACGCTTATTAAGAAAACTTAAATTAGTTTAGAAGAGAGAAAAAAGTGTAAGGGTATTTTGGATGGTTGTATAAGATAAAGTGTAGGAGAGAGAATAAAGTAGAATAAAAGAAAAAGTGATATTTTTTAAATAAAATTGATATTGTGAGGGTATTGATATTGAGTGTTATTTTTAAATTTGGGTGTGAAGATAATTTTGGAACAGATCAAAATAAAAAGTGTGAAGATAGTTTCGGAATGGAGGGAGTACTTCATATCGTGAATAAATTTCACAAAAACTAAGAGAGTGACTTTTTTCAAAATAAATTAAACCACCAATAAAAAGGAAAGAAAGTAGAGAAGGCATGTGAGATAATATATATAAAGATTTTATTAGGGTAAATTTTAAAGAAACATGTAAAAATAGCAAAATCAACCATGGAAATTTTTTTGACCAACAAACAAAATGAAATGCAGAGAATGCAGTCTAGCATTTGTGTACAGATATTTTTTGAAGTACTAAAATTTTCAGTATAATTTTCTGACACAGAATTAAATTCGAGCAATTATTTATGGTACAATTAAGTTTGACTAGTTGTGAAATTTTGAGATCAATTTTATTTATTTCACATTGTGTTACTCCCTATGTAACCTTTCACATTTACTTTTTTTCCGGCTGCTACATTATAAAATTTTACACCCTTAAAATTATAAAATCTTCTTTAAATTTCATCCTCACAATTTTCACTAATTTACACAAATTACATTACATTTTACTCTCACATACACATAATCCAATAAACTTTTTTTTACTTTATACATAAAAATTTATAAATTTACCCCTTAAAACTTCAATCATTACTCTTTTTTCTTAAAGTGTGTCGTTATATATATGAAAGTTTTTCCAGGACGGAAGGAGTATAAGATTGTACAAAACAATTAGCAACATATGTTTGTTATCAAATCTAGTTTTTGTACTCCCTCCGTCCCAATATTTCTTTCTTAGGGAGGGAGGGCACGATTATTAAGAAAAGGAAAAAAAATATAGGAGAGAATAAAATGTAAGAATATTTTTAGGTGGTTGAATGAGACAAAGTGTAGGAGAGAGAATGAAGTAGAATAAAACAAGAGTGACATTATTGAAATTTAAATGATATTGTGAAGGTGTAGTTTATGGAGAGTATTCCCTTTTTAATGTGTGAAAGTAATGTTGGGACGTCCAAATAAGGTAAGTGTGAAAGTAATATTGGGACACAAGATTGTTTAAAACAAACAGCAACACATGATCGTTATTTTTACAAATTTTGCATAAAAGTGAACCATGAAAATATATTGTGCAATTATTTTGTTAATCTAAACTAGTCGGAGTCATATAATGAAAAAACGCAGAAGCTGCCTAATCTACATACTAAAAATATGCAGCAAAAGAAGCATAAATGAAAATATAAACAAGAGATACAAATGGTCTTTTCAAACTAGTTCTACAACATTGAGTTATACGTCATAAATCCAGAAATTTAAAGCAACTATTTGAAAAAGAAACAATACTTTCAACAAAAAGCAGAATTATTGGCGTCGTCGTCAATGGATTGCCAGATGGACAGTTGGTGCAATTCCTCTTATACCCCTACAAATAACAAATGCCAGATTTAGTTTTAGACGTCCCCCAATAGCCTTTTCTTTGCTTGAGAAATAAAACAATAATATTCCGAAAATTAACAAAAGCAGCAACTTTGATGAGAATAATTTATATTAGGCAAATAATGAATAAAAACAGTGGGAAAGAAGATTCTTTTTTTTTTATATTAAAACATTGGCATAATAGTTTTTATTTATTTATATATTTACGTAGAAAGGTCAAATTATTAATGGATCCAGAGTACTAATATGATTAATTTCCCGATATATAAAATGACCTAAACGCCCATTACTTATTACTCTTTTCTCCGCCACATCTCCTATAGATGCTACATTTGGTGAAATACACGTGTTTGCACGTCTCCGATCACTCGTCGGCATCGCATTTAGTGAAATCCACGTGTCTACATGTCTCCAATACGTGGCATCGCATTTAGTGAAATCCACGTGTCTACACGTCTCCAATACGTAGCCAACGTTACATTAAGTGAAATCCACGCACCCACACGTGTCTGATCTGTTTTATCGATATTACATTTAGTGAAATCCACGTGTTTGCCAGTCGATATACATGAAATCCACGTGTCCGCCACGCGTAAAACGTACTCCAACCCCCATCCCACCCCACCCCACCCAACCACGGAGTATTAACCTAACGAATCTGCTATATGAACGTAAAATTGCACCAACCGTTACTTGAATAATCTTCTTTTATCACCATCGTATATTCAGAACATGACATAAGAAAAACAAGCAAGTTTGACGGAAAATTTTTATCATATTTTCCCCTGATAATTTATTGTAATTACTGACACCTGGGACGGACTGGACTAATTAGAGCACAAATAGTCATCTGGCAAATTCCAAAATGAATACACAGAAATAAAATAACAGTAAAGACGTCAGAAAATCCCATTTTATATTGAAAAGGAAAAAAAGAGAGAATATCCGGAAGACGTAGGCATTTATTTATATAAGCAACAAGACCGTTTGTTTTGAACTGGAAAGTGAACCTTGCATTGAATCGATCAGCATTTCTTGAACGATCTATGACTTGAAATTCAAAGTTTGATAGATTTTTGTGTTCGTTTTAACCCAGAAATAGCTATTTTGTTCATGATCATAGTTTAGTTTGTGAATAACAAAGTAAATCACCCTCTTGGGTAGTTTTATCATATTATTATAGAGGGGTCAGGTTACTGATCAATATACTGGTCAATCCCCAATTAACAATAAACCCAGGAAAAAAGTGTAAAATTAAAATTGTGAAAATTTCATTTTGCTCGTTATTTTAGGAAGGATTTCCTCAGCTAAGTTGACCTCTTTTTTCTAGAGTATATTTGACAAGTGTTCGAGTTTTGAACAGAAATTCGACCAAGGGTTCGAAACCTTCCGCGGGACGCTGCTTCTAATTGCTATTCCACAGTTAGTAAGTTGGTAGAAGTTGGTCAGTAATAAGATCGTAAAGAGGATGATGTGATCCAACGTTGTTTCGTCTAATCTTTTCATTCATCTTGAAATATTGATGGAAGAATTAGAATCATGACTTTGAGAAAGAGTTTTTTAGGTTATTATTTCTTCTTCTTTGTTAGGTTAAATCCTCTACACATGCACCCAGTTTTAACTTCAAATAAGCAATGTTTCTTTGATGTGACTTGGTTTATTCTTTAAATATTTATACTTCTCCCTTGAAAAAATATACCAGGAGAAAACATATAATAGAAATCTATAAGCTTTTGGGACATTAAGTTTACAGATTTAAAATACAAATTAATACTAGCTAATAAATCAATAGTTTAAAATAAAAAAGGGGAGGGGGTAAAACTAGTATAATCTAAGTATCTCTAGTCATAACTATCAACAGAGAAACACAGATGATGAAAAAGAGAGGTATAAACAGCTACATCTACCATTAATTTTATTTATTCGGGTGTATCACGACAAATCACGAACAAAATAATGAGAAGCAAATATAATGATGCTAAAAACGAATGAAAGCAAATATATCAAGAAAAGCACGAAAGGGCAGGTAAATAACACATAAGAGAGGCCCTATAGGAAAAAACTAACACAGAAGAGCATATTTCATGGTCGAAAACA
This sequence comes from Paraleonurus japonicus, assembly GCA_030762865.1. Taxonomy (NCBI): domain Eukaryota; kingdom Viridiplantae; phylum Streptophyta; class Magnoliopsida; order Lamiales; family Lamiaceae; genus Paraleonurus; species Paraleonurus japonicus. The sequence goes on along the minus strand of CM061059.1, from coordinate 37,942,628 downwards.
AAGCAAACGTGACTAGAGCAAGAACCTATACTGATACTCCATCTCTGCCGTAATCGAAATTCACTCAAGTTAGACCTACAGAACATGACTCCGGACCATCTTCAAAAGAGCCTACGAGTCAAAATTCCATCATCACTAGTACCTAAACATCCTCCCAGCAGCACTATCAGCCAGACACGAGAGATGGCCAATGACAAAAAGGAAAAATCGAACGCATGTGATACCCACACATGTACAGAAAAATGTACAAAGAGTACCATTTAGCATTGCCTCAGTCCTAATGCACTTGAGGAAAAATATTGTTTAAACTAAAAAAAAAAGGGTCAGAAAAGTTACTTTAAAATTTGTAAAGAAGATAGACTAAGACTACTCAGTCAAAGGAGATAATGCATGCACCAAATGTATGATTATAAAACCATATTCTAGTTCATCTTTTACCCTTGCCCGACCCTAAAAGGCTGCAAAACTGAGAGAGGAACTGATTTTCCAAGCAATGATTCATCCACTAGTAGAAATTGGCAGAAAGTCCCCACCACCCTCCGTAACCCAACAATAAAAAGAGCCCAATGGTGAAGATATTTTTATTGAAGAAACCACATCATTTATGCAGAGGGTTATCCTGAAAAGGATATTATATATGAATTATAAATTAGAAATTTGATGGATGAGAAGAAATACACCTAGTAGTAGTACAATTTCATGGTCAGCTTCTTGCTAATTTAATAAAACATTTGGAACACTTGAAGCAATTAAATGCATTACAAAAAGTCAAAAACTCACCATGTATCTTAAACTTCATTTCTCTCTTAAAGAAAAAAGTACAATCCTTTATGTACTCTAGAACTTCGGATGGGGAGAATAGTCATCTTATGAGCAAAACTAAAGATATCCATGATTGGCTCACACAATCTCAGGATGCAAGAAATGAAAAAACCGCATCATTCTTCATTAAGTATACCCTTACGATAATATTTTGTTCTTCAACCATCAAATTAGAATCCAATGGTCGAAAAAACTCTTGCAGGTCGATCACTGGCCAATCTGAAGTGTCAGTGCTGCTAATACAGCTTGCTGGGAGGCCATAGTATTTAAGGTATAGATATGGCTATTACACAACTCAAGACTTCCAGACATAAAGATAGTTCACTGAGCACATCAGTTCACCATCATCCTATCTCAGATTATATAGCAGCATAACACTGCTATATTTGTATGACCGGTAAATTCTTACTGCAAGCTGCCTATTCAGACAAAGGTGATACTTTCAAGACCAGCACTCAACCACTAACACCGCCACAAAGCCCAAACCTGAAAGTCGGCACACTAATTGATAGTTCCAAAAGGCCATTCCTACAAGTGACCAGTATTTGACTTCACAAAGAAACTTCCAACATCACCAAAAAAAGCCAAATGAAGCAAAACCCCAGAGTTACACTTTGTTCTAAAGACTATTCCTTACTACTGAAGCAGCCATACTGCCGCATATGGGTATGTAAACTACTTACCTTCAGGAAGTTTTCAAAAAATACATTCCAAGAGCAAGAAACTTCCTACTGAGCAATTAACATTCAAGAACCTGACCCTCCTAATAAACATCTAAATATCATAAATGTGTGGCAGCACAGGTAGAGGAAAGAACATACGTATTGACATAAGCATGGTTCAAACAGTACTAACTGAAGGATTGCATCAACTCAGCCAAGAAAAAAAACACAGAGAGAAAGAAAGAGAAATAAAAAGGCAAAAGCAACAATCGTAGGCATATATTACCTGTTGAGAAATGTGTTCATTGATTTCCAGCACCCTGCCCCGGTTGATTACCAGATGGTTGATGTATTTGGGAGAGGAGATTAGCTGCAAATAACAGTGTTGACTTATAGCGTTCATTTTTATCAGCCTCAGTTTCAGCACCTTCCTGGATGGCCCCAAATGGAGCGGCAGTCTGAGGTGGCTGACTTTGAGGTGTGATCTCCACATCAGAACGTACTGGCATATAGGGCTGCGGTTGGTGACCACCATTAAAATGCAGTTGATTGGATGACGCCATAGAATACGCCGTTTGCTGGATGACAGGTGGATTATACAACCTAGTATCTGGTCCATTTTCAATCCCCTGACCCCTGAAAAAATCCTGAGTACCCCCTTGTTGATAGTGCTGGTTGACTTCTGGTGCCACTGAAAACTGTCCATTTTGTAAGGGAATCACAGGTGTCATTTGTCTAGATGAGGCGGCACCTTGCGTTCCTGAATTTGTTGTGTGGTCATGAACCTGGCTGTTCGAATTGAAATTTTGTTGGAAGTGACCAGATGGCTGTAACTGTGGGTTCATCTGTCTACCAAAATGTGGTGGAAGCTGAGCATTTTGATCTAGGTTCTGGTGTTCATGCTTCCAATGGGCCATATTATCAGGACCATTAGGAACATGTGATGGTGGGCCCACTGCAGAGGGGGCCTGCAGTAATGATGGTGTTTGTAAACCAGAACCATTATTAGACGGAAGCAGAGATGTTAGAGTAGCAATAAGTTCAGGGGTCAAAGCTAAGCCAGCTTGGCTTGCTACTGCGGTTGGAGGTGCAACGGGTTGTGCAGGGAAAGGGCTAGACATAGGAACAGGGGCTTTTGGTGGCATCTTTGGATCCTCAGGCAACATTCTAAAATTATCCTGAGGTAAAATCCTTTCCTCTGGTTGCATAGGACCATAACCTGACGACAATGCAGTAAATTTATGCGGATCTACATGCTGAGGATGAACTGACCGTGGATCAATGGGGATGCTACTAGGGGCTACTTGAGGAAACTTTAAAACTACTCCATAAAGGCGCTCTGGTCCAGAAACTTTAAGAACTTTAGTCAGGAAATCAGATGGAGGCACCAAAAATAAGGTAGTGCCATCATCAAATTTTGCGACTCCAGCCCTATCTTTTGAACCCAGGTATCTTAGGAATTCAGTATATGAAGCAAAATCCTCCTCACTATCAGGCACGAAGAAAACTATATCAAACCCAGTAGCATCCTCATAATGTTTGCTCAGCAAATCCAGTCCAGTTCGTGCAGAGCAATTAACCACATCAGGACTGCAACCAAAAGAATTTCCAAATACAAATTGACGAGGTAAAATAATTATCATAGAACACAAAATTCATACTTGAAAACTTGCATTATTGAAGTGTTGAAATTTTCAAAATCAAACCAACATACTGGAGAAAATTGCAACCACTAATCTGGAACTGGCATCTCCTTACTACTATGTAAGCAATTTCAAAATGTTTACATTACCAAGGAAGGCATGGTTTCTTTTGTGCTCCAGGATCTAGACCTCAAGAATGTAAGGCTTACCAACTATATAAAAGGTTAAAAAGAGCAAATGCAGAGTGTGTGTGCATGTGTGACTTAGCCTCGTGAAGACATTAACAACTGAATCTCAAAACTGAACCTGTTAATCATGCATGACCAAACTTCTTGCAGGATTGCCATCAGATATTTTAGTTGCTTCACCAAGCTCAAGGAAACACCAATTAAATTTTGTAAATTATCTATCTACCTACTATATCACATAAGGCAGGACAAAGTAAGCCAAAAGTTCATCTTCAAAATAGGAGAAACAGAACTCATCACCAAAAGATTTTTGACTATTGCATAATTCATGCAAGTAATTTCAAGGGGCGTGCATCTGAACCACCCATGGATCCATATAATCCTAAACTTTAGCGAGTCAAATCACAAAAAAATTCAGAAACCACACTTACATATCAGCAGGAAGCCCTTCTCCTACAGGAACACATCGAGCACGACAAACTGGTGTGCCACCCTTTGCAATAAGACCCCGCCATATGCAATCACTTTCAGCATGACGCTGACCAAGTCCACCATTACCGCCCCTTGCTAAAGAACCAGAAGTTCCGCCACTTCTTACTAAATGCGACCCATACTGCTCATCCAATTCCGTTTGTTCAGAAGGTAAAGATGCTTCAAACCTCGACCTTTTAGATTCTCTTTGAAGCTGGTTAGCATCAAAAACATCCCATGGCCCGGATGCAGATCTGTTTGGTACATTAAAACCAGCTGAAGGAGACGAAACAATTCCAGGGGTGGGAGACGATCTTTTCCAAGATGGTCCTCCCATTAGAGTTTTGGGACTTGGATGAACAGCTGCTAAGTCAATAAGTTCCTGGCCATGACCCGGAGATTCAAAGGTGCTATGAGGACCAAAGGGTGGCCTCAAAAATAGATCAGGTCCACGATTTACGAAGGATGATGGGTGTCCAGAATTATTGCCCAGTAAACCAGGGCGGTTAAGACCAAGAATGTCCATCTGAACTGGATGAACTGAATATTCTCCAGGAAATTCGCCGTTGAAGTACTCTATTAATATTCTAGGATCATTAAAGAGTTTACCCTGCAAGCCCTCTTTTGCACGCCTTGCTTCTTCAACACTTCTAAACTCAACAAAAGCGTAACTCTTTTCACTAAGTGTCTTTATTCTCTCTATTTCCCCAAACAAAATCAGTGCATTATGAAGCATATCTTCTTCAATAATAACAGACTGAGGATATCTTATCCATAGAATTTTACTAAACGGTGCATCTCCATATTGTGGTCCTACTGCAGGGAACTGATGCAGCAAACACCAGATGATGTCAAAGAAGATAACTGAATGAATCATGAAAGTGCAATCACTCGTACTGTAAATGAACAAGGGAATATGTTCGTAGGAACTGGCAAGTATTAATAATTTAATATACTACAGAACAAATCATAGGACCACAGAATCAAATCTTGTAGACAGTGCTGCTGCAATGAAGCTACAAGAGAGGCTATATAATTAACCTGACTTCATCAACTATATTACATCCCAAGAATTAATGAATTTCTCACAATATATACATATACATGTTTATAAAAGTAGACACTTACATGTTTCCTTTTGGTCCCAGAAAGATTAGGCTCGGGATAATTGCCTGAGGGATCATGTCCCATCCAGTGAAAATCAGAAGATCCAAAATTCCTAACAGGAAAATGACCTTCACCATGCTCCTGTAAGGTTTGTAAGCAAACCAAAGTTTGAGTGGGATATCACATAACTAAAACTCAATCCTACCAACCTTAAGCATGGACATGTGAAATAAAAACTGAAGTAACATAACACGAAAAGATCAATGATTCACTTTCCACATGAGGGCAGAAGATAAAAGAAACTAGTGTGCCATCAAATGACCAATAAATAAATATGGGATTTACAATTGAGATTCAACAAGTCCTAGAGAATAACAGATCAGCTTCTTGAAAATTTAAACTTACTCTTTTGGAAGATTGTGATCTAAGATAATCCACACGTATCTGAACACCACCAATACGTTTCCCGTTCATACTCTTCAGTGCCTGAGTAGCATCCTCTAATCCAACATAATCAACAAATGCAGTGTTTCGATCTCTAAGGAATCTAAATTCCTGGATTGTACCAAATTTGAGGAACTCATTCTCCAATTCTTCTTTCGAGACAGATTGGCTTATTCCAGCTACCCACAAGCTTTTGCATGGTTTAGCCTGCAATGCATAGAAGATTAGTCAAGCAACCCAAAGAGTAAAACATAAGAGCTTTTAGAAACTTCATACACAAAGGACAAGACTAAGTGAATAACATGGTCACTGTTTTTTTCAAACATAATTAGCATATGATCAACACAATACACATTAACTTAACATTTAGAATTAGTTCATTATATTTGTCATTAGGTACCGTTATAATTGCAAGTCTCATGAAGAAAATATGAAGCAGCGACACATATAAACAGATAGCAAGGTGCAGTACATATATTCAGGAATTCTCATGTAAAGCTTTGCACACTACAGGAAAATGCTGATGTACATACACAGATAATTCAGGCCTCAAATGTTGAACAAGCCCTAAGAGCAAACTTAATTTGTGGTTGCCATGAGGAATCTACGTAAAAGGCACGAGTGACCATTGTTTTAATCACGATACGAGAAGTTTTATAGCTAGTTGAGTCAAATTAATACCAAGATATTAGCAACATCAAAGGTTCTCCTGATCAATGATAATGGTCACTATGTATAGAATGAGGATCACAGATCAAACTTATTTTCCCTCAACAGATTTTTAGTGCTTTGACAACCTGTAACAACGCTAATATTCATAAGTCTTTTCTTCATAAGCTGCCAAAGGTCTTCATTATTATCATTCTTTACTCCTGTTTATTATATTGGTAGCACCAAGGAAAAAATGGCATGATTCGATTTGGGCCCTATAAGTGCATGGGTCATATAATATAGTCAATAAGACTCTGTCTCATACAAGTTTTCTGTCAAATCTTAAAACTAGTTTTTGTCAATTAACTTGTCAACTCTTAGAACTAGTGCATCCTCTTCATGGTGGGAGAATAGTTTTCCATCAATTCATATTTATCAAAGTAAATTCATAAAGCCAAATAGAAATTTTGGATTCACTGCATTCTGTAAAATTATTAAGGATGAAATTGAGCTTCTTTGGGGTTTTGTTAAGTTGAATCATGAATGAACCAGATCCTTTCTGTAGCTCAATAATATTTTACAGTATGTACAATTTTGTCACATAAATTCATAAAAAAGTCACTTGACTTTGTTGGGAGTGAAGAACTGCCAGAACTTCTAATTTCAAATTTATATGAATCAGATTTCTCCTCCTAGAAAGAAATTTCAAAGATATTGCAATTCAAGTACCGCATTTTCATCCTTGGAGTCCTAAATTTGCAGGCCCAGGATTCAATTGCAGTATCTTCCCAAATAAAATAAAAAATTGTAGGCCCAGAATTAGTGATTGAAGTTGTTCTAGAAATCCATTACATGTATTTCTGTAGGCACTTTCAAACATTATCTTTCCTTTAAATAGCAGAAAAATAGATTTATAATAACCTCGAAAGTTCCTCTAGATGTACCATTTGTTGTTTTGAATTTAAATCAGGATTATTTTTAGATTAGCGATGAGGAATTATGCGTTCTGTGCAATATAATCAATCTTGTTTGACAGGGAATTTTAGTAAAAACATTGTGCAATATTCTTCCTGAGTTCTAATAATAAACAGTTATTAAACGCCAACTATCCTACATGGTTAACTTGATATTCAATTTCTGGGTAGCGTCCTAGGGTGAATATTTGAAAGTCTGATGGTATTATGCAGACCAGAATTTAGAAAATAGAGCAGGTCAAGTTTTCAATTTAATAAATAGAATTTAAAAACATTATGAACCTCTTTTTCTAGCTCATCGGAAGTTTTCAAATTATCACCAACTGAAGAAGAATTTCAATTTAATCACTCAAAAATTTGATACGATTTTTTAGTATCCAGTGTTAATAAAATTTGAAGATGATAAGGAGATACGAAATATTATTGATGTTTAGATTGAATCAAAATCAATTCCCATGAGAATCAACTTCCATTTTATAAATGAAGGTGCAAATGCGCGCGCGCACAAGCAAAATTTTAATTGAAACCTTAATCCTGAACATTTATAGATTATTATTCTCATTATCATAGTATCCGTTCTCGCTTGACAAATCTGAAATACCGCCAAAAAATCAGAAAAACAACAAAATTGAAATTTAAATAATAATTTACATAAACAATGTTTCAACCAACATAAACCAAGAGAAATCAATAAAAGTTCACCAACCGGTTTCGCAAACTCTATTTTAAGGGAATTCCCATGGAGAATGAACCCCTGGAGACCCTGTTTAGCAGATCTTGCATCCTCAACTTCTTTAAATTGGACAAATGCATAATTCCGGGAAGAGTATGTGGTGACGCTATCGATTAGGCCAAACTTGTCGAACAGCGCTTTCAACTCGGCTTCACTTACGTCTGGTGACACATTGCCGATCCACAAATTATTTGACGGCGGGTTCGACCGCATCGCATCCCCGCTGCCGCCATGGCTTTGGGCGAAATTCATGGCCGGTCTAATAGGCGGTGCCATTAGAATTGAAGCGGAGGTTTCGAGAATGAGATGAGTTTCAGAGGGGGAGGGGGGGAGGGGGAATTGGGTTAGGGTTAGGGTTTTCAACTTGTCACGATTTTGATTTGGTTGTATGGTTTATATACACTGCTTGCCAAAATCGCAGACAGCCGATAATAGCGGTTTCTGTATTTGCTTTGTCAATTCCGTAAATTTGTAAATTTGGTCCTCTGATTTTAGGATTATGTCAAATATTTCTCTTGCTTTATCGTTTTGATTAATTTAGTCCTTCATATGGTCATATCCGTTTTGATTAATTTAGTCCGTTTTAATAAATATAGTATTTTATGGAAATATGTTGATAAAATGTTATAAAAAAAAGTAAAAACTAGAGAAAAATGATTTAAGGTATGATCATATTTTAATGTATATAGTATTTCTGTCAAAAAAAAAAAATTCTATTAATGAAAATTGTAAAACATTTTAAAAAATAGAGTATTTTATAATAAAGTAACAAATATTGTAATTTTGTGTAAAAATAGGAATAGATACTATTAAATGTGGAACCATAAATTTTTTTTCAAAAAAGCATAAAACTTTAAGAGGAATATTAAAATAGCAAATATTAAACTTAAAAAAGAATGGGGAAGCATGATAGTTAGACTTGATTAAGAAAAAGGGGGGTTTAGCATCAAAAAAATCTATATATTATTATAATAACGTTAACAACCCAATTATGAAAAACTAATCATATTCCGTCAAAAAAATCACGATCAAATAAAAAAAAATATTGAGTAGATTTTATATGAAAGTCGTTTATAATATTAACTTTTTTTTTAAAGGAAATATTAACTATTATTCAATTTTGATACTATTGGTCAAATACCTGATAATTTATACTTATATGTTATAATACCATATTTTTTAAATTAAATATTAATAATTTAAATAGTAGAAAAATTAATTATTGATGTTATACTTAAATAAAAATATGATACATTTGACTCAATTTGTGATACTTTAAACTTTTTCAAACAATTTCATGATAAACATTATCATGAACAATTAAGATAATATTTTATCAAAAAAGATATGAGCAACCTGGACCATTCATTTGAGATTTTATAGAAAAAAGTAAATTGAATCTAAAATTAATATTTGATGTTTATTTGAACCACATATATAGCACAAATATTTAAGATATTTATCAGGAGTACTCAATAAATATATAAAATCAAACATATAAATATTTTAAACAAATAAATAATATCTTAAAATTAATGTATAATATTTATTTGGACCATATGTATATAAAAATCTCAGGCTCCATTTGGATGAAATGAATTTGAACTCAAGGGATTTGAGGATAATGTACCACGCATTACACAAACTAAAATGAAAAAAAACTAAATGAATGAATTTGATTTACTCAAATATTAAACATAAGTGAGAGAAGTGGGAGGATTTGAAATGACTATTTAAGTATTTAAAATCCTCCTACTTATAAGTAATATTTGTGTGAATCAAATCCATTCATTTAATTTTTCTCCATTTTAATTTGTAAATATATGATGTATTATCCTCAAATCCATTGATTTCAATGCCTCAAGCATTTTTATGAAATATATCTTCTAAAGAGTTGTAGGATACTAAGTTTACAGTTTAATATAGAACAAACGAAAAGTGTTTTCAAATAGATCTCCACTTCCTGTCAAAAAAAAAAAAAAAATAGATCTCCACTTATATAATTGCATCTGAATCATTGAATGAAATTCGTAAAATAATTTCATCAAACTAGTATTTTTCCACCCACCAAATCCTAAGCTGCCATACAAGAGAATCGTCATCAAAGAGCAAATATCGGTTCCACTTTCTCATCAAAGATTGCACCAAACAGTCGCACTTCATCAACAATACACGACAACTTCTCAATAGATGCACTATTAGGAGCAACTAGTGTTTTGAGTAGAGCAAAAAGAAGCGAATCATAGAGGCGTGTTTGGAGCTAATATATTGTCGTAGACTGCAGAAGCTACAATACATATCTACAAAGGGTTTACATGAGTAAAGTTACAGAAAGATGAGGATGAGGATGGCCAGACTTTTATTGCCTACGATCTAGCAAACTATGTTGGATAGGTCCCTTCTCCACTGACGCCTTTTCTGGGCTAAAAGGTATAGGCAATTTTGTAGCAATCAATGTAAGCACCTTTGTGATTAAGGTGTATACTACTATTACTATCATGTCGATTTTCTCCTCGTATTGCTCGTACACGAAACACAGAGTGAATGCAAGGATCAATGCTGCAAGCAATTGATCAGCCAGAGTGAGAAATTTTACGAGGGTATCATGAAAATGTAATCGGAAGCAGTATCTAAGACGTACCCAAGCCAATAGCCAGAGTCAAGTACTGGGGAACGATCAACTTGAAGAAATACATGAAAGTTGACACCTGCAAGAGTTGGAAAACAAATTAGATATGTCTTGTAACAATACTGTAAGGAAAATATTGCTGAAATAGAACTATTTTGTTGGCGCTCATTAATTCGATATGTGGGACGGATTTGAAATTCATTACTCTCCCATTTTAAACTAATAGTGATTCAAGGAAATATCTGAATCCAAATTCTGAAAATATGCAATGTTGAATCTCATCTAATATCTGGTCTTCAGATGAGTGATACCTGAAATACCCTAAATTCCAACAAAGAGAAAGCAAAGGGGTGGGTTTGGCAATTCCAGATGATATACACAAACTAACCCAAATTAGAACAACTCTTAGTCAATAGATACCTTGAAGAAGATAGACCAATCTTCTCCTCGAGCCAATGACTTGGTTACGTAATCCACTTTATCCAACATGCATTTCATCGCAAAAAAGGAATTTCTTGCATCAACTTCTGAGATTTCAAAGCATGATGATGGTAATCTAGGAATTCCGGATCCAAATCTGTGATGGGATAAACTTAGTTACTATGAAAATCAGAAAAAGAAGAAACATTAATACTCATTCACTCAATAATAATGATGAGTAGTCAGGTTTTTATCTATCAAGAATAGAGCCCTGTTAATAAAGCTTAAGCAGTGATTTGGTCCATAAAACAGCTTAGAATCAGAAATAAAACAATGAACAACACAAAATAGAAGTTGATATAAGTATCAAAATAACTAAATGAAATGAAACTTTATTAGAAAAATGTGGCAGCACAGAAAAACCTTCATCTCCTACAGAAGAGACTACTAGAATGAGATCTAAAAGCTGAAAAAGGATAACAATATGGAATTACCGTGAACAAGATCTGACTTACCCAGTCATGGGTAGAATGTGATGTCCACAAAGCAACACAACAGTTAGCAGAAGCAGTTGGGCAACAGATGAGATAAAAGTTCTCCCAGAGAGAAAAAACCAGTGATACAGAATACCAAGCACTAAAAAACAAGAAAAGGTTTTCTTCTCATCTCTCCACAGCAAAATATCTGCAACTGCAGGTAAATATACAGTATCACTGGGGTGAAAATGAAAAGGAAACATATCTCAAAACAGAAAAGTTGAGATAGCTACAGCCTAGGGCAGGAGAGGAAAACCAATGAAGATATAAATCAGCTCAGTAATGTGGAATAAGTTGCTATTGATTGGACAACAAGCTTATTGACTAACAAAAAGATTTCATATTACCAAGTGAACAGATAAATTGCAATTTATATGAGAAATATTTAATGATTTGAGTACCGTACCACAGGCTGGAAATAATAACCAACCTTGTCCTCGGCCTAACAGCTTCTCTATTTTTGACAGTCCGTTGATGTCCTTGTATCTCATTAAGGGCGAGTCTATTGCCAAATTGGAGAATGAATCAACAGTTAGTTTCACCGCTTCCTGTACCAAACAAAAGCATCCACTTCAAGATAGCTCTAGCACATATACTCAGACTAGGTTGTGAAGTTTCCAAGTCAATGAGCAAGCCTTAAGTTAATCAGTAAAATTTGTACACCAATGACAGGGGTAGCAATTTGTGTTATAGTTCGGGTTATCAGATATTGTTGTTATCCATTATATTTCAATATAAAATTATAAACATAAGTATAAAATAAACTATTTCATGTTGTGTCTTATCATGCTGTTTATTTCTGTGATTCATGTTAAGAGTTGGGCGATATATATCAGTATATTGTGTTGTGTCAAAAATTGCCACGTACCACCAATTACTTCATTCTACGAACCACAACTCAGAAACAAGGACAAATATAGATTCATGTTAAGAGTCGGGCGATATATATCAGTATATTGTGTTGTGTCAAAAATTGCCACGTACCACCAATCACTTCATTCTACGAACCACAACTCAGAAACAAGGACAAATGTACACAACAGCTGATACAGCTCTATTTTCTGAAGTATGTAGTAACAATTCAAGTCCTAGAGTAGGGAACTCTAAGTTTACATAAAAAATAAAAAATAAAAAATAAAAAAAAGCGAGGATCTAATCAATAGAAAAGCTTTCAACATCTGTTGAACAAACTTTCAGTGCAGCAAACAGAGCAACCCTGAAATATCCCAGATCAACTCATTAAGATCATAATGAACATATTCTAGATTGTTTCACTTGGAACTGCCATGTTTTCCTTCCATAAAAACTTATAATGACAATATTTTTCCAGTAAACAGGGATGTTCGGTTGTTCTTCTAGGGCTAGAGATTCCAGTAAACACAGTAACACCCTCTCTACATCTAATACTGGGACTTCGCTTACCCCACTAGAAACTCAAGTGTGTGTATTCTCAGATGAACAGACCATGCAAGAGGCACCTGTACCAATAAAGATGGTCAGTCATTATACTTCTTGCAAGAATCTATGGCATTTGTATACTTTTATGGTCAAGTCATGATTCATGATTGAGGGGAGAAGCTAAGGACATCTCCACACATAGGAATGATGGGGGACATTGTCCACAAAGCCACCCCAGCCGCCACCACCATCATGATTTCTACTTGTCAATAAAGATGAAGCCTATCATTACACTTCTTGCAAGATTTTATGGCATTCATATACTTTTATAGTCAAGTCACGATTCATGACTGAGGGGAGAAGTTAAGGACATCTCCACATATAGGAATGATGGGGGACCTTGTCCACAAAGCCGCCGCACCGCCACCACCACCACCGCGACTACCACTTCTATTGGTATTATTATTCCATCTAACGGGTAATAATATGAACTTTCTGAATATTGGAAGTGATCTAGATTAGATTAAGCCACGACTGAACAATTTTGACTAGTTGGGGCTCATACTATAATCAAGCTAAGACAAAGCCAGACCTCAGCTCTTCTACGTATTTCAAAAAAGAGCATGATAAGATTATACTTCATACTACAAATTAGTAGGAGAGAGGTTTTCAGAGAACATCAAGGATGAAAGGCTACCTCCAAGGGAACAATTGGTGTGTACTGAATATGTTCCTGAGCTGCAGAACAACTAAAAGTCCTTGTGCGTGAGGCAAGCTTGTAAAGGTAGGAACAAGGATCAAGCTTTCTGGGGTCACATTTCACATGCAACAACTTTACAAGAGAAATAATACGGTTGGCCGCCCAAGCAGGAAGACTAATGACAGGCCTGTGATCAGATAGAATTATCAATAGGGTGCAGTATAACAAAACAACAATAAACTTCAGACTGAGTGCAGACTACATCTAACTAATTAGATACCTGGTTGAAATCAAAACTGCAATTCCAAATAAATTAACTAAACTTATCAGCAAAAGAAACCATCGACCATTTATACTCTTAAAATTTTACATTCTTGTAAAAGCAAAAAGGATGGGGAAAAAATAAGGTGGAGGTAAAATAGACTTTGAATTCTGAAGCGAAAAAAAAAATATTGTATATATATATTAAGGATATTTGAGAATTATTTCAATTATAAACCCGTTAAGATTTCCTTCTTGTTCTAAGTCTAGTGATTCATTTAGAGACATAACATCAATATCCAAATAATGGAGAGAGCTATATCTCAGAAAATCTGCCCTTCAAAACCATAATTGAACATTTGCAACCAGAAACGGACACACTGAGGCATTATGTGATTCTTAATGCATGGAACACTTGTTCATTAGAACCAATCAATTTATTGAAATATTAAATATGGAAAGTTTTAAAGTCCATTAATCTCATTTAAAGTTTTTATCCTCATGATTTCAAAAGCTAGGACTAAAAATCTTTTATATAGTTAAATGGCTTGTACATTGTAATAAATTTTGCTAAAATAGGCCATCGCCATCTCTAATTTTGGTCACACATGCCTTCTAACTAAAGAAGTAAAGAGAAGAAGCTTTGGAAAGTCTAAGCCAATAAATGTATTATAACATAAACAAAAATTTAAGATTGAGAGCAACATGTGCGTGTATAGGGTATACGCACGAATACTTCAGAAAACAATCAACAGAAATCAAAGCTCTGTCTGGTATTAATTCTAGCATTTATGCTGTTGCTTCCAGCCACTCAAGGGAATATATTTTGGGAGAATATATTTCAGCAGTGGGATAGAGACACACAAAGAGATAAAAATGTAATTGGATGATTTGTTGGGGATTGATGTAATCTCAGAAACGTTTTTTAGGATAAATATCTTGTGAATGTTGACTTTGTGCTTTGTGTAGACAGTTTCAACTGCTGATGGCTCATCAATGATTTATTTTATTTTTTTGAGCTGCTGAGAGTATAATTGGATATACCAGCATACCGCACTGAAATTAAGTACTGAGAAGTATGTTTCAGGGTAAAAATATTTTAAGAAACTATTCATCCTTTGAAATGTTTCATCATTTTGTGGTAAGCAATACTCCCCAAAATGAATATGAAACAGACATTTTATTTTCAAAAATGAAATTGGTGAGGCATCTGCCCTCTTAATCAACTCCCAGACTTCCAAGATATAAGTACTACTGCAGCATAATGCATTTAACATTGTTGTTTGCATCAATAATTTCCAAGATTCCACTTCAAGAATTATTTATTTCTAATGCAGATTCAATCATATCAAGCAACAGCCGTTCCAAAAAAAAATCATATCAAGCAACAGTAGGAGATTCTGATACCTCTGATAGCCTAAGCTCTCCAATAAAAGAAATGCAAATTCACGGAACATCATAGGCTCAAGATCAGTTATAAAAAAGGCCTGCAATTCAGAATAAGAAAGTGTTCACAACAAGAGATGATGATAGACAGAACAAAGAGCAGCTTGGATTTTGAAGATACCTTTCCAGAGACAGTACCCATCCGAGAACTTAAAGATTCTTCAGCGCAGGTATGAGCATGGGCAACGTTATCAACGTATGTGAAGTCCGAGAGATTGTCTCCACTTCCTATAATAAACTGAAATGAGAAAGCCTATTACTAATTCCAAAAAATACATACCTTAATTAATACGCAAGACGCAAAATAGATTTTACAAAGAAAAGCACCAGCACTCAGATTTTATGAATTACAATTTTTCTACTGAAATGAAAAGCAGGTACTTCATATGCGACTATTTAAATAGCAAGACTAGCAAGGAAGAAGATATGCTAACAAAGAGTAATATATGAGCACAAGTTACACATGTAATCTAACTTAATCAACAATCAAAAAACATTTAAAAGAATAATGACAAATCTTTTAGCCAAGTATTTATGAGAAAGTAAAGTAGCTTCCGAACCTTATCCCAGTGGGACTTTGCCATATTCACCAGCAAGGGTAAGAGTTGTTTATCACCAGGACCAAATACATTGCAAGGACGAAGTGCACATGTTAAAAGGCCATCAATATCATTCGCAAACAAGATCAGTGCCTCAGCTTGAGTCCTAAGGTCAGTGACCATGTCCCAAAACTGCAGTGTGGGATTCATGTGCCGCAAGAGACAGAGAAGAGTTAGAAATCATAGGGCATATAGAAGAGAAAGTAAACCCAGAATTTTAATCACACACATACTTGCCCAGAATACGGTAAAGATTCATCTCCACCACGTATATCACGGACATCATCAAAAATTACTTCAGCAGAACTGTTGTATATTAGTCGTTTAACTTTACATTCTCGACAGGCATTTATTACATTTTTTGCACCTGAGGAATTGAGATAATAAGGATATCAGTACAGGCTGAAATGCCACAATAGTATTAGTACATTAGTTCATTTTAACACCTTGCCTCACAAAGAGAAATTACCTTGAACAATGATTTTGTAGCAAAAATAGAAATCTTGGGGAACTGGTTCCATGTAGTCGGTATAAAATACAACTGAAACACCATCAATTGCTGCATAGAAACAAATACATGTTACTGCATATATTTCTGGTACAAAAACTGAAATTCCAACTTTGAAAAGGTAAAAGGAGGCCTTAGAAATGGATGTTGAACAGAAACCAATAATATAATCTAGTGAATCCAACCACAATTAAGGAATCTAATAAAACAGCACAAGTTCTCAGTGTCAATTAACAAAACAAATATTTGAAGTCTCAATTATAAACATGTTAACTGAAGGAACAATTATGAAGATTGAAAATGGTATGACAATATCCTAAATGGTTAGCCAAGTGGAAAATACACATCAAGGATGTGCACTGGAATTTTATTAATGCATTTAACATTCAAATCAGCCTTCAACGGCTTATTTAAATAGCATGGACCGAAGCTCAGTAAAGGTCACCAAACACATGATATGGCAAGAGAAACAGCTCATTGCTCGTCAAAAGGAATGTCAACATCATCAAAGCCCATCCAACATACCATCATCCAACAAATACGCACAAATGAGCGCTGATACTCCACAAGCGCGAAATTATGTCTAGACACGACCAAACTACGGTGATACTTGTGCTAACCAAGAGGTTGATAGTTGTACTGACAACAATCACTTCAACAGATAAATCCACAATTTGTCTATTAAGTAGTCTAAGTTTAAATCAACCTAGCTATGCTAAAATTCAGAACACTCCACATATGCATTAAGCAACACGCATCATTCATAGTCATTAAATTCAAAACCTAATACAGCGCGTAGTGTAAATGAGTACCTTGAACGATTTGGGATTTATCACGCACATCAACCTGGAAATAAGTGGCGCGGCGAGAGGCGAACGCATCGGCGAGAAGCGACTCAGAATGTTTGAGTTCGGGGGACTTATTGGAGTCGGCGACTCGGACGATCCAATTACCGAGTCTGAGCAGCCTCTCCACCAAAGCACGGCCTATAAATCCCCTGCCGCCCAACACGGCGCACGTTTTCAAGTGTTTGTCCACATCACCATCGCCACCATTTTCGTTCACCATTTTCGAGAAATCGTCCGCAGATGTATCGACGAATCGGAGAGGATAAATTTAATAGCGAGGAAGAGAGAGAAAATGGTGGCGAAGAGAACGAAGAACGAGGTGGAGGAGAAAAGCCAAGGGCTAGGGAGGGTGGGATGGTTCGTGTGTCGTAGGCTCCACCGGAATCAGGTGGGCGTTTGAGGCCTGTTTTCACTTTTCACCTTTTCTCTTCGAGAAAGTCTTAAACACCGTAATTTTAATTTTACGGTCGTTTACTTTTTATTTTTTATCAAATATTTGGTACTTTTACTTAAATATTTGGTATTTTAATTTTTTTTTCTGAAAAACTTTAAATATTATTTTTATATTTAAATACTATAATACTGTATTTTTTATATTAAATATAAATAATTTAAATAATAAAATATTAATTTATTGGTGATATTCCTAAATAATTTTAATATTTTTGATGAAATTTTTAATACCGTTTATCAAATATTTGATATATTAATTTTTTTTAAAAATAATAACCTCATCACTTACAAAATATACAAAATACATAAGCTTTTTCTCTTTCCATTTGGTTCCCCCTTTTTTTTTTTTTTTTGGTATTCTTTGAATTTTATTGTCACTCAATTATTATTTGTTTTTTGGGGTTAATTTAAAAATAGTAATTTGCATGCATATTTTAATTATATTTATATGTACGTTTCAATTATATTAATTATTACTTGGTCACCGGGCTCCTCATTTAAGTGGAAAACCTGAGTTCGATTCCCTTTGGGAACGAATTGGAGTGGGAGGTATAAGGAGGCTTGGAGAATTTGGAATTGTAAGGAGACTTGGTGAACTAATTTCTAACCACTAACAACTAACATTTAGCGATAAAAAAAAAAATTACTTCATCTGTCATATATTAACTTGTACAATTTTTTTATGTGGACATCTTAAAATAAATTGCACATCCTTTAAATGGAAAACTCACTATAAATTTCACCATCACATTATTTACAATATTACACAAAATGTCATTACCTTTGACCCACACATACACACAATCCATCTCGTTTCTTGTTTTATACATAAAGATTTACAAAATTACTTTCAAAACTCAAATTATTACCCCTACTTTCTTATTTTGCGTGCCCACAAAATGATGCAAGTATTTATGGGATGAAGGGAGTATGCTTTATCCATATACTTAAGTTTTATAGTGTAGTTAATGTACAATACAGATTGTGTCGCCGCCCAGGGGTCAGGGCCCACCCCGGGTAAGGCCTCCAATTCATATTTTTTTATTTACGTGATATCTAGGGGCGTGCATTATTCGGTTGTTTAATCGAAAACTGAGTTGAATTGAATCGAAATTTTAATTCGGTTAGGTTAATTTGGTATTTGGTTCGATATTTGGTTTTACAATTTGAAAATTTTGGCATTTGGTTTCGATTTTGGTTTTATGAATAAATTTTCGGTATAACCGAAAATCGAACCGAAGTTTTAATATATATATATATATATATATATATATAATATCAATTTAAATATTAATTATTTAAACTAAAAATACTTAAAGTCTTAAAAGATTGAAATCCTACTTCATTTATTTTTTTTTCAAATCAATCTACGTCATTTTGTATAACTTGTTCTAATTTTACGAATTTGGATTAAATTTCGTATTTGGTATTTTATGTTAATGTTTTGATATTTTGAATTTTATGTTGGAAGTTGAAATTTGAGAACTTGGAACTTACAACATAGATGATTTATACTTGCTTGTTTTAATTTATTTTGGTTGAGACATTAATTTTAAAAATGGTCCAAAAGAAACTCTCAAAATTTATCAAAAAAGGAAAAAAATCGATTTTTGGTATTATACCGAAACCAAACCGAAAATTTCGATTTCGAATTTGATCGATTTTAATATAATTCGATTCGATTTTAATTTTTTATAGTGCTAATTCGACATTCGTTCAGTTTTGACTATTTGGTTTTGCTTCGATTATCGAATATCAAATGCACACCTCTAGTGATATTTTAATACCAAGAAAACGTAATTCTTTTACAAACGCTTGTACGGTGTACCCAATCCTCACCTATACTCTCCCTTTAAACTATAAAGATTTTTTCTTTTAATTTTTTTTTTCCCACAATTACTACTCCTATTTCCTTTCTTTCCATTTTTCTAAAATTATTTTTATGCATTTCATGTTTTGTTGATAAGAAATTTTGACGACTACTATAAAAAAGAATCGAGTGTATTTTCTAAGAAGGTATATTTTGATTTCTATTTATTATATTATATTTATCTGAACATGAAAAATATAAAAAAAATACACACACAAAGAGGATTTTTTTTTTTGGCACATGATTCGAATTGCATACCGACTCTACTAAGTCATTATTAAATTATGGGTTAGTAAATTATTTTCTAGTAGATCAAGATATATACAAATTTTGTGAACAATTCTGCACAACTCTTATTAGTATAAACTTTTAAAATAAATCGGTGGACCTTTATTTCTCTTGATTAAAATTAGAATAAATTTGCACAAAAGTACAAAAATATTTGCACAGTTAAGATATTTATAATTTTGGGATATTTTTTGAACCTATTTATAATAATTTCTTAAAATTATATAGTATATACTTTATTTTATTAAAAAACTTTAATTTAATGCAAAGCTTATACAAAGAAAATTAGGAAGGGAAATCTGTAAGTTTGGTGAACCAATCCATCAACTAGAATTGCTTTTCACCTAGAAAAGGTTAAAAAAAAGTCTTGAATACATATAACCTACTTTTGAAGCTACCCAATACTTTTTTTGCTTCTTTCTGACTATTCCTTAGCTCCAAAGATTTGAGTAAAATATTCATCAGTGATTCCACTTTTTTGCTTGGAGAAAAAGTAATTTGTCTATGGGATTTTTTGTTTCAATTTTAAGTTGGTGATTGATTTGGAAATTCTTCATTAAAAATTGAAATGAAAGTAATATATTAATTATAGTGATCAATGAAAATAAAAGATATCCGCAATATTATTTTCTCTTCTAAATAAAAAAATTATTACCTTATTTGATTACCTTTCACTTATTTAAAAGCAATTATCCTCTTCAAATATTTTCTCACGGCCTATTCTATAACTAACAATTTTCTCACGGCTTATTCTATAACTAACAATTTTTTTCTTTTGTTCATTTCTTTTAAGAACACAACACTAATATAACCATTACGGAGACAAAATATTCATCCAACGTATAGCGTAGAAGGAAAAAAAAATCATTTTCATTCTTATTAAAAAAACTTGAAACAATCTGTCAAAAAAAAAAAAAATTTGAAACAAACACCCTCTAAATATGTTGATTTTGTTTATTTATGTTGCATTTCACCTCTGAACTCCGTTTGGTAAATATTTTAAAAACACCCCTTCAATGTGAA
Organism: Paraleonurus japonicus; assembly: GCA_030762865.1. Taxonomy (NCBI): domain Eukaryota; kingdom Viridiplantae; phylum Streptophyta; class Magnoliopsida; order Lamiales; family Lamiaceae; genus Paraleonurus; species Paraleonurus japonicus. The sequence goes on along the minus strand of CM061059.1, from coordinate 37,921,954 downwards.
TTAACTTAATATTGAATTTTTTTATGGTGAAATGAAGTTCAATATCACGTTTATTTTTTTACAACTCAACAAAGGAGAACAGTAATATGATGGGGGAAAAGTTACAAGAAATTAGACAAAATTCTTTGTATGCAATGGTCTAAATAAGGTCAATGCTAAATTATGCATAACTTTACGTACGAATGAAATTATATGTTAAATTTAAAATTAAGACAAGCATATTGCCTGACTAATTAGTTAAGTCAGAAGCAGATATTTTGTCAACAAGTTTAAAGTAGCCCATTCCCATTTATTATCCATAATTTTACGAAATGAAAAAACTATCACCAATCAATCTTATATCAGATAATTTACTCTCAATCTCAAAAGCTCCTTGCCACCAAATTAAGAGAGGCAAAGGATAGAAAAGAATACTTTCAACATTTGATAAACACATCATAATTTTGGCTCCAAGATGAATCAAATCTGCAGGGCTGCTGCTTGGGATCAAACCAGTGGTTCTTCATTCACTTTATGAAATCACTTTTTCTATACAATGGCAAGGTATGATTTAATCCAAAGTCCAAATGTCATTTTTCACTCTAAGGATCGAGTGAGGTGGATTTATACGAGTCTCCATGACTGATAAAAGGATTGCCAAACTTGTTCATCTAACCTAGAAGTTATCCTTGGCTTCACGGATGGCACCTAGCGCCCCTGCATCGTCGGCAGACTGGGGTATTTTCAGTGACCTTCGAATTTCAATACTTGAAGTACGAAGAAATGGGTTACACTGCTTCTCCTTTGCTAATAAGGTAGGGATCTAGAAGCACAAAAACTGTTAGCAAGGTGGCCACAACAAAAGAAAACAGAAATAGTGATTGAAGAAATGGCAAACAAACACTCTTTATAGTCGAAAGATAATAGAAGGAAAGCACAGATAATATATGAACTAATGATCACAGGTATGATTAGCTGCTAAACTATCACTTATATCAAATTGGACACTAAACATTAATATGTATCAACATGTGTACTACACTTAGATTTATATCATATTGGGCATAACTGATGGTCCTTGTTCTCATTAATTCTTATTGCCATTTTGATTAATTTATATCAAAATAGGTACTAAACCTTGAGATGGAACCATCGGCAGTGCAAAACTAAATTCCTTTTACAACATATATAAGTTTTTTTTTTTTTAATAATTAGAGACAGAAAATGAACTTTAATTAAAAAAACGTGCAATACAAGGGGTGAGTAATCCTTCTTAAAAACAAACAAAAACACAATTAAAGGACATAGCTCCAATTTCTAGCCATGTCAAAAGCAAAAGGTCATTGAACTCTTTATGACAAGACAGCCAAATACAAAAATATGAGTTTACAAACCATTTTGATACAAATTGATTTTTAGTACTCAAAATTAAAGTTTAATACTTAATTTGATACACGTGGTATAGTTAAGCGAGTATTCGTTAAATTAACCAAATTACCAACCCTCAAAAGTTGAAGTGAGTTAATTTCTACACTAAAAAGCACAAAGGCCTTGTCTACTAAATGAAGTAAACAATGTGCCTATGGAAACCTAGGAACAAGACTATCAGGTCAAGAGCAGGAGAGCAGTCAAATATCAATCGTAGTGTAATACTCAAAAACTTGCCCGATTGCACAAACTAACAAGCACAGACCATTTACAAAAGTTCTCAAGAAATTCACAGGGAATGAAATTCTATAAAAATTAGCAAAGTATCTCCCCAAATTTAAACACAACACTTAAAGTTGAGGTATAAAGTGTAGGGCACAGATAGTACCGTTGGCATGCCCTTGTTGCGGAGGTGAGCTACATGCATAGCATAAGACTGCAACTCCTCATTTTCGGGTTCTACAGATAGTGCGAACTTTGAATTACTCTGTAAAACATGCCAAACAATGACAGACACAGAGGGAGATTAGATTGTGAAAATCAAGGGGCAACGACAGTAAAGTAACATAAAAGGAATGATAAAAGATGATGTTACTTACCAAGGTATACTCATGACCGCAAAAGATATTAGTATCATCTGGCAGTGCCGTGATCTTCCTCAGGGAAGAAAGCATCTGTTGCAGAAACAGAACACAACCAGAATATCTTTTAGATCAAATTGCACTTTTTATGTTAAATAGGAAGGAGGGATATGATTGGGATTCACATAATAGCACAAAAGGAAACGTGAACAGTAAAATTTATGTAGGCATCAATGGCAACTGTATCTAAAGCAGCTGCCAAAGATAGTGCCCCTCTCTAATTAGCAACATTCCAATGAAATAGTACAGTACTATTACTTTTTTGTTTGTCTCCGAATAACAAAAGCAAAAACATGCTTTCATATATTTCAAGTGGAGAACATATGGTCTCAAATACCACACAGATAACAACATAGCTGGCATCATCGTGGGACAATTAAGATTTTATAATTATAGAGTGACAAAAATAATGACAATGTTATCTTAATTCCAGCTGACGAACTATTTTCAACAGAAAAAGTAACACATTGAAAGTCAATCTGAAGGGCATGAGGATGCATAACTGATGTAAGAAGCATTTCATTATTTCATCAAAACAAATTAAAAAAATGTGAATTACAATTTAATAATGTTGAGAGCAATCAAAAAAATAGGCATAGTACACTTACTTCCTGGGGAGTTCCTTCAAAAAGTTTACCACATGACAAACTGAACAAAGTGTCTCCAGTGAAAATGGACTTTGATCCCGGAAAATAAAAACTGATATGTCCTGATTGTAAGAGAACAATAAAAGGTAAGGAAACATTATGAAAATTATGCCTGCTTTGATTTGAGAAGATGAAAAGTAAATTAAAAAATTACTGATCAACAGCACTTTTTACAATACACACACCCTACTAATTTATGGAAGATAAAACTGAGTGTCAGTGCGAAAAAAGCCTAAGTTGAAGAGCTAATGGAGAAAGAAGGATTAAAGGGACAATACCATTAGGAGTAAGAGAAACAATTTAACCAAAAACAGAATACAGGATGTATTTAGCCAACTTAAAACGTGCAGGTAGGCCCTAAACGAAAGACCCCACATAGCCACGACTCCAATTATATACCAAGTAACTCAAACAAATAGCTTTCATCTAATATTTTCAACTACATGACTGAAGAAATAAGTACAACCTCGTGTATGACCAGGGGTCTCCATCACAAGCACCTCATGGCTAGCAAACATCCATTTGTCTCCATCATTTAAGGCAATGTCAATACCAGGAATTCTCTCCTTGTCTAGACTGGAACCAATCACCTACAAAGTATTCGCAGAGCAGCACAATAATAAACCTCAAAAAAATAGCAAAATGAATAATAAACACGAAAGTAGTAACAAAGTATGGCAAATTAACTATACACTAGTATCCAATTACACATGAAAAACACCAAGTCAACCATTGCTGATTATGTATGTTTACATACAAGACCCCCACAGACAGTGGTTGCATCTCTAAGACATGCATGCTGGTTTGTAATTGAATCACTTCATTATAATAAAGTCAACAGCATGCATTAGATCACCAAGTAACTAGGCAATACAAAATCATCCATAGTACACAAAATTTATAAAAGAAATCGAACAGTGGCTTTATTGATTTAAATACCACTATCATACTGTTGTATAGGTAAAAGAAAGCATATGTTTTTTTTTTGTTGCACTTGATGGTCAAATGCTACAAAAGGTGAAGTATATCATACCTTCGCACCGTACCTTTCTTTCAAATCCATGTTGCCACCAGTGTGGTCATAGTGATGATGCGTGTTGAGTATATAATTCAAATTCCAGTTTTTCCTGTTTAATGCATCTATAATAGGAACTGATTCAGATGGATCAACCACTCCAACAGTTCCAGTATCCACATCATGTAACAGATATGCATAATTATCACGGAGACAGGGTACCTACGAGACACGAAATTCAAAATTACCGATCATATGTTTTCCTAATCCAATGAATTCAATCTCAGCTCATTCCTTGACCCCATGGAAAAATAATCAACGAGTACTATTTCGAACTAGTTATTTATAGTGTTAAAACTCAAAACCATAGCTTACCAGTTCAATCTGCAAATTGTTTGACATATTTATGATGCTACAGAAATGGGAAACTCCTCCAACAGTTCGGCTTACACTGCGCAAGGTCTTGAATGGCAAGGAAAAGAGCCTCATAAACCCGTACAAGAGATTCTTTCTGAGGCAAAGTTGTCCCATACCAGGCCATACACATAGCTCTGATCCCTTCTGAAATAACGATACCATAAAGAATTATAGGTAAATCAAAAGGAACCACCATGTGATTTATTAATATATAACGGCAATACGACAAGCAACAGCAATCTGTCAACCGGAATGAAATCAACTACAAGTGCATCCCATATCAATATACAATGGAATTCAGTTCCAACAAAAACCATGAATGAGTGCAGGGTTATGCATAATTGAAAGAATATTATGATGCCAAAAGCATTTGCAGTACCTGAGCATAGGACTGTTGCATGACAAACTACTCACATCAAAATAAGGGGAAAAAGAACGAACCCACATCATAAAAGACAATAACGTAAAGCGATAGCTTAAGCACACTAGCAACAATCACACAACAAGCACAAATTTGAGAACCATTGGATCGGAAACAAAAAAATAAAAGAACACATGTCAATGAAAAGAATATGTAAACAGCACATATCATTCTCTTCAACTAAACAATCGCCCAATAGTTATAAACAAGGGCACAAGATATTTAAACTTTCATTCTCAGAACAGTCATCACTTTCATAATTCTTCATAAATTAAACCACCGTATATGTACAGAATATGTAAAACAGAATTGCATCGAATTGAAATTAATATAAGAACACGTGAGCGATTGCATCATAGCGGTTCATCTCAATTCAAAGGAGAAAAAATTACCACAAAACCACTAGAATTACATGGCTCACAAGATCCCGACTCCTCTCTCTCTCTCGATTCTTTCAAGCAAACAATCAAAAACCCTCGACACAAATACACAACATAATGCGACATGCTTATGAATAACTTAACTGATTAGACGGAATGAAAAAAAAAAAAAACAGATGAAAGAAAAGAGACCCTGGGGCGGGGGAAGGAAGCCATTGCCTTGGGCGCTGCTCTACAGAGGATCGTCTGCATCTTGCATAGTCGCTTTTTCTAGCTTTTGTGAGTGGTAGGAGAGAGAAAAGACGCGGATTTCACACCCACACACACGCACCACGTACAATTATTACTCTACTTTGTTTAAACGCTATATTTTTGTGGAGAGAGAGAGAGAGAGAGAAAATCTGATTTTGGGAGAGAGAGAGAGGGGGGCGGTGGGGTTTCCTATTTACTTTGACAGCTATAATACCATCGCCCAGTGTCACCGTCACCTACTACGACTACAGCCGAAAATTAATACTTTGTCTACAATTTTTCTTAAAGGAAGTAAATTATTTTTACTAAAATTAAATTAACTATCTCATTCTCTCGAATATCTTGAACTAGATGAGCTCCCGCGTATTACGCGATATTTTCGTTAAATAAACTTTACAATATAATATATTATATATAATATTTTCAAATAATAATATATATATTAAAATAATATATATGTATAAAAAAATTGTAATTATAATATTAAATTTAAATAATGGTAATATATTGGGCTTTTATCACTCCAACTCCTAAAAGATATATTAATTATCAATTCGGGACCTGAAAGATAAAATTTATCAATCCGGGACTTGAAAGATGTTTATATTAAGAGATTTTATCAATTTAGGATCTGGAATTAAGGCCCCGAATTGATAATTGTCCTATCTTTCAGGTCCCGAATTGATAAAATCTCTTAATATAAACATCTTTTAGGTCCCGGATTGATAAATTTTATCTTTCAGGCCCCGAATTGATAATTAACATATCTTTCAGGACTTGTATCGATAAAAATCCTAATATTAATTGTATGACAATTCATGATAGGGATTAGAATTATTATAATTATGTGAAAAAATTTACCATAAGATTTGTTTCAAATTTATTTTACAATTCATAAAAAAAAAGGAGACAATTAATAGATTTTTTTATATAATTGATGCATAAATATTACTCCGAATAATATATATATATATATATATCGTATATTTATAATAAATATTATATATGATTATATTGAGTTTTTTTTTTTATAAAAGTTGATACAACCACAATTTTTCTTACATACATTTATAGGCTTAAATTAAATATAATTTTATATTTAAAAATTGTCATATGATAACACTTTTTAGATATAAAATAGATATTTAAAGGTTTATATATTAACTTATTTATTAAAAAATATACATATTGTGCAAGAGGTCTAAGGTTCAAACCTCCTTAGAAATATATTTTTTAATTAATTCTTATATTAAAATGCCACATAGATGTCATATATTAATTATAAATCAATAGAAAAATGACACATTGATTATTAACATATATATGCATTTAATAAGAATATGACACCTCATTCAAATTAACCTCGTGACGACACATAAGCAAAAACAAACTCCCTATTAGTAATATAGGGATTATGTACTAATAGGGATTATGCATATCTATATTTTTTTCTATAAAATTTGTATAATCTTATAAAAATAAATATACAAAAGTTTATTTCCTTATTTTACTCATTTGACGGATCAATTTAATATATTATTTTGAATAAAATTTACACACAATTATTTTTTAAAATTAGTTTTATATTTTTGTATTTTCCTTAAAATTTACGCATAAATATTTTAGTAGTTTACATTTGAGAATTATTTATTAATTTATCACTTCATGAAAATTATTTTGAGTTGACTTTATTTGTATATTCGTTAATAATATATAGATTAAAACTAGGGTTTTTCTACGGTCAGCAGATTGTTCGTCCTGCCTCACGTTAGGAATCCAATTAAAATTTAATACCTCATCTACTATTTCTATTAGCGATCTATTTTCGCAATAAGATAAAATAATTAATATTTTTTAAAAAAATATAGTATTAAATTACTTAAATATTTTTATGATAATTTTTTTTTAGAAATACAAATTTACAAATTTAACATTCTATATTAATTTATGGAGATAATTTCATAAATAGTCTTGTAACTTTGCTCGAATTCAGATTTGATCATTTTTCTTTTTATTTTATCAATTGTGGTCTTTTTTATATCAAAATAAGTCCTTTTCGCTGAATAAGCAAATTCTGGCCTGAAAAATTATCGAAAAATGACCGAAAATCTGTTGTAGCATACAGAATGATACGAAAATGTACCAAAATGATGGGCTCGACAAGAGAAAAAAGAAACTTATAGACCTCGACCCTCCCCTCATCGTAAAACACTCGGAATTAGTGATGAAAATTTATAAAATTTATAATTTTAAAGTTGCAATTTACGAGGAATATGTAATCAAAATTTGAAATTAATTGAGGGTTTTGCTTTCTGGATGAGTGACGATTCGAATGAGACTTGACACCGCCGTCGACATGACAAGAATAAAAAATTAGGGCAATTTTCTAGCAAAAAATGAAATTTTCCGGTGAAAATGGCCAAAATTGAGACCAAAAGGATCAAAATTGATAAATTAAAAAGAAAAATGACTACAGTTGGATTCAAGTAGAGATACAGGACTGTTTGTGATTTTTTCTCCCAATTTATGATAATCAATCATCAATGAACTAAAATAATAAATAATAATTTTTTATTATGTTAAATATTTTATTTATAATTGTAATTATATTTAAAAATTTGATTTAAAAATAAAATATTAATAAGAATATATATATATATATATATATATATATATATGCAATTTTATAATTATAATATATTTTCTTATTTTAAATTAAAAAAATATTTTTATCATTTTATATTTATTAATTTAATTTATTAATAGGGCGATGTACGATTGCATATAACACAGTGTAAACGCACTAAAGAAAAGTGCAATTACTTGAAATAAATTTCTTACGTTGGATCAATGATCCAATGATATCTAATGTATTTCCTAACGTCAGGCAGGGTGAGGCCCGCCTGACCGTAGAAAATCCCTTAAAACTAAGGGGTGTTTGGTTCACACCTTTAGAGTTGAGAAATAACAATGAAATGAGAATGCAATGTTTGGTTGAGAGGAATCAAATGTTTGATATCTTAAAAGTGAGTAATTAAAGACTTAGATCCATTCCTCACCATTTTGGGAGGAATGAAAAATCATTTAATTCTAAAATTTCATATATAATTTTTTAAAAATTAATTTTGTTTTCTTAATTATTTATTAATATTCTAAACATAATTATTCTATAATATATTTTAATATTAAAAAAGAGTTAATAATAATATTTATTAAAATAAAAAACTTTCTATGATAATTAATGATAATCATACGTATGTATAAACCAAACAATTAAACAATAACTAGCATACATATTGCCAAACACTCCCTGCCATTTTAGTCCACGAAGAAAATCAAATCTAATCTTTTGTACAAGGAAACAATTAATGAATCAATGCAATCAATTTTCTGTACAAGGAAACAATTAATGAATCAATGCAATCAAAGACTAGTATGTATATATAAGTCGATCTACGATGAAATTCAAATCTAATCTTCTGTACAAGGAAACCATTAATGAATCGATGCAATAAAATTAAAAATAAAAAAATTTCATCTAGGAAATCTATATATCTATATATATAAAAGGAAATTCTTTTTTCCTCCCATTTTCACATGCGATGTCTGATATTATTGACATGTTGAGGATAATTAGACAACCACTAGGCTCATTAGGAGGTGTTTGAGAAATTATAATAATTCAGTAATCTCTATGTATACTAATTTACTACAGTTTTTTTTTTTTGGGTGACGTGACACTATATATGCAATTTTTACTCTAATATGAGAAACCTTACCTTAATTAATTTTGGGCGAGAAAGTTTTATGGAACTTTGGTCACTTTTTTAAAAAATTATGTATGTCGTCTATTTTTTTTTTCTTTATTAATTACCATATATTTGACTAGCAATTTATATTCCAATATTCCTTTTATCAGACTTATTATAAATCGTTTATTTTTTATTGATGAAATTATGGACCTTCAGATTAATTGCTTAAATCTTGGATTAGGTATACTTTGTATCCTATTTATACTCGATTTTATGTATTCTGTATATAAGGTTAACATGTTATTATTTTTTAAAATTTTAAAATATTAAATATTTGATTAACAATATTAAGAATCATCAAGAATTAGGATAAGTAATATCATATTATTTTTCAAGAGTATCAACAACAAAATAATTAATATATTTATTATTTAAATTGTTCATATTTAATATAAAAACAAAGTATCATAATATTTAAATCTAAAATATCAAGTTTAAAAATAACATTTAAAGTATCAAGTATTAAATCAAGAGTAATAAATATTCGGCCAACAGTTTAAAAATTTGGATGAAATTGAAAAGTGAAATGTATATATATATATATATATATATATATATATATATATATATCAAACGTCCAGACTTGTAGTCCTTGAATCAAAAATTGCATCTCTGAGCTAGACCAATCGTGAGGGCTAGTAGATGCGAGGCAACCACGTGGACGACTTTGAAAAGTCTCATAGTGAATAGGATCACCTACTAGGTGTCGTTCACCAACATCAACGCGTCCTCTTCCCGAAAAAATCCGAATGAGGGCATACAACCGCATAAGGCGTAGAAAGCCCATGAGAGAGATAAGGAAACCGCAAGAAGCGTAGAGAGTCTCACACCAAGGAGCCAAGAAGAGAAAGGGAGACACTCCCAAAACACTACAAACAACAACAAAACACTAGAGACAACAAAAGGCAAAGAAAAATAAAATAAAAACCAGAAAAAGAAAACATGAAACAAAAGCAACAAAAAAAGAAATAAAAAACAACAGGAACTAGAAAAAAGAAACAAGATCCAACGGGTCAACCACGGTGTCGTTTGATGAGGCCAACTCGTTGATCTAAAAAAATCAAAAAGAGAAACTTTAAGAAAATAAAGGGAAGGGGGAACAGCCGAACAGGTACTATAGCCGGCTGGAGGCCGGTGAGGGCAGACCGACGGAGCAAGAGCCGAGAGCGATGGACCTGGGCGCTAGATTTTCAGTGAGTTCACTGAGAAGAAAAGTAGCTGATTTCTTTCTCTTCCTTCCTTTGTTGTGCAAGAGAGAGAGTGAGAGAGAGAAGGGTTGAAGACTGTTTTCTTACTACTTTAACTTCTAAAGTCAAAAACGAAGTTGGTTCACTCAACCACTGATAAAGTGAAATGTATATAAAACACAAAAGAGTCATAACATCATTCTTTTCCATCGGTTGTAAAACTTGTTCGAGATTTTTCATTTTGTGTCCGTATGTGTTTCTGATTGAATTTGTGATTATCAGATGATATTCGAATATGTATTTCAGATTTTGTGTAAACTATTATGATATTGTGTATTGTAATTACGTTATTCTATTCAAAATATATGTCATTTTGAATGAATCCACATATATTAAGAAAAATGATTTCTTACTACACTCTTAATAAATGTTTGATTTTGTCATAAAAAAAAATATATATTATCTATAATATTTTAATGATGTTAAGGGTAAATTTGGAAGAAACACAATTAATTTACATTAAAAAGTACAAAACACAATCTAATTTGTAAATAAAATTAATGTAAATTTAAAAGGACGTTTATTTTGAATTATGAGGTAGTATTGGTTTAACATATAGTTGTTCCCAAATCCAGATACACGAGATTAATTTGGGGTAATATAATTCCCAAAAATCATGGAATAAACTGGAAATTAACTATATATGTTGTAAATATATTTGATATTAGTAATAGTAATTTAGAATTGCGGAATAAAGAAAAATAATATAAATAATAAAAAATCATAATAATTTTTTTCTGTTGTTTAAATATTTTATTATTATGATTGAGATAAATTGGTAATATATTTTTCGAATACAATTTCTGTATTTTTTAAAGGAATTGAAATCTCATTATATTTTCCAAGTTTTTCTTAGACATAATATATTCCATGTTTTTCTTAAAAGTTATGTTTGTCATTAATTTATGTTTTACATATTTTGAGAATGTGTTGTGAGTAGTAGTATTAAGAAACTGTATCTACCAAAATATTTACAATATTTAATATATAAATGGTAAAAACGTGTACGAGACAATTCAGAAAATAATACAAACTAATTTCCATTCATTCAACATATTTATAAAGCTATAAAGATAACCCTTACCGAATTTGTTCTATTTTAAAATTTCTCTAACCTCGTTCATTAAGTTGAAGACTCAACTCTTTGGATAGACATCAAGCATAGTAGGGTATGTGTTATCTATTTTGAAACTTTAAAAACAGAGCAATATGTTGAAATTTTTGTTCTATGTTTTTTTCATGTGTTATTTATGCTAGTGTTTTTGAAAAGTTAAATGAAAAATATATTATTCCCTTCGTCTCAAATTAACTTGCACCATTTTGTGGGCACAGAAAATAAGAAAATTGAACAATGAGTTGAATTGTACACCTTTATATATAAAGTAAGAAATGAGTTGAATTGTGTGCATGTGTGGGATCAAAAGTAATAACATTTTGTGTAATATTATTGATAATGTGAGGGTGAAGTTTATAGTGAGATTTCTATTTTTGGAGTGTGCAACATATTATGAGACGGAGGGAGTGTGTGTTATCTTCTTTTGAATTTATTTCTATGTCTTTTATGTGTTTTTGAATATTTGAAGACTATGTGTCATGTGTAAGCTTGAAAAAAAGCACGCACATAATCTTATTTTCGTCTAAAATATGTAACCAATCGAAATTTTTAGTTTGAACAAAAATGAGTTGTTGGATGCCATCAATACATGCAAGTCTTGAGTGATTAATCATTTGGTTAATAAATCAATGAGGAAAGTAATTTTGCAAATGAATATGCAGTAAAACAATAACAAATCAGACGGCCTCGTAACTTGGCACTTTATGTTTTAAACATACATAATTAATTCGATGTACTAGCAGCAGTTTATGATTTAAAAATAAATAATTCATGAAGTTGCATGGGGTCTTACTCTGCAGGCACACGTACACTGGTCCAATACAATGGCTGGAGTTGTTATTGATGCGACCATCCAATTTGTCGTCCAAAGTCTTATATCTGAGGTCAAACTTATTATAGAGGTTAAGGCAGACTTGGAAAAGCTGAAGAAGGCTTTGGAAATTATTAGCATTTTGTCTGTCGCTGCGGAGAGGCGGAAAGCGAGCAACATGGCTGTCAAATTGTGGTTGAAGAGGCTCGAAGATGTGGCTTTTGATGCTGACAATGTCTTGGATGAGATCAACTACGAGGTTCTCCGTGAGAACACGATGCCCAAACCTTCAATCATGACAAAGATGAAAAGTATCTTCTCATCAAGCCGAGACAAATTTGCTCATAAAATTAGAGAAATCAAGATGAGGTTGGACCTTATTAGTGAAGAAGCAAGCAAATTTAGGCTTCAAACGAGACGATATTCTCCTGACGTTGCATCTGAAATCTCCGAAACCAGTCCACATATTGACATGAACTCGACTTTTATTGGAAGGGAGAAAAATATGGCTACCATCCTTGAGTTACTTTTTAATGCCCCAACTGAGCAAGTGTTGTCCATCCTTCCAATTGTGGGATGGGAGGGGTGCGGAAGACAATGTTGGTTGCGAATGTCACCTGTGATGAAAATATACAGAGTCATTTCAAAACTCGTATATGGATTCATGTGTCCAGACACTTTAATAGCAAATCTTTATTGAAGAGAATTCTTAGCAAGGTTCAGGGAAAGATTGATCCTGATATGGACAAGGATGCTCTCTTAGAAGGGCTTCGATAAACATTATATTCCAAATGATTTCTACTTATCCTTGATGATGTTTGGATTGCTAATCATTGTTGGGTATACGGGCCTATCGTCTTTTCCGTTGCTGGAACGGGCTCAGGCCACCTGCTGCCGGATTCTTCAATGGGATTGACGGGGATACCAAATCGGACCACCATAAAGGGGTTGCACTCAACCTTGGTCTCACTCTTCTCTTCTCACACAAAGCAGCGGCACATCACCATTTGAGAAGAAGAAAAAAGACACGACCGTTTGCATCCAACAACAGGGTTGAGAGATAAGTGGGCTTAGCAGGCAACCCAAGTGGGCTCAAGCCCAACATTCCCTACCTTTTTGGTCATCCTCATCACCACACCGAAATCGATAGGTGCTCATCATCGCCTGAACAAAACTCGCACAAACACACAGTTAGTACAAAACCTGCACAAACACAAATTTAGTACAAAATTTGCAAGAAAATACAAAGTTAGTATAGGTTGCCACAAAGAAAAGCACAAAGCCACAAAGATAAATAGACACAATATCCAATCACAAAGAACACAGAGGAGAGCACCACAAAGGCATGCAATTGACACAAAGCCATAAATTACATAGAGAACACAAAGACACGTACCACTAAGGCATGCAAAGACACAACAATCCTAAAGACATATAACTAATACACAATTAATTATAACACAAAGCACAAAGATAGACATCACAAAGACTCAACAACCACATAGACGGTTGCTCCACCTCCCTCGAAGCAATCTTGACACAAAGCCACAAAGACACAACCACAAACGAAAATAAGTTCCACCTCACACGGAGCAAACACAAAGCCACATAGAGGACGTACAGCCTAAGGCCACTAAGCAACATAACCATAAAGGATGACATAAAGCTTAACATGCTCAAGAAACTAACATGCAAACAGATGAATAGGGGTAAAGGAAAAACATGAAACAAAGATTTATGATGTTACGCGAGACACTCATACAAGCCACACACATACACATCATTCCCAAAGAACCAACACGTACGTTCATGCACCATTTCCCCCTCCTTCCCGCTAACACATCATCTAATGCAATCACAAAGCAATAACAAAAACATGCATCACAAAGAACATGCCAAGAAACAAGCTATATCACCAAATCCTAGACATGTTCCACCTAACAAGAAGCATTCACAGATTAATATAACAAATTAACATTCTAGAAAATGTAAAAGTCATGGATCCACACAAAGTAATTACATACTTAACACATTTTAAAGAACCATATGCAAGCACAAAGATGCATAGTAACAAAAATTAACACACAAAGATTAGCGGAAGCACAAGTCACCAAGACATATATACCACATAAACAACCGCAAGTTTAATCACATACCACATAGATATAATTAAACCTATAACTACAACACATAACCCAACACACAAATCCGCAGCAAGCGGCTACGCTACAAAAGCAATAAATCCGCGACAAGTGGTATTCAACAAATGAAATCAACAAATAAAACAAGAGAGTTTTAATGTGTTTTACCATAGCGAAATCCAACAAAGGAATTCGATAACACTTGTATCACCAACACAAAAAACAGCCCAATTTTCCACCTTCTACAAGCTGCCCAGTTTATATATAAGAAAACAAGAAAAATACCGAACACAATTACAATACAAGAAACCCACATACCTCACTTACCTCCGACGAACGGTGGCTAAACACGGCGGCGACGGTGACACAACAGCACAAAAGTGGTGCTCGACGGCAGAGCAGCAACAAGGGAGCCGCGACGGCGCTGCAACAACCAAACAACAGCAGCAGCTCTCCTCTTTGCGACGGAGGTGCGATCTGGACCACGGATGCGGCGCTCCTCTTCCCGACGGCGGCACAATCTGGACCGACAGACTGTGGCGTGAGCGGTGGGGTAGGGGCGGTGGCACAGCGAAGGCTGGACCACGGACGGAGCCCGACGACAACAAAAACGAGACGACAAAGCTTCAATTTACACTGTTGGTATATGGGTCTCTCATCTTCTCTGTCGCCTGAACCGGCTCAGGCCACATGCTGCCAGATTCTTCAACGAAATTGACCAAGTACTTGAAGCTAACCAAGTACTTGAACGTGACTGGCAACTTCTTCAAAGGCGCACTCCCAAGAAGTGGTTGCCATGCTCTGAATATTTATAAGTGAAAAAGTTTACCTGCGGAGTCCGGCAAAACTTCAATTTTTGTTTCGGTAATATCAAGGAGTTTGAGGTGCAATAACTTCCGAATGGAATCTGGCAACTCCTTAATGTTACCCGACAATGTTAGTGCATGCATGCTCTTGAAATCTGAGAAGATGAGACCTGAAATTTCGCCTTGGTAGAACAATGAACGCACTTTAGCTCTATTTTCTAGTTGGGTTGATAGAGAGTCAGAACTACGAACGTATCGAGAGATATGCATTAGATCGTGCATACTATAAAGTTCTACACGAGTCTCATCTATATGCCCAACTTCCAATAAAGAGTGCTTCACGAGAAGACTCACAACCCGGTTGCCAACACTCTCAATATCACTTGTTTGTCTCTCTATATTTTTATCTTGGAGAAATCCTTCTGTCATCCAAAGCTCAATCAATTGCTCCCTCTCAACCCGAGTACCTTTGCGAAAAACCGAGTAGTTGATCGTCATATTTTAGTGGATAAGAAATTTGCGACCAAATATATCGAACCCAAGGGACTAGGAATGAGATGAAGCCATGAAATAACACGTTTTCGAGAATTATAGCGGCTAGTCAAGATTGCAAAAATTAAAGCAACAAAAGAACAACACAAATTCAACAAGAAATTAAACAAAACACTAAGCAAAGAGTACCAAGGATGAGATAGTAGTGTTCGGGTGCAAATCACCAAAGACTCGTCAATTTCAGATCATCAACAATCAAGTGTTCATTCTAAGAAGGATCATAGGGATAACCAACAAATAATTCAAAGCTTAGGTTCTAAATGATCAATTAAACACGTAGGAATATAAGAGACGACACTCTCACCCCTCACTAATTACAAGCAAACAACAAGCAATCAATGTGCTTTAATGAGGTTCTAATTAATCAACCAAGTATCCTTGAGTTAACCAAATATTCACTTCAATCACACAAGTAAACCTAACACCTATGCATCAATTCAATAAAACAAGTATCCTTGAGTTAATCAAACCAATAAACACAAGATCAAGGCTAACTTAAGCAATTAAATCATCCAAAGCATCATTAAGACAAGTAATCACCTCAACAAATGAACACCCAATCACTAATTCACCAAAATCAACTCATCTAGGGGTCATTACACCCAAGCACCTAAGAAATTTAGCCAATCATGGCTAATTGAAGGAAACCCATGAACATTAAGTAATTAGAAGACATGAACAATCTGAAATTAATAAGCAAAAATTGATATAAATGGTAGAAATCACCTTGATGGAGTTTAATACAACTTGTATGCTCAATTCTATCAGCTATTACACTTGGGTAATGAAAATCTATCAAAATTGTAAGAACACCTATCACTATGTGTTTGTGTGTGTGAAGGAAAGTTGAAATTTGAACCTATGAATTTCTCTAAGGGTAGAATGTGCTCTAAGTGTGGAATCCTCCTCAATCAGTGAAATGGGAAGTATTTATAGTGAGGGCAAAGTTAAAATAACGAAAATTGCACATAGGTCCCTCAAAAATCAGATAACTCAGCAAAAATCGCGCAGAACCTGTATCAACTCGGCCAGAGTTGAACCAACTCGGCTCGAGTTGTCTGAAATCGGGTCGAGTTGAATGCTGGCTTTTGGGCAGATATCATTCTGGAGCCTCCAACTCGGCCAGAATTGAACCAACTCGGCTCGAGTTGGTCAACTCGGCTCGAGTTGACCAATTCGGCTCGAGTTGAAGTTGATCTTTGGCCACAGTGCATTCTGGAATATTTTCCCCCCTCCAACTCAGCTCGAGTGGAGTCAACTCGGCTCGAGTTGGTGCTATTCCCGTTCACATGTTCGTAACTTGAACTCCTGAGCTCCGATTCAGTTGATTCTCGTTGCGTTTCGACCCTCACTTCTTTGCCTTTCCAATTCTTCACATTATCCATACAAAATTCTGTAACAAATGCAATACTACCTTTCTCGACTATTAGACTCACAATTATGTCAATCATGATTACTAATGCGATGAAATTAACACAAATATATATCTAAACACACATCAAATCATGCAATATGTCACCCTAATCAGTAGTAGGTGTGACAGCAAAGGCAAATGATCAACATGCAAATGATCAACAATCAATTTCAATTGATTTAAGATATAATTTTGTCGTCCTTCATCTCCAGACAACCAATCCTGGACGGTCCAAAACCAGGATGATCTTCTATCTTCTTCTCCCAAAACGTCTGCTTTGTCCTTTTCATAATTCTTTCAACTCATCAATATCGATTATTTATTTGTACAAATTTAATTTATTATTGGTAAAACAACGAGAAAATATCTTGAAGTATAAAAAATATGATAAATTATAAAAATATCGATAAATTGTGGAAAATATAGATAAACTATATATAAAATAACATCATATATTATATTTTATATAAATATACCACAAATATAAAATTTGTTCATATTCTTTTATAAAATTTTATGTATTAAAAACTTGTTATTAATTTTTCATATATGTATTTTGAAATTTACCGATGTCGATATTCAATATTGATATATCCATCGATATTTCTTCCTTCATATTTTTAACCTTTATATTATGTAAATAAAACAGCCAAAACAGGGAATGATGTTACATAATTAATTAATTTCGAATTGTAAGCTTTTCAGAGCTGAAGCTTTTGCATTACCCACTATCCAGTTATCATTTGTAAGGTAAGTTTTAGTTTATGTTTATTTTTTCTCTTTACAAAACATAGTTTTGAGTTCCTTATTCATTTTTAAAGCTCTACTGAAGAAGGGGAAGTTTTAGACGTGAAGCAACCAAAATCAAATTGAAGACTAAACACTTTGGATAGATCTCAAGCATCTATATTGCTAGTTGGGAAGAACGATATTTTCATAATATTCTTAAAAAATTTATAATACAATATCAATATCGATTATTTATTTGTACAAATTTAGTCTAATATTGATAAAATAAAAATATCTTGAAGTATAAAAAATTTGATAAGTTATAAAAATATCGATAAATTTTGAAAAATATCGATAAATTGTGAAAAATATAGATAAACAATATATAAAATAACATCATATATTACATTTTAGGTAAATATACCACAAATATAAAATTTATTCATATTCTTTTATTAAAATTTATGTATTAAAACTTTGTTATTAATTTTTCATATATGTATTTTAAAATTTACCGATATCGATATTCAATATTGATATATCTATCGATATTTCTTCCTTGATATTTTCAACCTTGATATTATGTAAATAAAACAGTCAAAACAGGAATAATGTTACATAATTAATTAATTTCGGGTGGAAGCTTTTCAAAGTTGAAGATTTTGCATTACCCACTATCCACTATACAGTTAGCATTTGTAAGGTTCGTATCATGCATTAGATCGTGCATATTATAAAATTCTACACGAGTTTCATCTACATGCCCAACTTTCAATAAAGAGTGACACTCTCCATATCACTTGTTTGTCTTTTCAAAATTTTTATCTTGGATAAATCCTTCTGCTATCCAAAGCTCAATCAATTGCTCTCTCTCTCAACCCGAAAACCTTTGCGAAAAACGAGTAGTAGGCAAAACACTTTTGGTGTGACAACAAAGGCAAATGATCAACATCAGGCAAATAATCAATACTCAATTTAAATTGATTTAAGATATAATTTTGTCGTCCTTCAACCACTTCTCTTTTATTGAGAGCCAATCATCCTTCGAGAGACAATTATAATGCAATAATCCCGCAACAGTCTTGGCAGGTAAGGCAAGCCTTAACATATTTTTGCAATTTTTGTTCCAATAGTCCGAAACCAAGATGATCTTCTATCTTCTTCTCCCAAAGCCAGGATGATTCCTTTGGTCTATTATGGAGCAGCGGTTGTCCCCTTGATAATTCTTTCAACTCATCAATATCAATTATTTATTTGTACAAATTTGGTCTAATATTGGTAAAACAACGAAAAAATATCTTAAAGTATAAAAAATATGATAAATTATAAAAATATCAATAAATTTTAAAAAATATCGATATATTGTGAAAAATATAGATAAACAATATATAAAATAACATCATATATTACATTACCACAAATATAAAATTTGTTCATATTCTTTTATTAAAATTTATGTATTAAAAGTTTGTTATTAATTTTTCATCTATGTATTTTGAAATTTACCGATGTCGATATTCAATATTGATATATCCATCGATATTTCTTCCTGGGTATTTTTAACATTTATATTATGTGAGCTGAAGCTTTTGGATTACCCACTTTCTTATTCATTTTCAAAGCTCTATTAGAGAAGGAGAAGTTTTAGACGTGAAGTAAACAAAGTCAAGTTGAAGACTAAACTCTTTGGATACACCTTAAGCATCTCTACATACTACAGCTAATTGGGAAGAACAATATTTTCATAACATTCTTAAAAAATTTATAATACAATATCAATATCGATTATTTATTTGTACAAATTTAATTTAATATTGATAAAACAACGAAAAAATATCTTGAAGTATAAAAAATATGATGAATTATAAAAATATCGATAAATTTTGAAAAATATCGATAAATTGTGAAAAATATAGATAAACAATATATAAAATAACATCATATATTATATTTTATATAAATATATCACAAATATAAAATTTATTCATATTCTTTTATTAAATTTTATGTATTAAAACTTTGTTATTAATTTTTCATATATGTATTTTGAACTTTAACTATGTCGATATTCATTATTGATATATCCATCGATATTTCTTCTCCGATATTGTCAATCTTGATATTATGTAAATAAAATAGTCAAAACAGGGAATAATGTTACATAATTAATTATTTTCGGGGTAGAAGCTTTTTAGAGTTGAAACTTTTGCATTACCCAATATCCAGCTAGCATTTGTAAGGTACGTATATGCATTAGATCGTGCATACTATAAAATTCTACACGAGTCTCATCTATATGCCCAACTTCGAATAAAGAGTCTTCACGAGAAGACTCACAACCTGGTTGCCAACACTCTCCATATCACTTGTTTATCTTCTCCCAAAGCGTCTGCTTTGATTATAGACCAGCAGTTGTCCCTTGATAATCCTTTCAACTCATCAATATCGATTATTTATTTGTACAAATTTAGTCTATTATTGGTAAAACAACGAGAAAATATCTTGAAGTATAAAAAATATTATAAATTATAAAAATATCGATAAATTTTGAAAAATATTGATAAATTGTGAAAATATAGATAAACAATATATAAAATAACATCATATAAATGTGAATAAGGGAGCTCATAATCGGGTGTCTCAAGTTGATGAGGTGGAGTCTATGGGATCCACTTTGATGGTCATAGTGGAGAAATATGGACAGTTATTGCCAAATCAACAAGCCAATTACTCACCACCATTGACTTCCATTGACTTATGGAGATTAAAGTAAGGTTTTACCTCTATGGGGCCTAATGAATTACCAACAAAACTTCTAAGGAAGTAGGAACTTATATCCACCAAATGGTGAAGGAAAACCAAGTATTGATGAGATGCTCACATTAATCTTAAAGAATGCTCACATTAATCTTAAAGAAGGTGGATAAGATGGAAGAGAGCAATTCAAAGATGGAAGCAAAGGTGGATGAGAATATGAAGATTACTCATGCTCAAGGAAATCAGATGAAACAGTTGGAGTTTCAAATTGGTCAGATAACCAACATCTTGGACAACAACACACTAAGGATAAATTTCCAGCCACTACCGAGACTAACCCGAGGGAGTTTTGTAGTGCTATACAATTGAGGAGTGGTACCCGGATTAAAGGACCGAAAATGCCCAAGAAAGTCCAAGAAGGTGAGAAAGAAGAGGAAGAGATTGTGGTTGAAAAGAAAAGGAAGGGTGAAAAAGTCAAATCAAAGGAAGAGAAAAGAAAGAAGAGTATCCTAAGGAAGTTTGGAGAGTACTAATGACTCCTAACCCGGTTCCACAGAAATTCATGAAGAAAAAGCTAGATGAAAAATTTGGTAAGTTCATGGAGGTGTTAACAAATGCACATGTTGATATTCTACTCTTAGATGTCATTGAGAAAATGCCTCATTATAAGAATTTTTTGAAGGAGATCATATCTAAGAAGAAGAGTGAAAAAAAATTCTTGAAAGATATCTTCCTCAAAAGCTTAAGGATCCGAAAAGCTTTATGATACCTTGTGAGATTGGTGAAAATGGCAAAGTATAAGGCTGATGTGAATTGGGAGCGAGTATCAATGTGATGCCTTTATCCATATTTAAGCGGTTGGAGCTAGGAGAGGTGATCTCCACTACTATCAATCTTCAATTAGCGGATCAATCATATGTCTATCCTCATGGGATGATTGAAGATGTGCTAGTAGGAGTTGATAAGTTTATATTCCGGTGGATTTTGTAGTGCTGGATATGAAGGAAGAACTTGAAGCACCTATCATTCTTGGTAGACCTTTCTTTGCAACCGGGAAGGCGATGATCGATGGGGGAGAAATGAGTGTTTAAATTGAGTTTCAATGGAGAAGAGCTTACATTTTCAAGGGCTCCATGGTTGGAAGATGCTCCAATTGCTTTGGAGAAAAAGAAATGTGGCTTTATTAAGATCATTGACTTGAGTCCTCAAGAGGATAAAGATGATTCTACTTCTTCTACTTGTTCAATTCATGATCATCTTATTCCATCTTATAATTCAAATGCTAATAAGTCTTGTGTTTCACTTGTTGATCTTAGGAAGGAGAAGATTCTACAAGCACTCTTGTTTGATCCGGATATAGGTAAAAGGAAGAAGGAGTGAATAAGATGTCCAAACTTGAGCAAGTTGCAAATTGGGGGTGTTGAAGGAAGGAAAGTTGCCACAAGAGAGAAAGAAAGGGAAAAACTTTGTGATTGGAGATGAAGTGGTATGGAGTGAGTCGAATTGGAGTCGATTGCTAGGAGTGGAGAGACTTAAGGACAAAGAAGTGTTGATGGTGAAAGAGGCCAAAGATGAAAGAAAACTTGTACTAGAAGATAGATGAAGATGTTGTCTCTTGACAAATGAGATCTTGGTGAGGCATAAATGATTTTGGTGTTGTGCTTTCATTTCTTAGTAGTGGGTAGTTATGTGCAACTCAGTTAACTAACTATCTTACCAAACTTTTAATTACTTGACAATGAAAAAGTTTGGGGGGTGTTAGTTTAGCGATTTTCGTTGCACCAACTTGTCTCTCATTAGCATGAGAATTTTTTTGTGAATTTGGAGCTTATTTGTGGATTAATTAAATATTTTTTAGTTTATCTTTCTTGAGAGTTGTTGTTTTGGAGAGTGTTATTATGTATAGGGGGAATATGATTGAGATTATGTTCATAAGCATGTGTGCTTGATTGGTGGATATATTGAACTTTGATGTGATAATGAGTTGATATGTGGCTTGAAGCTAGCATGATGAATCGTTGTGTGATGATGGATGTAAGTGAGAATGCTTGATTCCTTGCTCATTTTAAGCCCGTGAGCTTTTGTGTCTTTTAAATCGTACATATTATGCGGTTTGATTCCTTGTTGAGTGCATCGTTCATGAATTTGCATGCTAGAACTTGCCTAGAGACTTGTCAAAATTGAGTTTTGTGTGAATTTTGTGAAGATGATAAGAGACCTTGTTTGTTATGAAAGCTTCTTAGCTAAATATGACACCACCAAAAATATTGATTTCCCCAGTGAGCCAATTTGAGCCTAAAATCCTTATTTATTTGGCAAGCTTGTGAAATTGAAGTCATTTTGTCTATCCTTATGAGCCTTTTTGTCCTTATAATTAGTAGAGCTTGATTGTTGACAAAAGAATGGTGAAGTGAAAAAAAAAAAGTGTGGTGGTTTGATTTGCTAAGTTTGATGAGTGAAAAAGAAAGAAAGGTGAAAAAAAATTGAATTGTGCAATGAAAAGAAAAATAAATGTGAAGAAAGAAAAATTCAATTTTGAGCTTGAAAGTGAAAGAAAAACAAAGTCTCAAAGGAGTTTGTGGTGAATTGCATTTGAATGAAAGAGAAAGAAAAGAAAGATTGATGATTGTTGAGATTTGAGGTGAATTGTATTGTAATGCTTGATCAACTTTCATTTGCTCTACTAATTTTTGAGTTACTTGTCCTAAATTCACCCACCTATTCCAAAGAGCCTACATTACAACCTTTGAAAAAGCCCTCTTTGATTCATGTTTGATGCACAAAAGAAATAATGGAGATTGAGTCTTTTGGCAAGCCTATGGTGTACATTTTTGTGGATTGATGAGTGAGTGCATACATGTCCTTATACACTTGAGTGATGAGTGAAACACTCCATGGAAGGAACATTGAGTTGAGCATTTGAGCTTGAATTTGTCAAAGCATGACATTTTTTAGTGCTAGTGGAATGTTTACATTGATTCTTGTTTTCAATGATGAGTTTGATTGTCCTGTTTTCATTCTTGTGTTATTGAACATAATTGCAATCAATTTCACTCTAATGTGCTTCATGGTTTAGTTGCTCGGGGACGAGCAACACTTCAAGTTTGGGGGAATTTGATTAGGTGAATTATTGTATGTTTTAATTGTGGTTTTGTTGCTCATATTTGTCTATTTTGTTAGCAATTCTTCACCTAATCTTGTCATTTAGTGCTAAATAGTCGAGAAGGGATTTCTTGCTTGTTTTGTAGGTTTTCATAGGTGATTTTGAGCAAAAGTAAGTCCCTTACAAGAATCGGGCAAGGAACAGACTCCGTAGGGGATGAAACGAGCTAGCATGAGTATATTTTTAAGTGAACCCAAAGAAGTGGTGAAGATTTGAAAAGATGATGAAGAGGGGGTCACGTTGCAAGAAGAATCAAGCAAATCAGAGTTCGGGAGCCAAAGTTATGAAGAATCGAAGATTGAGAGACCAAGTTCGAGAGCCAACCCGACTCGGTTGGGAGCCAACTCGGTCCGAGTAAAAAAATTGATCCAAGTCGATGGGAAACGAGTGATTCAAGGCAGAATTGAAATATGTTCTGACCCCTACAATTGACTCGACTCAGTTGGAAGCCAACTCAGTCCGAGTTGGCTCTTTCGCGGAAAAATCTGTAAAAAGTCAGAATTTCAGGGATTTAACTACAATATTCATTTTGCACCCAAGGTCCTCCGTTTAAATAGCCTTCAATTTAGATTTGAGAAGGAGAATTCACACTTCCAACACTTCATTTTGAGCTTAGGTTTCCTTTCCATAGTTCTACACTCACTCTTCACACTTTTTACACACATTTACATTACTCTAGTTAATTGTTTTTAAATTCTATTAGGCTCCATTTGGATGGAGTCATTTGAAATCAATGGATTTGAGAATAATACACCATACATTTACAAATCAAAATAGGAAAAAACTAAATGAATGGATTTGAGTCACACAAATATTACTTATAAGTGAGAGGATTTTAAATACCCAACAAAATCTAGTCATTTGAAATCCTTCCACTTCTCCCACTTGTGCTTAATATTTGAGTGAATCAAATCCATTCATTTAGCTTTTCTCCATTTTAGTTTGTGTGAATGCACGTATATTATTCTCAAATCCCTTGATTTCAAATCCACTCCATCCAAATGAAGCCTTATATTAGTGTTCAATTTCCATTGCCCAATAGTTATCTAGCATAGATCAATAGTTTACTTCATTGTAATCTCATTTTCAAGCCAAGGATCTAAGAATTTTGTAAGAATTGCAATTTTAATTCAAGTATTGAAGAATTCCAGGTGTTATCTTTTTCATCTTCCATTTATGTCATTGCAATTAGCATAGGTTTCATTATTTCACTCTTAAGCTTTGTTGATTTGATGATGATTGGCTAAATTTCTTAGGGTATGTTTGGTTAAGGATGGGGCCATCCGACTGTGGATGGCCCATCCCCCATCCCATTCTATTTTGGATTGACCCCATCCAAATCTCCATCCAAATACCTATTCAACCCTATAATACATCTATACACCTATTTTCACATATTCCAATACAATCACATCAACTTTATCTTTCACATTAAATATATTATATTATATTTATTTCTCTCTCTCACATTATACTATACCTTATTAAATTAATCATTATCCAACAAACTAACAATAATATAATATTATATCATCTTCTATCACAATCATTCAATCATTACCTCAACCTACTAACAATATTAAAATAATACAACATCAACTTTGATTTGACATAAAGCTCCATCCACCCCTACTTCTTTATCCCTAACCAAACGCAGATTTACTATTCATAGGATTACCCACATCCCCATTTTCCATCTTCATCCTCCATCCCATCCACCACCATCTCTAACCAAACATAAACTTAGTGTTTGAGTGTGATGAGCTTTGATGATTTGGTTATGGTGATGGCTTGATTGGGTATTCCTTTTTGTGAGAGGTTGATTATGCTTATGTGATTTGTATGTGTTGATTGTTCTTCTATGCTTTGATCCTTTGTTACTTGTTCGATTATCGCATGGAAACGTGGGTAATTTGATCGGTGCTTGGGTGTTAGAAGTAGCGGAGTAATTGATATCAATATTGGGTTAACTCAAGGAGACTTTGTTAATTTCATTAGAACCGGGGTACGCAATTGCTTCATTTTAATTGGGTGATTAGTGAAGGGGCTTAGGGTGTCGTCTCTAAGACAATCCTATTTGCGTAATTGTGGTACTCTTTCTAGGCTTATCCAGTACGGTTGGGTATTTTATTCGTGAGTTGACCTTATCACCTCTTGCATGTGGAATACTTGATCTTGTTTGAGCCATAATTGATGAATCATTGGTGAATTGCATCCGAGCACTACCTTCTCTCTGATATCTAGTTTCGTGTTTGCTTCTGTGTTTTACTGCTTTTCATTTGCTTGTTGTTTTAGTTAGTTGTTCTACTTTAATTGTTGGTTTTAATTAATTGCAAAAATCCCGTGTTTGACTCTCTAATTTCACGAGACTTGTAGTTCTGAGGATCCTTGCTTTCCTATTTCCCTTGGGTTCGATAAACTGATTGGTTATAAATACTTTGCTACTATAAAACATGACAATCATTTGTACAAATTTAGTCTATTATCAGTAAAACAACGAGAAAATATCTTGAAGTATAAAAAATATGATAAATTATAAAAATATCAATAAATTTTGAAAAATATCGATAAATTATGAAAAATATAGATAAACAATAGTATAAAATAACATTATATATTACATTTTATGTAAATATACCACAAATATAAAATTTGTTCATATTCTTTTATTAAATTTTATGTATTAAAAGTTTATTATTAATTTTTCATATATGTATTTTGAAATTTTCCGATGTCAATATTCAATATTGATATATCCATCAATATTTCTTCCATGATATTTTCAACCTTTATATTATGTAAATAAACCAATATATTATTTTTTTTGTAGTATCCATAAATTTTGAGAATCAAATTTGAAAATTAAAATTTGAGAGTTGTATCTTTATCGTTCGAATACCATATTTTGTATAAGAACTCGAGTGTTAGATTCTTATAGTTCAAGGTTAACATTTCATATGGTAGAAATTTTGATTTGTGGAATAGACTTTGTCGACTTTATGACATCAAAAAACATATTATGAAAATGTAAGTTTATTTAATATTTTTTAATTCATTTGAAATATATATATATATATATATATATATATATATATATATATTTAATGAATAAACTGATTTCTAATTATTTTCATTTTTTTTTTTTATTTAGAAGCAAGAAGAGTCTATTCAAACAACTTGAATTTGGTTTGCAAACTCGATAAAAGATTGAATTCTCGTCACTTATTTATTGAAGTGCTCTTTGATTAATTTGATAATTAACTTTTTTTTCATTATGTATTTGATTATGTTATGCAACTTTTAAATTTATGGCTTGTATTTTGAATTGAAACAACAGAATCAAGTTTGAACCAAAACAACATAGTAATATTTAGAACATGTTTGAGAAAAAATCAATTCAAATATTCAATTCGAATATTCAAATAGTTTCAAAAAATTCGATATCAATTTTAAATCAAATACAAATCGGGATAATTGCACATATGGTCCCGTAGGAATTTTCTGAAATCACGTTTGATCTCTATATTTGCAAATAATTTTTTTACATGCATATGTGGTCCCAACGTTAACAGATTAAGTGCTGAAATTGGAGGGAAAATATTTAGGGCATAATTTTTGAAGGCAAATGACTCATTTGTGCTATAAATACACCCATAACACCTAAAAAACACTAGAATATGTAAATTTACAACAAAATAATATGAAGACAAAGAAACTTGAGCAAAAAAAAAATACAGTAAAAAAGTTAGACTCGTCCCTTTGGTTGTTTTCAAATTTCCTTGACTTTGGCATGTTCCCTTCCACCCATTTGTTTTCGGTGAAGCAGGGCTAGGAACGACGAATCTCTTTATGATAAACAGATCTATTTTGCAAATTCGTTATTACGGGTAATTCCTACAAATGATCCGACTAATGACACATACAATACTTGAATTCTCGATGTAGATGCTACATAGTTGATTCTCATCCTTCAGAGACTACGAGTGTAATAGAAGCATCCGTCGACTAACCAATTCCCATGTCTCACGTGGTGCTCGTGGTCTAGGCCGCTTGCCTTCGATTATTGCACATCTATTCTCTTATCTTAAGAGGATGAGAACAAACCATCTGTATTATGAAATTGAAGATGAATTTAAAAAAGCTACAATTATATAAAATATAAATAAAATTATCAAATGACCTATATCATTAAAAACATCCAGCTAAATTTATGATTATATGAATTTACGATGACGAATAAAAAGAAAAAAAAATATTTGCGACAAATATATTTTTATTATTTGCAATAGAGTTCTTTTAGTTTTAAATTTAAATATTTTTGTTTATTTGCGATGGATTGTTTTTTTTTTTTTTTAAATTATTATTTTATTATTTACTTGTGATATATATATGTTAAAAGTTTAAGTTTATATTTTATTATTTATTTACAATGAATTTTTTTATTCTTATTTTTTTTATTTATCTACGATAAATTTTGTGACCAATTTTTCTTATTTTTAATTCTAGAACTTATTTTTTAATAGTATATCATAAAGTAAAATATTTATCATTACATTTTAATAAATCTAATATTATTGTGATAAAATAAAATAATTATCATTGAGTTTTGATATTATTCTAAAATTTTTGGGATTATAAATTAATTTTAATAATTATAAAAAAATCTAATAAACAATATGAAATAGAATTAAAAAATGTTAATCATAATTCTTCAAATTTAAATTATTATTTTATTTTAAAATATTTATTAATTAACAAGACTTCAAATTAATTTAGACAAAGTATACTGTGAATAAGTGAAACTTGATCATTTACTAAATGGTATCAGTTGTAATAACTAAACGGTATTACCTATATTACTAAAAGGTTTCAGTCGTGATAACTGAAAAGTATGTCCTATATTGCTAAAGAGTATCAGTCGTGATAATTGAAAAATATTATCTATATTATTAAAGAGTATTGGTCATGATAACAGAAGAGTATTACCTATATTACTAAAAAGTATTAGTCGGGATAACTAAAAAGTAAATTGATCTATTTTTTCAATATGGATCAAGTTTCACCGTGAAACTTGGTTCACAATAGACACACTCTTAATTTTAATATTTATAGAAAATATAATAAATAAATTGTGATAAAAATTAATGTTAAAACTTAAATAAAAAACTTATGGAACTAAAAGTGCAACTTTAATGGCACGTGTTATTTACGCGGTCAAAACCCGTTAAAAATTGACGGAATATTAGTATAGGACAAAATATGCATGAAAAATGATCATTCTCTTTTCAAAAAATTTGTACAAGCCAAATGTGCAATCATCCCAATATAAATCACATTTATTATTTGAAAAAAATTCAAATTCGAATTCGATATTCAAATAATTTAATAAATACAAATTCAAAAGAGTGGTATTCTATTCGATTCGATTTGTATACAATCCTAATCCCGACAATTGTAAAATGAACAACACTTGGTTGGTTGGGATTAACAAGCACCTCACTATTGCAACCATATCCTTCTCTCTTCTAATAAAAGTTGTGTTGATATGAATATGTACTGGTTTAGGAGCTTCACGATTCAACTTTAGGAGCATTTTGACTTGTTTGAAGCCCAAATTGAGTCTTCACTAATTTGTTCCAACTTTGTATTGATGATCCTAATTTTACGAGCAAATTTTCTCTGTCAAAAAACAAATACAGGGATTGTAAGATAAACATAGATTTTTTTAGACAAAATTTAGGGCCTGACGAGGATAAATGTTTTGGGCGTGTGTTCTTACATCCAACACATTGTCAGCCTAAAATAGCACTTCTTTGAAACCATAATATCAAAGCCATGCTGCATCTCTGCCTTGGCCATTAATGTCTGAAACTTTGATGCCACCATATATATCCTCTCTTGAATCTGTTTAAAATGCTTGAAAGTCGAGCCATAAGCATTTTCTTGATGATGCTTAAAAAATTCAGGATAAGTCATTACATGCTACCTCAGAGAAGAAACAACAGTCAAGTACAAGATCATGATAAAGATGAGCAAGTTATTTTAGAATCATCCTTGAATAAGCTTGTTGGTAGAACATAATAATGAGAAGTAATCATAGTAAATGTAATTAAAGAAACAGATGAGGAACAAATTAAAGAAATGTCAGAAAATCTCCCACAAGCGAATAGCTGCAGTACAACCCATAAAAGGACAGCACACTTGCCCTATAACAGAGCTTTAGACACAATAAATAGATCATAACATCCGCACTTAAAGACTGAGTTTAACAACACTTATTATAAAGATATACTTAACATATAGAATTAAAGTTAACGTAATTAATTTATCAAAACATTTTTTGATAAGTTAAATCAATTTAAATTAAATAATGAGCAATCAAAGTAAATATGATTTTGAAAAAAAATATTATCAATTAGCTTTAAAATTTATGCATGTTCTAAAAACGTTCGAGATATTAAAGATATATATTAACCCAATTAGAACACAACTAGAGTAGAATCCTGCGTATTACGTGGGTTGAAAGGAAAAAATAGATTAAATACTTCAAATATTTATTTAGTTTAAATAATATATATAAGATATAAGATAAGATGCATAAATCATACTAACACACTATGAAGGGATTTAACTTGTAGAATATTGTGTGTAATAAAAATGCAAACGATGATGAAGTGATAAAATAATGCAACACTTGCATTTATAATGACAAATTTACTTTTAATTAAAATTGTTAAGATTGCTTGCAAATTTGCTTTCTTTGTAAAATTTAAAGAGTGTTCCATGAATCAAGCATCCTGACTTAAATCAAGAATCAAGAATTCCGTATACTAACAAACAAAGAAAACAAAGATGTTAATAATAATATATAATAAAATATGTATATAAAAATTATAAATGCATAATTCCATATATAATTAACCAAATGCATAAAATCACTCTATTTCAAAATAGAGGATTTTGGAGGGGTGAAGGTGGGTTCACAAATAGTAGTTTATAAGATAATAAGAAGTAATTACCTTACCTTTAGTAATTTTGAGCGAGAAAGTTTTATGGACCTTTGGTCACTTTTTTAAAAAATTATGTTACTCGTCTATTTTTCTTTTCATTCAATTATTCCTTTTATCATACTTATTATAAATCGTTCATTTTTTATTGATGAAATGGTGGACCTTCAGATTAATTGCTTAAATCTAGCTAGGATTAGTTATACTTTGTATCCTATTTATACTTGATTTTATGTATTCCGTATACACGGTAAGATTACCATATTATTATTTTTTAAAATTAAAAAATATCAAATATTTGGTTAAGAATATTAAGAATCATCAAGAATTAGGATAAGTTATATCATATTATTTTTTAAGAGTATCAACAACAAATTAATATATTTATTATTTAAATTGTTCATATTTAATATAAAAATAAAGTACCATAATATTTAAATCTAAAATATCATGTTTAAAAATAACATTTAAAATATCAAGTATTAAATCAAGAGTAATAAATATTCGGCCAACAGTTTAAAATTTTGGATTAAATTGAAAAGTGAAATGTATATAAAACACAAAAGAGTCTTAACTGCATTCTTTTCCATCGGTTGTAAAGCTTGTTCGAGATTTTTTATTTTGTGTCCATATGTGGTTCTGATTGAATTTGTGATTATCAGATGATATTCGAATATGTATTTCAGATTTTGTGGAAATTATTATGATATTGTGTATTGTAATTACGCTATTCTATTAAAAATATATGTCATTTTGAATGAATGCACATATATTAAAAAAATAATTGATTTCTTACTACACTTTTTATAAATGTTTAACTTTCTCATAAAAAAAACATGGCAACACTAAGAAAATAGTGTGCGTAATGTTTTACCTAATACTACACTGTAACTAAACTAATATTATACAATGTTGCTAACTAAACTAGTACTATACAATGTCTGAAATAATACTACACTGTAACCAAACTAATACTATACAATACCTGAAATAATATTACACTGTAATCAAACTAATACTATATAGTACCTGAAATAATACTACACTGTAACCAAACTTGTGCACACAATCTTTTATTGTGCATAATATGCACACAAATACTACTCAAAAAATATATTATATATAATATTTTAATGATGTTAAGGGTAAATTTGGAAGAAACACAATTAATTTATATTAAAAGTACTAAACATAATCTAATTTGTAAATAAAATGAAAATTTAAAAAGACGTTTATTTTGAATTTGGAGGTAGTATTTAGTTTAACATATAGTTGTTACCAAATCCAGATACACGATATTAATTTGGGGTAATATAATTCCCAAAAATCATGGAATAAACTGGAAATTAACTATGTTGTAAATATATTTGATATTCCCAAAAATAATATAAATAATAAAAAATTGTAATAATTTTTTCTTGTTATTTAAATATTTTATTATTTTGATTGAGATAAATTGGTAATATATTTTTTGAATACAATTTTTGTATTTTTTAAAAGGAATCGAGATCTCATTATATATTAATTCCATTTTTTCTTAAAAGTTATGTTGGTCATTAATTTATGTTTACATATTTTGAGAATGTGTGGTGAGTAGTAGTATAAGAAACTGTATCTACCAAAATATTTATAATATTTAATATATAAATGGTAAAAATTTGTACGAGACAATTCAGAAACTAATTTCCATTCATTCAAAATATCTATAATGTTACAAAAGATAAACTTTACGGAAATTGTTTTATTTTAAAATTTCTCTAACTTCGTTCATTAAGACATGAAGCAAGAAAAATCAAGTTGAAAACTCAACTCTTTGGATAGACATCAAGCATCTCCACTACTAGTTGGGTATGTGTTATCTCTTTTGAACCTTTTTGAAACAGAGCAATATGTTGAAAATTTTGTTCTATGTTTTTTTTCATGTGTTATATTGTGCTAGTGTTTTTGAAAAGTTAAATGAAAAATATATTACTCTTTCCGTCTCAAATTAACTTGCACCATTTTGTGGGCACACAAAATAAGAAAATAGAGTAATGAGTTGAGATTTGAGAGGTAATTTTATACACCTTTATGTATAAAGTAAAAAATGAGTTGAATGTGTGGGGTCAAAAGTAATGACATTTTGTGTAATATTGTTGATAATATGAGGATGGAGTTTATAGTGATTTATTTTTTTGGAGTATTCAAGTTATCATAGGATGGAGGGAGTATGTGCTATCTTCTTTTAAAATTCGTTTCTCATTTTTTTGGAGATTTGAAATTTATTTCTCTGTCTTTTATGTGGTTTTGAATATTTGAAGACTCTCTGTGTTATGTGTAAGCTTTGAAAAAAAAGTACATGATCTTATTTTCGTCTAAAATATGAATATATTGTAACCAATCGAAATTTTTAGTTTGAACAAAAATGGGAACAATAATAAATCAAACGGCCTTGTAACTTGACAATTCATGTTTTAAACATACATAATTAATTCAATGTATTAGCAGCAGTTTATGATTTAAAAATAAAAAATTCATGAAGTTGCATGGGGTCTTACTTTGCAGGCACACGTACACTGATCCAATACAATGGCTGGAGTTGTTATTGATGCGACCATCCAATTTATCATCCAAAGTCTTATGTCTGAGGCCAAACTTATTATAGAGGTTAAGGCAGACTTGGAAAAGCTGAAGAAGGCTTTGGAAATTATTAGCATTTTGTCTGTCGCTGCGGAGAGGCGGAAAGCGAGCAACATGGCTGTCAAATTGTGGTTGAAGAGGCTCGAAGATGTGGCTTTTGATGCTGACAATGTTTTGGATGAGATCAACTACGAGGTTCTCCGTGAGAACATGATGCCCAAACCTTCAATCATGACAAAGATGAAAAGTATCTTCTCATCAAGCCGGGACAAATTTGCTCATAAAATTAGAGAAATCAAGATGAGGTTGGACCTTATTAGTGAAGAAGCAAGCAAATTTGGGCTTCAAACGAGACAATATTCTCCTAAAGTTGCATCTGAAATCTCCGAAACCAGTCCACATATCGGCATGAACTCGACTTTTATTGGAAGAGAGAATGATATGGCTACCATACTTGAGCTACTCCTTAATGCCCCAACCGAGCAAGTGTTGTCCATCCTTCCAATTGTGGGGATGGGTGGGGTGGGGAAGACGATGTTGGCTGCGAATGTCTTCCGTGATGAAAATATACAGAGTCATTTCCAAACTCGTATATGGATTCATGTGTCCAAACACTTTGATAGCAAATCTTTGTTGAAGAGAATTCTTAGCAAGATTCAGGGAAAGATTGATCCTGATATGGACAAGGATGCTCTCTTAGAAGGGCTTCGACAAGCATTAGATTCCAAAAGATTTCTACTTATCCTTGATGATGTTTGGATTGCTAATCATGAAAAAGGGCGGCAGTGGATAGATCTTATGACGAGGTTGAGAAGTATTTGTTCTACCAAAGGCAATGCAATCATTACAACCATGAGAAGTAGGAGCATTCCTTCAGTTGCGGGAACACTTTCAACTTATGAGTTGAAAGGATTATCCAGGGACGACTGCTGGTCTATAATCAAAGCAGAAGCATTGGGAGAAGAAGATAGAAGATCATCCTGGTTTCGAACAGTTGGAACTAAAATTGCAGAAAGATGTCAAGGGTTGCCCTTAGCTGCTAAGACTGTTGCGGAATTGTTGCATGACAAATCGAAGCATGATTGGCTCTCAGTGAAAGAGAAGTGGTTGTCTGGAATTAAAGGACAGCAAAATTATATGCTAAATCAATTGAAACTGAGTGTTGATCATTTGCCTGATGATTTGCCTTTGCTATCACTCGAGAAGTGCTTTGCCTACTGCTCGGTTTTTCCCAAAGGTTCTCGGGTTGAGAGGGAGCAATTGATTGAGCTTTGGATGGCAGAAGGATTTCTCCAAAATAAAAATATGGAGAGACAAACAAGTGATATGGAGAGTGTTGGCAACCGCGTTGTGAGTCTTCTCGTGAAGCACTCTTTATTGGAAGTTGGACATATAGATGAGAGTCGTGTAGAACTTTATAGTATGCACGATCTAATGCATGATCTTGCAGCCTCTCTATTGGATAACTCTCGGTACGTTAGTAGTTCTGACTCTCTATCAACCCAACCCGAAAATAGAGCTAAAGTGCGTTCATTGTTCTACCAAGGCCAAATTTCAGGTCTCATCTTCTCAGATTTCAAGAGCATGCATGCACTAACACTGTCGGGTAACATTAAGGAGTTACCAGATTCCATTTGGGAGTTATTGCATCTCAGACTCCTTGATATTACCAAAACAAAAATTGAAGCTTTGCCGGACTCCATGGGTAAACTTTTTCAATTGCAAACATTCAGAACATGCCAACCTCTTTTTGGAAGTGCGCCTTTGAAGAAGTTGCCAGTCACGTTCAAGTACTTGGTTAGCTTGAGGCATATTAAGGTGCCTGGCGAAACCGAATTGCCTCCTCACGTGGGATTGCTAACTTCTCTTCAAACACTGCCTTTCTTTAAAGTGCGCAGTGAAGAGGGGTATAGAATTGTTGAGCTGCAGAATCTGAAAAATCTCAAAGGGGAATTGAAGATTGAGAATCTTGAATTTGTGCAGGGAGAAGAGGAGTCTAGCAAGGCATACTTGTTTGAAAAATCAGAGATAGTGGGGTTGACGTTGATGTGGAATGGAGTTGGAGAAGATGAAGAAGATGATCACGAGAACGTTTTGAAAGGCCTCCAACCTCACACGAATCTAAAGATTCTTCAAATTTCTGGATTTAGAGGAGCCAGCTTTCCATCATGGACTTTGAAGATGGCAGTTTATCGGAGAGGCACCGGTTGGGTGGGACTTGATAACCTGGTGGAGGTTAAGCTTATAAGCTGCCATGAATGTGAAGAGATACCTGTACTGGGGCATTTGCCATGTCTCCAGTCGCTGCATCTTTCTGATCTCAAGAATGTGAAAATCATAAGTTCTTCGTTCTACGGCATTGAGAAATGTAGCATCGACGATGGAGCTCACAAAGAGACGATCACTGTGTTTCCAGCGCTCGAAAGGCTCGAGATGCTTGATATGCCAAACTTGATAGCATGGGCTGACGTTGATACTCCAAGTGCTGCTGCTGCTGAACGTGAAGTGAAAGTGTTTCCTCGCCTTGAGTACTTGGAAATCAAGAATTGCAACCAACTGAGGAGTGCTCCAAGACATTTCCCATGCCTTAAAGAATTGAAGACGGGGATGATGACGGCTGGCTTATTCAATTTATAAGTAATTCCCTGACCCTATGAATTTTGTTAGATTTTTGGCATGACATCAGACTTGTTCCTCTATTGTCTATGATTATTAGCGACTTTTCACTATTATTTGTCCAATTTATTATTGCTGAATTGTTCCATTTTCTCTTTGCGTGATTTGATATCAGGTTTTAAATAAAATGGTTGGTTTAGGGAACAATGAAGTAATTGGAAGAATGGCTCGTTTAAAGTGTGATGCGATGGGATCAATGTGCAATGCGAGGACGCAAGTATGGTTTGGATCTTGTTAATGCTGTTATTAGAAGTAGTCGAGAACAAATGTATGTGGTGTGTTTTTGAGCTGGTTAAAAGTGATAACAAATGAACTATTGCATGCTTTGACAATCTCAAGGTTGATTCAGTTGTCTTGTTTTATGTCAAACCTAACCTCTTTAATGATATACTTACTTACTAGCTATGCGGTTGTGGAAGTTTGAATTGATGAATATTCGTCCAATTAAAATATAATTATGTATGTCATGTTTTAATAAAGAGTTTGATCGATCTGTATACCTATTAGTGTTACAGGTCAATCAAAGGTAACTTTGATCTTGTAGAGAAAACCAGGTCTTAGTGGATATGTTTTTAAAGTTTGTCTGATAAATTGATGATGGTATTTTGACTCAATGGGATGTGAAGTTCATCAAAACTTAGTTAAATGGAGTATCTTTCAGTGGAAGCATTTCTAGATATTCAGGAAACTGAACCTTAAATGTTTGCTAAAAGAGATACATATACATATACATATACATATACATATAAGGACCTTCCAGATAATATTTAATTTGCATAACTGTGTGGTTTGTGTATGAAAGTTATCAAATTCATACTATTCAGTATGAAAGTTATTGTCTCTTTACCCATGTTCTGCATGCTTCCCTGAGCCTTGATTTGTTGCACTGGCATGCCCCTCAATTCGAGTGAGTCTTGCATACAACATGCAGTTTGGCTTTAAGATATTATAATTGTGGAGTAGAAATTAGGCATGAATTATAAATGTGAATTAAACGTGATTAGTTTGATGGTATATTCATGCATATGTTATCTATCTTTTAAGAGCCATATATATAATTCTTATTTCGACCTGGCTCAAGTATAATTGCATTAGCCTTGTTTGTTGAATAGCTTGTATCACTCTATTATAATTACATATGTGATTTGCAAACAGGGAGAGAGAGAGAGAGACAGGATTTATTTCAACTCTGAATGATTGCTTCCCATTCGCAATGCAGTAACAAGCATCTCACTATTGCAACCATATCCTTCTCTCTTCTATTAAAAGTTGTGTTGATATTAATATGTGAACTGGTTTAGGAGCTTCACGATTCAACTTTAGGAGCATTTGTCTTGTTTGAAGCCCAAATTGAGTCTTCACTAATTTGTTCCAACTTTGTACTGATGATCCTAATTTTACGAGCAAATTTGCTCTGTCAAAAAACAAATATAGGGATTGTAAAGTTAAACACAGATTTTTTTAGACAAAATTTAGGGCCTGACGAGGATAAATGTTTTGGGCGTGTGTTCTTACATCCAACACATTGTCAGCCTAAAATAGCACATCTTTGAAACCATAATTTCAAAGCCATGCTGCATCTCCGCCTTGGCCATTAATGTCTGAAACTTTGATGCCACCATATATATCCTCTCTTGACTCTGTTTAAAATGCTTGAAAGCGAGCCTTAAGCATTTTCTTGATGATGCTTAAAAAATTCAGGATAAGTCATTACATGCTACCTCAGAGAAGAAACAACAGTCAAGTACAAGATCATGATAAAGATGAGCAAGTTATTTTAGAATCATCCTTGAATAAGCTTGTTGGTGATGTTGGACTTATAAAAAGCGTTTTCAATTTTGTTGCATCTCTTAAACAGCCAACAATTCTTTCTCTAGATGGAATTCACAGTTTCCCTATAGTATTTTTGCATGTCTTAGTGCTGACAAACATAAAAACGGTGCAACTTAATTATATATACATATTAGTTTTAAAAAAAAAAAATTATATATACATATTCATGAATTGAATAATTATTAGCTGATGTCATTGGACATCATTGATGCCTTGAACTATCAAAATGAACCATCCAATTTTAAGAAGCATTCATGAAATTGTGTATGTGAGAGTAAAAAGTAATAATATTTGCGTAAATTAGTAAAAAATGTGAAGGTGAAGTTTATAAAGGATTTTTCATTTTAAAGGTGCGAAACTTATAATAAAACGGACAAAAATAGAAAGTATGAAAAATTTTATGGGACGAAAGGAGTATATAAAGTTGGGTGGTGGTCGGGGAGGGTTTGGGAATGAGCTAAATGGGGGGTTAGGGGGTGGGATGGGTGGCAGTGAGAGAAAGATTGGATTGTTTCGGCGAAATCGATTCTGGGGGATTTGGATCCTCTCCATTTCTTTGTTATAAATTTCTTGTAAATTTTGGAGAGTGATAGACACAATAATAAAATAATAGGTGAAATACAAAAAGTAGGACCCACACAACAAAGAAATGGAGAGGATCCGGAAGTCGGGGGAAACTTTCATTTTTTATTTTTATTTAGTTTTGTTATTTTTTAAAGAATTTTCGGTTCCAATTTATGATGTGTCCATTTCCTTCAATTTTATAAGCCACATAGTGCAGTTAGCACTTCACTCAAGTCCATACAAGCACGTATGGGGTAAAATGACCGTGTTTTGTCAAGCCGGACAAGTTTGGGACATATAATGTACACTCAATAAAAAATTGAGATATAATCAGAAACACTATTTTCACATCTATAGTAATGAATAGCAAGACAAATCACATAATTTGAAAAAGTATTAATTACAAAGTTTGCACAATCAATATCACATATATATAAAATGGAAATATATTAAAAGTCATACTCTAACAATAAATATAATCAAATTAATTTAATTAAACAGCAAGATATTAATGATGTCTAAAATTTGCTTTAAAAAAAAAAAAACAAAACAAAACTGCCGTGTACAAAGCTGAGACCGTGAAGGGAGAGAGTGAATACTAGTATCAATGGGCCAAAGGGGAAAAATAATTGGACAGAAAAATGATTAACTACAGCAAATTAATAGAAGAGTTGAGGATTGGCGACTGCAAAGAGTCAATGACTTGATTAAGAGGGCAAAAACAAAATGTGTGTTTATCATCAATCAGTACAAATTGTAAAATACTGATGATTAATTTTGAATGCTATTCCTAGGTTTCAAATATTTATTGGTGTAACCAATTTCCAAACAAAAGATACTAAGAATATATTGAATCCACGACTTCATCGCTATCTCCAATTCCAAATGCTATACTGGCAACCCGTAGAACATGCAGACTGTGCACTCACATCAAAAGCAAACACTAACATTAAGATACCTTTGTAGTTAAACCGGGGACGACACGGCCTCAATCGCACTGCCAAGTGGCCAAGCTGCTTCAACTAAAGAATTTTGATATTTAACCTTTTTCACCAACTTAATCTCTTGCCACGGGTCCAGGCCTGTCAAACAAAACACAGGATCAGTGGTTTTTGAGTAGGAGTTTGACAAGGCTCAACCAGAATCGTGAAGTTATTGAGTCGGGTTCTTTTGAGCTTTGCTTAACTCGATTTACTTTGAGCCACATTGTTAAGTTGATCCCAAGTAGCTTGCTCTAGAACAACTAAGTTACACTCTTATAACCTAGCAAACAAAATTTATTCTATTTAATGGACATAGCTACTCACCAAATCCATCAACAAGCAGCGTAAATTGATAAACAAGGTCCATGCACAAGAAAGGCAGGTTATCTGGTTCCACATGAGGATATGTAGATCTGCCATCCTCGAGACGAGTTGCACAAGCACGTTTCGCTGCTTCCTCAAAATCAGCTGGATGAACTTTGGCAACAGCCATGTTTGGATCAACGAAACCAGCCTAAATATCAAAATTTACCAAAGTCACTAAGCTTCTTCCAAAAAAAAAAACAAATTAAGCAGTTTGAGCAAATTGGGTAGTGCATCTAAATGCCGAACTAATATTTACCTCAGCAGCTCGATCAAAAAAGAAAGAAGCAACAAATAAATTCTTCAGGCCATCCCCTCCCCCGCCATTCCAGATGCCCCCAAATGTACATTTCATGTGGGTACATGATTCGTTAACTTTCAGAGCCTTAATAGTTGCCTCTCTACATTTGCTGAGGCTGGAACCGGAAGGCAAAGCTGACGCCTTATATACAGATGGCCCATACTTGTAAGAACCTAGAAAATCAACAATGTATCATCAAAATTTATAAAGAAAAGGTAGTCCCGCCTTTTGCTACATAGAAATGGAGTTAGATTAACACCTTTATACTCACACCTTCTATTGATTATTAAATTAGATTAGTATGGCAAAGAATTTAAGAAAAAAAGTTGACCTAACTAGTATATAATCATTTTTATAGTACCTATGGTATAAAGGTGCTGTGATTTGAATTGTAATCACCTAATAAAAGTAAAGCATACAATTACTTGAGCATTTGTTTTCTTCTTATCCGAAGATAAAGTATTGACACATTTGTTTCTTTTATAAAACTTGAACGAGAAAGGAGAATGCATTTAACAAGCCAATACTAAATGCAGTCTGGTGATTTCCGCTTAGATGCCAGATCCACATATTGGGAAACTCACATGTCTGGTTCACATGTAAAGGAATAGCAAGTGTAGCTGATTAAGTAAAGTAGGGCTTACCGTTATAACCCATCAATAAACATGGATTGCCAGATTCTTCATCAACTTTTAAGATCTCAGCTCGAGCAGCCAGTAAACCGTAGTGCAGGTAACTGCAAAAAAATGAAAATTCAACCACATCAAAAAAAGAGAAAAGATTCATAAAAACATTAAAATATCGATAACGAAAATAGATCATCATTATTCGAAAGACAGGCCAAAGAGGAAAAAAACACATAAATTACAGTCTTGCAGTTAACAGCATGCAAGAAAATAAGATGTAACCATAACAGTACTACGGTGAAGAGAAGAGACCTGTGAACATAGAGATAATATCTTCTTCCCTTGAGATACATTTGCTGCACATACGATTCCTCTCCATCGGATAACTTTGGAGCTTTAGCAGCATCAGACTCTGAGATGGCATATGCCATTTGTACAGAACCACCTCCAAGATCAACCACTCCAACAGTACTGGAATACGTTTTGCCCAAATTTCCCAATAAATAGTTAATTGTCACCTGTAAATATCAGAATAATTTCTTAATCGCCGTGGGTACACAAGAAAATAATAAGAATTCGTATTTGTACAAGGTTCTTGTGTAGCAGGCAATGACAAATCTGTAATTATGCATGATATTCCACGTCACACTATGCTTGCATGCACCTGCTACACTGGATCATACCCTAGAGTTGTCACATATGGAGGAATCTTTTCTATTAGAGACCTTTTGGGTATTTATAAATTATAACATGTCTTTTTAAAATTTGCCATTTAATATACGAAATAATTATTTTTACAATTTGATGCACCGGGCTAATTTCCGGCATAATCAAAGATGATATGGCAGCCGGAGCCGCCTTCAATGTCACGTGAGACTACCAGCACACTTTTGGTGCTTTGTGAACGTTTGTTTTCTTCCTATAAATAGAGAGTGGTGCTCTACTTTCTTCAATGAATATTACTTGATACTGCACACTTCCTTCTTTAATCTCAGCATTTATTACATAAGATACAAATTCAAGAAAATCTATGGATGCAAAATACTTTTTTTATTGTGTGAGATTGTTATCGACAACTGGAGACACTGTGTAATTCCCAAGTAGAACCATACAGAGACTAGTTTTTTTTTATGTTCGGGCAAACATACAGAGACTAGTTACTGGTGTTTGGTTCTCGCAGTGACTTTTCGCGGATGTGATAGTCTTTATTTGCTACAGTTTCAAACCCCATTCTCCATTACTTTGGATGTATATAATTTTCTTCTTGGAACAATAATACCAATTCCATTAGTCTCAACTCCAATCCCATTCTTGTTAAGTAAACATTCTTAAGTTTCTGATCCAACATAGATAAAAGTAATCTCTTAGGTGTATTTACACTATCATCTTCTTGTCTCTTGGGCGTATAAATATAGTATTATATTGCTTCTCCTAATATTAACCTGATCCGACTCATAAGCTGGGGACCTTATTACCTTGCCTATGACCATAGAATCATATACCAAAGTAGTAGAAAATGATCCACCTTAACTAAAAATAATTCCAAGAACTGACAAGCATGGATTTAGGGTAAGGTGAAGAACTCACTACTAGTACTGAAGCTGCTAGGGAGTTCACAGAGTATTCTATCCCATTTATACATGAACAAAGAGCAGAGAAATTACTAATATCTAAAAAATGACCAAGGGACATTGGTTATTCACCTAAGTCATTTACATGAACTAACATTGTTTCTTTGGTTGGAATCATTTTGACATTAGTGAAGTATCTACTATTTCTCACACCCGTGAGAGGAGCTTCTTGGTTTATTTTACAATTAAATCTTCTGGGTTTCATTATGTCCGAGCTCCATAAAAATAAGTTGTTACAATAGCAGATTTTAGCATATGAAAAGTCAATTTTTTAAACCAGTGAAATTCCTTCATCTTTCCACGGGTAAAGAAACAATAACTTTCATACTGAATATCATCAATTAGATACTTCTAAAGTCCCATGACACAGACCATAGTTATGCAAGTTCAAAATTATCTGCAAGGTCCTTATACTTCTTCAGTTCTGTAAAAATGCCTATCTTATAACAAACGTTTTAAGGTTCAGTTTCCTGAATATCTAGAAATGCTTCTACTGAAAGATGCTCAAATTTAACTTTTGATGAACTTCACATCCTATTTGAGTCCAAAACACACAACATACCCATTGATAAGCACCTTCCTGATTCCCATCCAAAACAGTGACCCAGTCAGCCTCTGACTTGAAGGAGCTTTTATTCTTCAAAAAATCCCTCACCTTCGCAAGAATTTAGAGGTGTAACTACATGGAACTCAGAAAAGAAAGAAAAAAATAATTTGTATATGAAATAATGGAGAATGTATTAACTGCTTGTAAAATCCTGTCAGATGCATCACCTTCCAGTTGCCTTAAACCAGCAGTAGCCTGCATGAACATCAGTAGTGCAATTCAGTTTGCAAAAATACAACCAATTAAACAGACCTTTCCATAAAAACTTAAGCTAGAACTGAGAAATTTTCCCTACCCCAACTTTGACTGGTGTATTGTACCGCAGCCCTTCCGGAACTGCAGCCTCTGCTTTCTCAAGAAGATCTGACAGCGAATTTGCAGCAGCTTCAGGGTCTGTGGCATATCCACTAAGACCTGGTTTTCTCTACAAGATGAAAATTAATCTTGACTTGTAAAAGAAATATACAGATCCTAAG
This sequence comes from Paraleonurus japonicus, assembly GCA_030762865.1. Lineage (NCBI taxonomy): Eukaryota > Viridiplantae > Streptophyta > Magnoliopsida > Lamiales > Lamiaceae > Paraleonurus > Paraleonurus japonicus. Next base: position 37,878,542 of record CM061059.1, on the reverse strand, counting down.
ATCAAGGTAACGAGATGACAAAACTATGAAGGAAAGGATTCAGTTGTGACAGCAACATCTTTAGTTCAAGCCACACTAGTTTTAGTTACTAGTGTCTTGTAATCGTCAGGAGGTCAAAAAGTTTAGAGATGATAAATTCATATAAATAATTCTTCCAAAGAAGTTATCGTGAGGTTTTTTCCAATTCCTTCAATCACAATTAGTGCACAATTGATTAACTTTTTCGCCATTACTATACCATTCTCTATCTATGCTCTGCGTTTACATTTTTTTATTAAGCTTGAATCTCCTCACTTTTTTTTTTAATCCTTCAAATAGTCTCTGACATATTTGTTTCAACACTCTTCTTGCACGGTCAGGTGGTGTGCTTGTAAATATGTCATCATAATTTGGTTCCTCCAGGTCCTCCAACCGAGAGGGGCATGAAAAATACAGGTGATGAATCACCATTCTCGCTCTGCTCAAATGCAATTCATCATAACTGCAATTAGAGGCCTCCACAGTCCCACCATCATTATGTTCACCAACACCTTCATCTCTAACTTTATGGCCTTCGTTGTTTCTTGAATGCACATTCCCTGGGTACCTCCAAACCTTTCATATGTTAGAACTTCATTGTCCACATCTTGCTCAAATTCAGGTTTAGGAATGTGATCATCTTTAGCTGGAATGTCGTGTTCTTCCCCTCCTGCAGTTGCTTCTTAATTGTAACAGAGTGAAGGAATGGAAATCTCTTCTTGGGATATAACATTGCATCTTTCATCAATAGCAATAAGGGGATCCGGTGCATCCTCAATGTATAAATGGATAACTGGGAGTTCTTTATATTCTATAAATAGATTTAACAGATCATTATGATCCTTCAATATAAGCATCCATTGCTGCTTTTATACAAATCTAATTTATCACCCTAGAAAAATTAATCAATATCTATAAAAGGAACCATCACTTTCCACACACCAACATATCTGAGTTTTGGACCCATATAAGCTTAGTCCAACCCATACATCAAATGTAACACACTCATACATGATCATCGTACTCATTACGAAGAAAAATAGATCTACATACACGCCAAGGTTGGAGCATTCTTATTAGGCAATCGTTAAACATGGCACCAATCAAATTAATTTACTCCAATTTCAGGTGCAGTTGTAGTTATAAAACCAAATGCAAAAATAAGTCGAGCAAAATGTAAATGGCAATAGATGCATCATTTACCTGTAAGAAAAGCTCAAGATCTTGGCCCATGGGAACAAGATCTAGCTGCTGGTTGAAACAGAAGACGTGAACCCTACTTCCAGAGCTTCCGGCATCAAAGATGACAGCATAACGCTTAGACATGAAGTTGGGAGAGAACTTGCGAGAAATTGAATCGGGAGAGGAGCTCGCCGGCATGAGAAAGATGACAAAGGAGATGAGGAGGAGAGGGACCAAAACCAATAAAATGGGACCACGCCATCTCTGTAACTGATCAGAAAAGGTCTCATGTTGCCTGTTTCGTTTCAAAATCTTCTCCATCTGAACTTGCTGCTGAGCATCTAGGACTAGAAGATCGGCAGCCGACGGAGAACGATAACGAATCTGACCGTTTCCTCCTCCAGGTTCCTGTACCGTCTCCAGCTCGTCTTCTTCGTTTTCTTTCCCTTCAAATCAGATTATGGGTCATGCACGATCTGATTCAATCAAACAGAAAGAAGAATTTAACTGAGATTTACCCCTAAACATTGCTTATAAGCTGATTTGGTGCTAGTTTAGATCAAACTCTCTTTTACTAATTTTAACAAAAGAATTTTTAACTAATTTCAACCAAAATTTTCATATAAATTTGGGAAATTGGGATTAATACCATCTATGACACTCTATTGAAAAATGAATTCATTATAATTTTATGAAAAGAATGTCATCAACTTTTTACCACTATACCCATCACTCAAAATTCCACAGAATATACACAGACTACATATTCAATCTCATGCACTCCCCATTGCACGACCTCATACACAACCCCGAAACTTGCAAATTTACATATAATTTTTGTCAAAAAGCAAATGTATTTATTAAAACAGGATGCAATTTACAGTACATGTATCATCCCAAGCATAATGAGGCACCACCTTCTGAGGGACACGATAAAAAAATCATCAATATCCACAATGGGACAATATTTTTTTGGGCAGTATATCACCGATTCATTGAAGAGGTTTGGCATAAAACAACACAACCAACCTTAAGATTCTCAAATCAATAATTCCTTTGTAATCACATTGAAACACTTTCAACCAGCTCAAAAACTGAATACATACTCTGAAATCAGTACATTTCCAATAGTTAAACTTAAACTGACTTGTGAGCAGCACAAGAGCAGGAACATTGTCTTTCCTCACTTCAAATCAACAGCATTAAGAAGATCGATTCAGCCATACTTACGACTAATTAGAGTTCCAACTGTTGTTCAACCCTCGCATTGCCCTACCAAATCCAAACGAGATAGTCTAAATGTATACCAGTTATCCATGCCTGATGACTGTATGCATGCGGATCAGACTGAATACGAACTCTATCAAGCTAGATATGGGTCATCTTGAACATGTTAACCGACCCACAGCAATATCAAGAGAAAACAATCAAATTAAAGAGTAAATCCAGTGGGGAAATTGCTCTGATCCCATCAGAGTCCCCGATCCTATCGGATCTGGCATCAAACGAAGTCATTCTTCCAATTCTAGGAATCTCATTGTTACCAAAACCAATCAATTTTTATTTTAAAAATAAAACCATCAAATCACGGAAAGAGGAAAACGAACAATTCAGCAATAATAAATTGAGAAAAAATAGTGAAAAGTCTTTAATTACGCGGAGCTAATTCTGAGTAAATCCACCTCCGGAGGAAACATCATGAACTAACCTTCAAATTATTCGACGCCGGAAGATCTCTCTGCCGAGATCAAATGCTCCGTCGTGTTGTTGGAGAGTGTTGTTGACAACGAGTTCGAGTGAGTGAGATTTAATGCTAAGTAAACAGCTATCAAATGCGAAAAGCGTCTTTCCGTAAATAAAAAAAATTAAAAAATGGAATGCGTTTTCAATAGATTTTTTTTTCAGGAATAGAAACAAAGAATTATAAAACACGTTTCTCTTTTTCCAAAACAATTTTCCTCAAAAAGTAAATTAAATAATCAATCAACAATAAAAAAATAGCAATAATAATAATATGACTAAATTCAACTTTCCAACTATAGTGACTACTACATTCTTTATTATTGAAAATTAACAAGTAAAAAGAATTATTAAACGTACTATATAATAAACACCTGATATTTGATTAAAAAATCAAAATGGAAATCTTGTTAAAACAATTTTCGTCACGTAAGATCATCTCATTTGCAACAAAAGTTCATCGAGTATTCGAGAAGAAAAATGAGAATTATTAATAGGTAAATGAATAGTTGGTGAGAATAAATTTAATTTAATATATATCTTACCAATCGTCGTCTCACACGAGATTTATCATCTTTTAATTAATTGGTGAATAATAAATTTTATTTGTCTTAGCTAAATTCAATATTGAGTTCACATAATTATATATATATATATATATATATATATATATATATATATATATATATATATATAACCATTATTTTGTAAATATTACTCCACTATAGAGTGAGTGGATCAACACATTGAAAGAATTAGGCAGCAAATTAGTTCATTGTACTTTCAATTAATTTACTTGTACTCCAAATCCAACTGGAAACTGTTGGATTCTTTATGAAGAAGGAACTCAATTTAATTAAATTGTATTTACTGTTAAATTATTTGTATCCTGAAATTAGGCTTCATAGAATCAGCACTGAGCTTTGTATCAAAGTTAAATAATTAATGCCCATTAATTTTTTTATACCGCGATAAGAAACGAATTCTACACTTAAATCAAATATTTTAGTTTTGTTGTTGATGATTCCTCTGAAATAAAATTTTGAAAACTAAACTTGTGGGACAGTCTCATATATGTGACGTTACACTTTAATTTATTTTTATCATATACATATTTGAAAAGTATAATAAAAAAACACGTAAAATAGTCACACACAAAACTTTTTCAATTTTGAATGTTAATTTGAACATGAGTTGGTATTTTGTGAACAAGTTTCACCGTTAAATTGATTTACAAATAGTACCCTTTAATAAAACAAGTAATATCCTTTAATAAAACAACTAATATCATTCAATAGTAATATATTATAGTAAAACAACTAATATTTTTTAATGACACAACTAATACCCTAAAAATAAATTTTAACACAATACTTTACCTTTTTATTTTACTGATAAAAATACACAATACTTTACCTTCATATAATCTTACATCTCCTACGAGTAGGGCTGGCAAAACGAGCCCGGCCCGATGGGCTGGCCCGGTTGGCCCGTGTTTTAGGACGGGTTGAGCCTAGAAAATATAGGCCCGGCCAGGAACTTTCGTCTGGCCCTTTTTTTTTTTTTTTTTAAATTTGAATTTTTAACTAAGATAGTGATTATAAGTTCATGATATATATTCACAAAAAAAAAAAAGATATATATTCACAAAAGGAATAGAATTAAAAATATAAAAAAAGAGTATTCATTAAGGTAGGTTAAACAATATAGATTGACAAATATTTTGTTCCTCAAATATGCAAACTTAATTGCAACAAAGAGAACAAAAAACATAAAATATTTTTACAACTTGTCCAAAAAAAAAATATTGAAAAATTCTTATTAACGAATGGATTATGAAATTGCCCAAAATGAGGAACTAGACAAAACTGACTTAGTTTTTCTCCCTCTTATTTTTGGGCATTAATGAAAAGTAATATTTTTATTTGATAAATTACTTCCAAAATTCAAAATAATTTTAACCAAACATATATATATATATATATATATATATATATATATATATATATGAAGAGAAAGAGGAGAATATATATCATGAATAGTGTGATAAAAAATAAAAATTACAACTATTCTACCTAAAATCACTTTTGTTTGTGTAAATATTTAACACAAATTTAAATAATATTTAAAATTAATATATTACATTCGTTATTATAGATATCAAATTTATAATTTCAATTGGTTTCGGATAAAATTATTTCCAACTTCAAATAAAATAATTAATTTATTTTAAAAAAAGTCGGGCCAAAATGGCCCAGTGGCCCACCGGGTCCGGCCCGGCCCAAAAATTGTGAGTGGCCCGACGGCCCAGTGCCGGCCCGGCCCGTTTGACAGGCCTACCTAAGAGGGTGTTAGACCAGATGTAATCTACCATCTTATTAAGATATTTTATCTTATTTTGGAAAAAAGGTGAAAACGTTTGGATACGATTAGATGATGGAATTTATAATAAAATGGTAGCAATGACAATTGTGTAATTTAATTGATAAAATTTGATGCAGTTTGTCAAAATAAATTATTATGAAACAATGAGACTCTTTATTCAACAGTAATATACTAATAATAACTGTAAATATGGAACATATTAATTTCACAAATTATAGACTATAGGATTTTCTAATGATAAATCATTAGCAAATTATCGATTTTCTAATGATAATAATAATGAAGATGTTTATGTTCATTAATTCTTTAGATAGAAATTACAGCAATATTTTTTATTTATTTTGAGACTCAGTATATATATATATATATATATATATATATATATATATATATATATATATATATATATATATATGAGATTTATGACTATTAAAAAAAAAATTAACACAACTAAATTTTAAACGTATTACATATATATCTTATAAGTATTTTCTTATAATTTGTTAATTCAGATGAAACATTCTTAGACAACAATGAAAATGGGATGGACTGAATATATGTTCTAATACTTTTCCAATTTTCAGACACCACAGCAATTAATGTGCACAGAAATTTATACGAGGCAATTTCCTACGAGAGCCTGATACTTTTGGTATGCTCATATTTAAGAAGTGTAACAAAAACATGTAAAATATATGTAAAATTATTGATATTTATACTTATAGTATTATCATCTAGTACTACAAGGGCTCGTTTGGTTTCCATTATTAGATAATACCTGAATTATAATACCTATATTTGTAATACCAGTTTATTTATCAATATTTTGTTTGGTTTCAAAAACTTGAGTTAAATAATTAGTGATTAGCTATCAATATTATGTTTGGTAGCAAGTATTATAACTAGTATTAATTTATTTTAGACTAATTTGTCCTTATAAATAAAAATAATAATAAACACATCTTGATGAAAATTGAAGGGTGTTTTTGGTATTTTAAAATTTAATAGATGTTGGAGAAATATAAGTATTACAAATACCATATGAAACTTGGAATCTATAATACCATGTATTAGGTATTATTTGAACGAGCCTACTCTTAATAACGGGCTGTAAGTATAATGCATACAACAAACCAAACAAGTGATAAAGGTGTATTAGGGATCAATACACCCCTAATAAAGGAAACCAAACGACCCCCAATAGTATTCGTCATCATTGTTATTAATAACATAACACTACATTTAAGTATAACATAACATAATTCCTCGAGATGAAAAAAACATTCTTGAAGATAATTTAACCATAGCACAAGTTAATTAGAAAAAATGACTCAACGATTTCCTATAATAGTACAAAGTCGAACTATCAACATCATAATACACAACCACCTTCATTTTGAAGTTGTCCAAAACAATAACCGCATGGAATGGAATACATCTAATTCACCTGCATTGCCAAAAATAGTAAATCTGATATGGATGTATATAATGCCAGATTAAATTATACAGATAATGCTCAAATATACCCACTTTCAATTCACACACTTTTTTTACCCACCCCAAGTTGAAAAAGTCTTTTATACTCACTTTCACAATTTTTTTGGAACCAATTTGTTACATTCCTTTTTGTTGGAACAAATTCGGGTGGGTGGTGGACTATGTGAATAGAAAAAAATAACAAGGACTTTAGGGTCATTTTATACAAAATTGAGTAGAAAATATTTTTTTTACAAAGTTTAAGTGGATAAAAAGGATTGAGTGCCCGCTTGGTTGGGGGTATTAGAATTAGGTAATGGGAATGACTAATGATTCATTCCATTGATGATGTTTGAGAAGAAAGTTGAACGAGAAGAAAGTTGAGCGAGAAGAAAGATGAGCGAGAAGAAAGATGAGTGGAGGAAAAAATAAATGATTGATGAGTGATTGATTATAGAGAGGAGATTAGGTAATCAAAATAAATTAGTAATTATCTTATTTTTAATTTCATTCCAAAATGTAAATATTACCAAGCATCATCAATGAGAATGAATTATGAGTGGAATTACCTAATTCTAATACCCCAACCAAGCGGCCCTGAGTTATCAAGGTTGAGTCACACAAATTTTTCCCTTAAATAAGAATGGAAATTCAGATTTAATTCTTAGTCTAAAAAGTGATATGATAAAACGAGGCACAAAATGCACCCTTCGTAAACCAAGCGAAAATAGAGTAATAAGAGGTTGGAGAATACCTTGTCAACTGTTTCCCAATTCAAGGTCATTCACTTTAGAATGTTCCTTTCCTCTCCAAATTGCCAATACTTCATCGGTTCTGAATCGTTGGGTAAATGTCGATTCATCTAGCGGAGTTGACATGCCGTGAGCATATGCAAGGAGTCCCGTATAAGCAATCATAGCTCCATTGTCAATGCAGTAGCGATCATCAGTTGCAAACAACTTTCCACCCCGTTCAGAACACATGACACGCATCATTTCCTGTAACCGTTCGTTACATCCTACACCACCAACTATTAGCACGTCCTTCTTGTCACAATGTGCCATTGCCCGCTCTGTGATCTCCACGAGCATCGCAAACAAAGTTTCCTGAATTTTTTTCCAAATACACAAAAACAGTCAATTTTTTGTCTTTAGGGATGAGAAATAGCTAGAATGGCTGTGTTGTTCACCAGATATTAACTTATCCTCAACCAAAAAGATAAATAGGCGACGATATTTGCACCCACGAAATTACTTAGTACATCCACCACTTGGTCAAGCTTATTTAGAAAGTCAAAAATACACCTTCAATGACTTTATAATTAAAAAATGCCCTTATATTTTCTAAAAGTTATTTATACCATTATCAAAATCGAAAAATAGAACAAAAACTGGCATAAAATGAGAGATATAACCCTTAGAAAACATTAAACATTTTTTAGGATATAAAGTCATTTAAGGGTATAATTAACCTTTTAGGGAGGTTTGACTAAGTTTAATGATTACTAGGTAATTTTGTGGGTGCATATAGGCCCTTCTATAAATAATAATTTCAACAAATTTACCTGCAGAGAATAACATAAATCTGCAGGGGTGCAATCGTTATTCTTAAGTTTCTCTTCCGCGCTGGTTTCAATGTAGCTCAATATCCCACTAAAAGAAACATCCATTCCTTTCACAGCATACGGAAGATCTATAAACTTTTCTCCTTTCTTTGCAAGCTGGCATTAGATTAAATGAAAAAGTCGGACATATTAGTAATTACTTTTGTGTCACATGCCACCTTGGAGCAGGAACAACAAAAAAGATTAAACCAACTCTTTAAATCTAGAGGTTGCAAACGAAACCCACTCATGAAATCATATTGCTTGTACGGAGACCGCTAGATTTCACATATGTAGGTGAAAAAAATAAACTTTTATCCAAAGCAGCAAAATAAATACAAGAATCATTGGAAGCACTATGTGTTCTGATTTTAATTTTGAAGTGGCAAGAAGAAAACTAATATGCATCTTGGATCATACCTGCTCGATGTTGTAGCCAGGGCTGGGATCATTAGATAGTGTGAGAACCCTAGCAAATCTGTCCAAGCAATTTCCAACTGCAATGTCTATTGTCTCTCCAAAAATACGATATCGTCCCTCGCTATATGCAATAACCTGAGTATTCCCTCCACTTACATACAAAACGACTGGATCATCGGCCCCAGTTACAATTCTTCCCATTTCAATATGTGCTACACAGTGATTAACTGCAACTATTGGTTTCTTCCAAAGTTGTGATAGGATGCGGATCACTATAGCTGATACCTGCAAGGAAACACTAATATATAAACCACAAACTCCACACATCACCACAACGTATGCTTAAAAATTACTCCTTCATATAAGCATTGTAAACTATTCTTAAGAAGCATCATTTGACGAGATTGTGCACTACAATTACACCTTAATATGTAAATTTTCTAATAACTACTGCAAGACACGGTAATATAAAGGAATATATTGATCTTGTAACATCAAGGAAATTATCTTGGCAATCCCAACTTCCAAAGACTTCTCCAAGGCAATGATATGTACCAAACCCTTAAGTCAAAAGACGTTTTCAAAAAGTAAAGCACGTGAAAGTACTTCAAATTTAAAAGAAGAGAATAAAACATGTCTCCTTAGTCACATATTCATACTTACACTTCCTTCGCAGAATTAATTAAATTAACTGCGGAAGTTAGCAAAACAGATATACTATTGCAACGGGATGCATCAATTAAAAGAAATAAACAGGATAATCGTTGATTCACAAATGGAATACTGATAATCATGAAAGTGAGAAAATAAACTTCGATTCCCATAATAACGAGATATATTCATTCATCAGCCACTGGCCATTGTCTCCAACCAAACAATACAATAATTATAGGAATTAAAGATATTCTGCACTAGTTTGAATAAGGAAAGCTTGAGAATTGGCATGAGATGAACGAACTATCTCCTCAACTACTGTATACAGACTCGAGAAAAGAATGACAATTGGCATGACATTGCTTCAAGTTCTACTCTTCATTAGAAACAGGATAAAATCCATATTCATGTAATTCCGTTACTCTAACTGAAAGATTACAGTTTTTAAAGTCATCACAGGTATTATTTATTTCAGCAACTGATTCCACCTGGTACAGCCCCAACAAAGCAATGTACAACTCTAAAGAAGAGATAAGCAGACATCGGAAATTTTTCTGTGCAAACAGAGAGTACCTGGAGCGGGGCACCCATGCCGGGGCCCTTGGTATAGCAGAGGCAGTTAACGTCATCGGCCGTAATATTGGCCTCATCTAGCGCCGCCTTGACGAGCGGCAGCACGTGTTTGAGATGGTGTTGAGCAGTTTCTCTGGGGAGAAAGCCTTGACCCGGTGGAGTGATGTACGTGTGACGTGGATTAGATAGAATGCTTCCGTCTAATGTCACCACTCCGACGCCGATTTTGTTGGCAGAACCCTCAAACCCTAACGCAATCAACCGTTTCTTCTCCGCCATAATCGTCTTCGGGCAGTGGTGGGAGCGGCGGTGGTTTAGGGTTTTGTGGGATAAGTAACGTACAAGTCTCTTGGCGCGGCGTACAAGTTGTATAAGGTTTCAAACTTTTCAACAAAAGAAGACCAAACCGGAAAACGTGAAAGAATGAATCAAGAATCGAGATTAGTTAAACCGTTATGTTGCGTTTGTTTGTCCTTATTTTGAGGTCTTATTAGTTATTGTTGATAAATGATTTAGACAAAAACTTTTGTGAACCAATAAACTCTATTTTCACTCAGTAAATGTGCATTTGTGATACTTTAAACATTCAATTTTTATTTTGACGCTTTTAAGATTTTTTTTTTGACAGAGCTTTTAAGATTTTTTTTTTTAATTTGATGCTTTTAAGATTTTATTATTATATAAAATTATATTGTATTTTTTACTTTTAAAATAATACTCCGTCCCGAAAAAACTTTTATATGTAGGAGGACACACACTTTAAGAAAAAAGAGTAATGATTGAGGTTTTGAGGGGTAATTTTGTAAACTTTTATATATAAAGTAAAAAACTTTATTGTGTTGTTTTTATGTGAGAGTAAAAAGTAAAAATATTTGTGTAAATTAGTAAAAATTGTGAGAGTGAAATTTATAAAAAAAAATTCCATTTTAAGGGTGTGAAATTTATAATGGGACGGACGAAAAAGGTAAGTGTGAAAGCTTTTATGGGACGGAGAGAGTATAATTTTATTGTTACATGTTAGTCCCGAAATGATAATTCAAAAACAATTCATTTTAATTGTGGTACACATAGGTCATTAATTTTTACTTTTTTCCCTAATTTAGGCCCTTAATTATTATTTTTGGTAAAATTTGTGAAAAATGAACTTTTATGGACTTAAAAATTAATTTTTACATAACTACATTTGCAGTAAAATAAAATTAATAACCTATTTTTTTCATAATAAAAACATATTATCTAAAATTATTGCCCCTAAATTATGGTCTATAAACCATTTTTTACATGGACGATACGTCCATTGATGAAATACAATAAAAATGTCACATGACTTGAAATAATTTGTTTCAAGTTTAGACAGTATACTGCAACATTATTATGCAATAAATGTTAACAGCACTAGCTAATTTCAATCACAACAAAAGAGATGATGAACCTAGCTACAGTTCCACAACGTACAAAATCTCTTCAGTGCCCATAATCACAGATCAAATTTTATGTGTCATTTTTAACATATGCACTTGTGATAAATACTAGTCCATGATTGATACTTAAGTAATAAACATGTCATGCATAAATGGAATATAAAAACTGATAACAGATGATTTCTCTAATTCCATTTCGTTTCTTTACACATCTAGAGGAGTGAAACTAATGTTTCCAGCCCTTCGAGTGTCCGTCCACTGCGTACGGCTCGAGAAATCCTATAAACTGTTCAATATTCGACAAAAGATTAGTTGAAAACTCTGTCCGGGAGGTTTAAGAAGAAACATACATTTACAAACACGGTACCTTAGTTCCATCTGCAGACCACCGTGCACCATAACCATCGTCATTCCTGATCTCAAAGACGGTGCCATGAGGTCGAACAACATGCAAGTTCATCCAGCTACAACAAGTCAACAGACGATTGATGACATCCACAGCATGCTTATTCTTCTCCGAATCTGTAGGCATAAGCTGAAAGTTATTACCCTATATACACTTCATACAACCCATCCATGGTATAACCAACACTTAAGGGATGATTGCTAGTTGTGAATGAGAATAGGGTAATTGTGATGGTTAATGAGAATAAAATACGATCAATTCACCTTCATCATACTTCTTATGAGGTAATGAGACTCAAATTTAGTTAATTATTACCTCTTTTTGATTAACTATCTTCTCTCCTATAATCAACCAACAATCATTTTTTATAGCAAAATGTTAACAATGTAATCACCACTCTCATTGTAATACACTAATTCATAATTCTCATTATCATGTCTAATGAAAAAGAACCAAGTGTCCCTTGAGGTATCGATTAACTTATTTGAGTCTCATAACCTCAGATGAAGTATGATGAACATGAATTATTCATCTATTATTCTCATTAAACACCACAACTACCAATATTCATTCACATTGAAAAAATTAAAACCAAGTGCTCCCTTAATATCGCACCACTTATCGTGAATTGCTTCGCAATATTACCATCAAGTTAATTTAAAGCTCCTCAAATTGGTAGGTATGGGTAGTAACGTAGTAAAAGATGATTTTTTTTTTTTTTTTTTGCATAATGTCGAATTGGTCTGTTGTTGCATTGACAAGATACACCGTAATTTGAAAGAGCCATAATCAACGAACTCACCACTTCCATGTAAGGGACCCCAATATCCTTCACTGCTTCTATCGACATGCTTTGCCAGAGCCCTTGCACCAGTTGTCAAGGTCGAACCTTTAACCTCGAGCCAAACAAGAGAGAATACAAAATCAGCCACAAAATGGTGCAGCCCCACTAACCAATAACCACAATGGTAACAAGTCATATTATATTATGAATCAGATCAAGAATGACAATCATTCAAAAAAAAAAAAAAAAATTCTTGCAAATTTAACCCCCTTTACATAAATAACTATAAAAGGAAATTGTCCAATTAGTTCAATGTTTGGCAGGGTACAATAATCTGGCACACAACAATAATGAAAAAAAAATACTGTATGGACCGAATTTCATGAGAAACAAGTTTGTCTAAGCTTGTTTTTTACATTCTAAGATATATCATGCTAAGGATCATTAGCTAAGAACACAATTACAATAAGAAAGAAGATATATCACTAAATATAACATGAAAATCCAGGCAAAAATCATGAAGTATAATCTTACATCAGGATTATGAGGTGCCAAAAACGTGGAGAGCAGAGTTGATGTCGAGGGAGGAAGTATTTTTGGATCTGTGCCCACAGTCTCTACAAAGCCCAGAAGTTTTTGAACACCACTGTAGTTCAACCCCTGTAAAAAATGATGCAACCAAACTTAAAATACAATTGGCCTCAAAAGAACCTTTTCAGAAAATCAAGAGTTATATATTGTGCAACAATATACAAGGAACGTAAAATAAAAATGGCTAAAAGGATGACCTCCTATTAACCTTCAATACATGAGTTGCATTTGGATTCTCTTAACACATTATTTTACATGCCTGATTGTGAGGATACCAAAAGGTGATATATTTAACTTTTGTAATTTAAGAACATAGGAAGTAAATTTTTAAGATTTATCCCTAGTGAAAAAAGGGGAAAAAAAGGATTTTGCCTCCCATTATAAATTAAAATCAGCATTCAACAAGAGAAAGCATCTCTAACCATCAACTTCCCGCTTACTAGAATTCTAATAACAAGATGGATTCGAAGCAATGGTTTAAAATCCATGCACATTGTAAGGTTGAAATAACCTTCCATGCACATCTTATTTTATAATGGAAGATGATTTTTGCAAAACTAATTTTGAGTTTATAATTAAGTTTTAAAATCTTATATAATATGCAGTCATTGAAAACCTTGCAGTCATTGAAAACCCCCTCAATTCCATCCAAATGCAACAATGAGGTTATAATCTGTTCTTATAAATGGAAGATTGTGAAAATGTTGTAAAGAGCACTTTACTATTAAATAAAGTATTTTCTCTTTATATAAGTCAGGAATTTCAAGCACTATATAGAAATGCATGCAACTCCAGCTAAGAAGAATATTCCAAACTGCACATAACACTCACCGATAGTATGGAGGACACAATTAAATAAAGCTGAGAAGTTGGTACTTGAACACATATAGCAAGAACACCATTAGATCTTTCCTTTTCTTCTGAATAGAAATTCCTATTAGACTTGGACACCTGGAAACCCCCAATAACAATCATGATAGGACATAATATATGAGGCATTTATACGCAAGGACACACCCATTCACTGTCCACAACAATACTAATTATTCTGAAAACATATTTAGCACCACTATTACAGTATTACCTTCTTCAACGCTTGTTATTCCTGGAAGAACTCTTGCAAGACTCTCTGATTTTAACATCTCATGAAATGAAGAATATTGTCTGACATCCTGGAAAGGCTAGAGGTTTAGTACTGTAAAAGTTAGGGAAAATTTATTTTTAAAACTGTAGCATTTACAGGACATTATGTTTGCGCGCTGGCACATTTAATGACATATTTTAATTTTCGCACATTTAGGCCAAATTGGCTCGAAACACCCCATTCGGGCTTAAAATGTCACGTGCACTTCACGTGTTTGGCCTAAATGTGCGAAAATTAAAATATAATGACCTAATTTTGTGAGCCCAAAACACCTAATATAGCCTAAATGTGCGAAAATTTTTATGGCCTAAATGTGCCAAATTAAAATTAATGGCCTAAATGTTCCAGCCATAAACATATGGTCCTACAATTACTACCCTCACAGTTACGGTGTAAAAGTTATTATTGCCACACGGAGAAACTGTATGGAACATCCTAGCACCTGAACTTGAAGCATCAAACATTTGTTGATGAGAAGCATATGCCCAGCTTGGATTCTGAAACCCAAATAAAACACACCATAGAAGCAATAAATACAGAAGTTAAGAACAAAACCCCAACTAAGAAGCAAAATGTGAAGAGTCATAAATTCTCGTATGGTTAATTCTCTAGTTATCTGCTGAAGTATTTGTTTGCTTCTGTTTTTGGTCCTCCCCTAATTATCTGATAAAGGCTGTTTTGTTTCTGTCTCATGATTGATGATCCCCTTCAACAAGGAATAGCAACAGCACATGATCTCCATTTAAATGACTAATTAAATACTTTTTCTTTGAAAATCATTGTTCAAACTCCTCCGTACAACATGGATGAGATTGATTTATACTTTTAACCTTTTGTAGTAATGTATCAACCTCAATGACTGCCCATTAGCACAAACATGAAACAGCTATGGTGGTCATGCATTCAGTTTATTATGTTGATGATACTAAAAACCAGGTTGAACCACAACTAGGACATCAATCCCATTAACCCCTAAACATTTTACATTATTCCTTGAACCGAGCAGAGATATAAATACTATTCAGGACTTATTAATTGAAAGAATTATTTCAGAAATTATGGAATGTGCATATTTCTCATTCTGAGATTTGGGCATCAAATCATGTACATCCTTACATGTATCTTGAAGAATTTATTAACATTTACAACTCACAAGGATGAATTTTATTGTCAGGAATGTTTCTTATGACGGTTAAAATCTTTTATCTATTTTCTCGTCTTGATTTTTTTTTTCATAGATGCTCTGTCCATCATGGGTATGTTTGAACAGACAATATTGCATGCTAGAAAGTTCTCCGTGTAGAAAGTACCTAAAAATGTGTTATACCTCTTGTAGTCATCAACTGCGCACCTTCCTTCAATCGTTTTGACTCCATCTGCATACATCAAAAAATTTGCCAAGGAATCGGAAACCTATTACCATCATCTCCATGAAGATACAACACAGAAAAGTCAAAATAAAGAGATGAATACCATTGAGTTCAGAAAAGAAAGGCTCTTGAACATGAAGCTCAAAGTCTACTTCTTTCAGCATCTATAGAGACACAATGTCATTATGTTGGCAAAGAATAAAATGAAGAAGCCTTGGAACCATCTGAGAAGATATATAATACTAGTATTTCCAATCTTACACTCAGTAAAGCAGAACCCTTTTCCAAAATCATCTTATTCCATTCTTCGTCTTTAGTCCTTAAGATAAGGTCTTCCTGCACTGGTATAAGTTCTTCGTATGATGTACACAAGGCTCCAGAATGTATGGACTGACATAGAGATGATGCTAGACGCTTGTATAAAGGATATGGTGGAACTCCTCTAGAAACTTCTGATTATGATTGCACTAAAACATTAGTAACTGAATGACACTAATAATATATATAAACCATGACATAGTGGAAATGAAACTCAACACATAGCTGCACTTCTATTTTCAGCTTTCATCATATATGCATGCATACATGCGTGTGTAACACAGAAATGGTTCCCAATTTAATGAGAAGGTACAAAGCTCTGCATTTTAAATTCAGTCGTCAAGGTACAAATGTCTATGCAAAAAATGCAACCATAAAAAGATTGTAAATCTGCATTTCAAATTCAGTCGTCAAGGTACAAATGTCTATGCAAAAAATGCAACCATAAAAAGATTATAAATTCGTGAATCAAATAGCCTAGTACCGGTATATAGAGATAGAATAGTATATGCATACATGTATATATGTATGTGCGTATGCGCAACAGAAAAATGGATCACAGGTCAGTGAAAGGGAACACGAAAGGCAGTGCAAAAAGGGTAAAAGCTCTACAATTCAAATTCAGCCGTCAAGGTACAACTGCTAAGGAGAGTGAAGGGTAAAATGCTCTAGAATTCAAATTCAGTCGTCAAGGTACAACTGCTATGCAAAGTATAGGGTAAAAGCCCTAGAATTCAAATGCCGTCGTCAAGGTACACCAGCTATGCAAAGTGTACAACATCCGGCAGAATAGGCACAAGCATAAAAAAGGAACAGCGTTTTACCGTTAAGAGTGGAAAGGGAGCTGGAAGGATCGTGTCTGAGAAGATCAGCACAATAGTCGCTGGAGAAGCCGGTTCGGAGTTTGGCTTGTATGGAGGATAGGAGTGTGAACTTGAGCAGCTCCTCTATCCAGTCTTTCAGTTCAACCGGCGAAACTCCCGGCGACGACGGTGGCTTCATCGCCGTGCCAACCATAGATTATTGATATTGTATCAAAACTGTTCTCTCATTATACTGAAATAGTCAAGGTTGGTTCAATCGGTTTACTTGACACCTAATTAGATTAATGAAAAATAATAATTTTCTCAAGAACACCTATATTGTTTTTGTTTATGCAAAATATATACTTCCTTTTTTTCTTTATTTGTAAAATGAAATGAATTTTAATGAAAGACTCTTGAATTATTTTTTACTTTAAAAAGCCGTTAAACTAGTATAATTTTTGCAAAATATAACCAAAATTCATAGATTTTTTTTTATTTTGTTAAAAAAATGAGTTAATGAATTTCAATACTATCAAAATCAATTTTTTTTGAAAAAAATTGTCTTTCAATAGAATATAAAAAAGAATCTTATAATTATTTATTTGAGGATAGTTTAGGAGTGATGAAATAAATTGAATGATGTTTTAATGTTTTTGTATAAGAAATGTTTATTTGAATTTAGTTTAAAGGCTGCAAGTAAAAATAAATATAATATTTTAATGAAAATAGATGATGCTAATTGTATGATAAATGCACATAAGATCTACCAAGAACATGTGTTCTATATTTTTTTCATCATTTCTTACTTTGTCAAGTAAATACGCTTTATATGTATAATAAAAAGTAAAATGAGCTAAATGCACTTATTTAAAATACAAGATACTGTATAGATAATAATAAATTAAAGGGAAAAAGGTTTTTTTGTATTTATAAGTTTAACAATTTTGGTTCGTTGACCTTTTTTTGAGAATCTTTATCTTTCAATATTTTCCGGTCATTTCTGACGTGGCATGATTTTTTATTTAATTGAAAAATACCCATGGCATGAATTTTGGTCCCGTTGACTTTGACTTTTTATTTTCGTCCTCTAACTTTCATTATTTTCAAACATAATTATAATAAATTCACAAATATTTTTTTATACTATTCTAAAATACAAATCATTTTAGAATAATACTAAATTTAACAAAATACATCAAATTTTATTTATTTTAATATTTTGTATTTTAAAATCAATAGTTTTTATATTTATTAAATTATTTAAATTAATATTTAGAAAAAAGAATCATTTATTTTAAGAAAGTTTTTAAACAAATCAACTAAATACATTAGATTTTATCTATTTAAAAAAATTATTTGCAATATTATTTATATTTATTAAATTAATATTTAGTTAAATTGGTTGACGTTAGTGAGGAATGAGTTGTTTTATTTAGATTTATGTATTTTAAGATTTTCTATTTTAAATTATTTTCAATAGTAATTTATTTAATTATTTTAAATTAGTAATTAATATTTAAAAAATTATTTTATTAAATTATTTTTAATATTTAGTTAAAAAAATTGGTTGAAGTTGAGGAAGTGTTTGAAATAGTGAAAATTAACTGTTTTATTTAGATTTATGTATTTTAAGATTTTCTATTTTAAATTATTTTCAATAGTATTTATATTTATTTAATTATTTTAAATTAGTAATTAATATTTAAAAAATTATTTTATTGAATTTTTTTAAATTAATATTTAGTTAAAAAAATTGGTTGAAGTGAGAGAAGTAAAGAATGACAAAGTCGTTGTGGATGGGGTGACGACTAAACAATTTATCAACTAAATACATTGGATTTTATCTATTTAAAAAAAATTATTTTAAATTATTTGCAATATTATTTATATTTATTAAATTAATATTTAGTTAAATTGGTTGACCTATTTTAAATTATTTTCAATAGTATTTATATTTATTTAATTATTTTAAATTAGTAATTAATATTTAAAAAATTATTTTGAATAAATTACATATTTATATATATCCTAAATATTTAAAAAGATATTTTTATAAAAATTATACTAATTATAATGAATTTTATGATTTTTTTTTATATTGATTTTTAATTTGTCATGTAAATACCCTACCAAATTTTTGCCACATGGACATTTTTATAAAAATAAATAAAAAATAAAAATGAGCTAAATGCACTTATTTAAAATGCAAGATACTGATAAAGATAAAAATCAAGGTCAACGGGACCAAAATCAAAATGTGGTAAACTTAGAGGACAAAAAAACTATTTTTCCCTAAATTAAATAAGAAAGGAACTATATAAAAATGAATTAATTTTTTTTAAACGTACACAAGGTAATATAGAAGAAAATAAATTACATGAAGCAAACTTAAAAAAAAACTTTTAAAGTACAGGAAAAATATACATTAGTAATTAATTAAAAAACTAACTAGTGATTCATTGTAGGCCTCTTTTCATTTTCAATTCCAATAATTCCTTGATACGTGATAAATCAAGATTTTCGTCCCGCAACCTTTCCATCACGACTATTACTCGAATCATGTTGAAACTTCTGCATTTCAAACAACAATTCATCAAGAATACATATTAAAAGAGTTTTTTCTGGTTCAAAACCATTTTATTGTGCAACTATTTCACAATTATCATTTTATAATAGAATAATTAATATTTTTAATAAAAAAATAATATATTTTTTTTATCGGTAAATATTTGTTCCCAAAGGGAATCGAACCCAGGTCTCCCACTAAAATAAGGAACCCAGTGGCCAGGTGGGCTACGCCACCTGGTTAATAAAAAACAAAAATAATATTAATAAAGTAATACTCACTACGTCCCCCTTTAATCTTTATGTTTGTGGGATGACACATGTTTTTAATGAATATATTATTTATGTAATTAATGTTTTTGGTAGAAAATGTGAAAAAATAGATAAAAAAGATAGTGGGGGTGTAAAAATGAGTGATAATTGATGCAATTTTATATAGGATAATTATTAAAAAAAATGTGGGGATACATTTTCCAAAAAAAAAAAAAAAAAGAAAACTTACGATTTAGAGAGGACAGTCAAAATGATAAAACATAAAAATTTAAAAAGGGGTAGGGTGTACTAAGCAAAAAAATGAATCAAGACTCAAACATGGAAATATTTCTTGTACAGTTTATGCATGATAAAATTGAGGAAATAGTGGTAAATAGTGAACTCTTTGACATCAACCTCCCAAAGCCAGAGCTCTCATTCAATGACCCATTCAGCTTAACAATCTTACTACCTTCCCTTTTCTCACCATTTGAAACCATAGAACTCTCATTCAATGATCCATTCATGTTTATTTTTGCTCGATTTTCATTGGAAATTCGCGCGTTCATGAATCTCTCCACCATCCGGCTTCCCATAACCTGTCCTTGCTTTCCACCTTGTTGAGCTCTGCCTTGATTGGTTATATTTCCATCAGTATCTGAATTTTCTTTTCTGCCCCTGGTCACACTTGGAGAGCATGATTGCCTTCTGATATTTGGGTTCGTTTCCTGTTTATGAGGAGTCGAAAGGCTCTGGTTTGTCTGACATTCCACGGCTCGTTGATGTTGGCCTGTTTGTTGTTCGGAGGTTGGGTGGTGTCTCATTTGAGAGTCCCTGGATTTTTGGCCGTGCAAGAGGTGATAATCCTCTGCTTATTGGCTTGGGAGTAGAGGTTGGTTTTGTTAATATTGAGGGGTTTTTTGAAGGTGGGAAATTCAGTTGGGTTTTTCTTGGATCGTGTTTTATTTTATCAGGGCATGTTTGGCTCGTTTTTTGGGCCATTATTGGTTCCTCTTTCATGCTTTTCTTGTTGAGTGATGATGGTATATTTTGGCCTCTCAATGGGGGTCTTGTGTTGTTGAGGAAGTTTTGGATTCGGATTTGGAGGTGTTGATGATGTTTTCTTGTTACCTTCTGAATTTCCTGCAAACTGATCATGATTTTTTTGTTATCTAATGATTGAGTTATTTCTAATCTAAAGAGAAAAACTAGTCTTTTTAATTCCAAATTCTTGATCCAATATTTGGATAATGCAAGAAAACGTGATAAAATCAATCAAATTTCCCGGCATGAACTTTGTTCAAATTAAGTGATGAACGTACCACTAGACTAAATAAAAATCAAAACTGATTTCATCTTAGAATAAAGTAAGAAACTTGATAAAATTCTCTACAAATTTTCAAGCAAGAAGCTTTTTTTTTTGTTAAAATTTCAAGCAAGAAGCTGAATCATCATTAAAATTAAGAGTTTGATTTTGAACAAGCAAATAAATATATGAAGTTTGTTTTAGATGATTTACCCTTGAAAGAGGCTGGATGATTGGTATCTCCCTTTGAATGACTAGTTCTTGGACATTTGTTTCCATCTCAAGTGATGGAAATAGAGGCGTCGCCGGTGGTGTTTTTAGCCTTTATCAAAGTTGAAAAAAAAAAAAAAATCAAGAAACATGTGAGTAAGACCGAGGTAATTTTTTAACAAACGTAATTTAGGGGTGACAAAATGAGAATTATAATTTTTTGGACTGGCAATTTAAAGAACTTAACTATTAAAAATACAAATTGAGGTCAAATCATCCTGAACCAATCTAAATCTGGTCCAAATTTAGTCCGAATTCAGGTCAAATAGGGTTAATTAGTCCGACTTGAGTTGTTTCAGACTGATTTGATCTCAATTCAATCATTTTTAAAGTTATCACTTTTACCTGTCCAAAAAATTATGATCCTCATTTTACTTCCACCACTAAATTTTGATCCTTAAAAAATATTTTTCTCCAATTAAAAATGCATCAATTGAAGTCAAGATCGACTTGATTATATATGCAAATAAATATAAATTTCACAGATAAATCTGGGCAAGAAATTCCCAATTACCAATTGTAGTCATTTTTTCCACTCTCAGCAAAAATTGAAGCCCTGCCCCTTTTCTTCCTCCTGAATCCATTCTGTAGAACCCATGATTTCCTGCACTTCACCAACTTGATCACAAAACATACCCAATTACATATTCTTTCATTTTTTTCATTTATACTCCCTCTCAAATTATATAAAAAAATTCCCTTTATTTTATGAAATATGTGCCCCATTTTTCTCTTCCAAGAATAAAGATAAATCATGTGCTAAAATTGACACTAGGTAAGAATTCAGTCCGATTTTTCTATTACGATTGCACATGTAATATATACAGATCGTTAATTAATTTTATATAGTATAATATTATGCATGACTTACCATTGTCAGCTTCAAACTCATCAGAAGCGGGCTGAAGAAGGCTAGCAAATTGAATCTTTTCACGTTTTTTCAAATCTCGAAAAAATGATAGCTCATCGTCTCTATCCTTGAAACAGTTAGACGTCCTCCGAGGTGCTCCAAAACCTTCATCTACTTCTCTTCTATTCATTACCAAAAATTTACAAGACTTTAGTTCTTGCTTCTCAATTTATTATTGCACCTCGTATTTGTCGAATATTTATAAGATGTCGGATCTAACTATGTTTGAAATTTGAGGATATTTAAATCCATGAAGAAAGAAGGAATAGAGACATAATTTATGTGTTAATTAACAAATGATGAGACAAGCCTTAGCTATAGCCGGCCTTCAATCAGTTTTTAGCAAAATAATGTAAAAGGAATATTTTAGATTAGTATAGTAAAAGTATAGATTAATTCTTCATTAGTACATTTGGCACATTTGTAAGTAGTGTACGCAGGACATTTGAATTAAATTTAATCATAACTAGAACAATTTAGTAGTAACTAATTGAGTTTATTTTTGCTCTTTTGAAAATTAGTCTGAGACTACTTTTTTTTTAGTCCCATGGTTTAAATTACCAAACGATGAATTTTAAATTGAAAAGGTGTTGTTGCTTGTGGTTTAAATGGAAAAAATTTGATATTTATGACAATTAAATTAAAACCTTTAAAATAAAAAGAAAAAGAAAAATAAACATAAATATAAAAATAGTTATGGGACGAAAAAATAGTTATGAGACTAAAAACCCCTAAAAAAACTGATTTCAAGTAGTTATGGGACTAAATTGTTCAAAAAATAGTTATGGGATGAAAATTGAGCAATTCAATTATTTAAGGGACTATATCATTCCAAAAATAGTTATGGAACGAAAATTGAGCAATTCAATTAGTTATGAGACTAAGTCGTTCCAAAAAATAGTTATGAGACTAAATCAAAAAAGGTGTAAAATTATGAGACTAAATCGTTCTAAAAAAATAGTTATGGGACTAAATAAAAAAGGTGTAAATTTATGAGATCATTTAAAATTTAATCCCCACTGATTATGGTACGTGCTTTCAATAAATTGACCATATATAATTCGAAAATGAAAGGCGTCAATTATAATTATTTTTCATAAAAAGGTAAATATATCAACGTAAAATTTAATTGATAAGTAATACATTTCAACCAATTAGAAAGCCTCAAAGTGATTGCATTACTAATAATGCATAACGTCTTTGGTCTAATAAAAAAATTAGAGGAAGTAGAAATAGGAAAAAAAGAGAAAGCATGCAATGAAAAATGGTAACTAGTGTTACCTGCATCATGTCGTCATGTGGATTGAATATAGTGTTCATCAACCGTTATGTTGGGGATATGGGAAATCTTGGGCCACTCACTTTGTTTTTTAATCCCTCTCCTTTTTAGTACTGGACATTCAGTACTATACAAGGTTGTTAAGTTTGTGAGGCGTCGCATGGCTTCCACGGAGGGCAGACGCTTCAACTTTCTGCAAGAACATACATATAGTTGGGATAGAGAAGAGAGGTTCCCAATCCATTCTGGCAATTCTTCTATCCCAAAATCATATAGAATTAAAAGAGAAAGAGAAGTGAGATGTTGAATCTGATCTGGGAGACGCTCCCAATCTTTCTTCCCTACCAAGGACAATGTACGAAGTGTGTGGGATCGAAATCGCAATACCCCATCAACAGCCTTGTTAAAGGATACACTATCCCATTCATTTGATCCACCAGCACTAATTTCAAAATAGTCGAGCAACGGCGCACATGACTTCTCCATCTCGCCTAAATAATTCGCTAGTCCTGAGCATCCGCAAATTGACAAGCTGCGGAGAGATGTCAAGACTTGTAATTTCTTGCTACTACTTGAATATGGTATTGACTCTAGATTATTGCACCCCACAATCTCAGCTCCTCCAGAGAATTGAGGCTATGCAAACCATCTGGTAACTCTCTCAGCTTGGGACACTCACTTATGTGCAACGTCGAGAGATGTTGATTGTTATGGAATAACCAATCTGGCAGACTTATCAATCCTTCTATACTATCAATTCGGAGTTTCGTAAGAGTCTTCAATTCGATACCACATATCCTTGCCAAAAAAGGTAACTCACTATCCATCTCAACAATTTCCAACTCTTTAAGAGTTGTGAACTGACTTGGAGCACGCACCAATTCTGGACAGGATTCGATACACAAATATTCAAGGCATGGAAACACCTTCACTTGAGCACCACTTGGAATTTTTACCTCTTCCCACTCTCTCAAGTTCTTCAAACCCCGCAACTCAAGCCATTGAAGTGCCGAAAACACAGTGATTGTCTCCTGGTAAACTCCATTATTGGAGCTACACTCTTCAATGTCGTAGAATGAAGCACCTATGGATTGTACTTTCTCCAAATCAGACAAAGACAGGAATTTGAGATGTGGCAAATGCCCCAATGTTGGGACTTCTTCACATTCTGAGCAACTTTCAAGTCTTATCTCCATCAAGTTATTGAGTCCTACCCAGCGTTCTTGAAGACATACGGCCATCTTTGAAGTCCATGACGGAAAACTTGCCCCTTTAAATCCATCAATTCCTAACATTTTTAAGTTGGGGTGAGGCTGGAGGCCTTTCAACACATTCTCATCGTTGATTACTACACCTTTTCTGTCTTCATGCCACCTCAACACTAACCTCACGATGCCTGGTTTTTTAAATAGACCTGCTTTCTTGGACTCTTCTTCACCTTGCACTTCTTCAAGATTATAAATCTGCAATTCCCCTTTCAAATTTTTCATGCTTCCAAGCTCTACAATCCGGTAGCCCTCCTTGTTTTGCACTTTAAAGCAGGGTAATGTTTGGAGAGAAGTTAACATTCCCAAATGAGGGGGCAATACTGTCTCATCGTCGGCCAAGTAAAGATGCCTTAAGTTTAACAACTGCTTTAAAGTACTTGGCAGCTTCTTCAAACCGGACTCGTCCTCTGGATGCAAATATCTAATTGTTTGCAAGTGAGAGAGTTTACCAATCGAATTTGGCAAATATCTAATACGTGTCTCTGAAATGTCAAGATATCTCAAGTGTATTAGCTCCCTTATTGAATCAGGCAATTTTTTGATGTCGTCGTTCGTCAGAGTTAGTGAATGCAAGCTTTTGAAGTCTGAGAATACGATATCACAAATTCTACCATTGTAGATCAATGTTCGCAACCATTTTGCTTTGACTTTTGGGATTCGACTTGATTCATCTCTTTTGTAATAGGTGTCATCTGAAACAGAGCCCGCTACATCATGCACTAGATCGTGCATACTACAATGCTTTACATCACCGTATTCGTCTCTGTCCGCAACTTGCAATAAAGAGTTGTGCAGAAGAACTTTGAGAAATTGGCTGCCAATAGTCTCCATATCACATGTTTTAGATGGTTGAAGAAATCCTTCCGCCATCCAAAGCTGAATCAATTGTTCCGTGTCGAGTCGAGTACCTTTGGGGAAAATTGAACAGTATGCAAAACATTTTTTGAGTGATGGTGAAGGCAAATGGTGAAAACTCAATTTTAATATCTTTGAGATATAATTTTCATCTCCTCCAACACCTGAGAGCCATTTCTCATCGATTGAGATCCATTCATTTTGCGATTTACCGCGCAGAACTCCCCCAACCACGTTGGCAGCTAATGGCAAGCCTTTGCATTTTTCTGCAATACTTCTTCCAATGTCTTCAGTACCTGGTGTAATATATCCTCCTTCAAAGGCTCTATCTTTGATTATGGACCAGCATTCTTCCTGAGATAAGTCATTCAAGTGATGCATATCAAGTGTTTTTACAAGCTCACCAATCCCTGCATTCCTCGTCGTGACAAGGATGCCATTTCCTTTGGTAGAAGTAATTCCTGACCACGACCTGTGAAAATCCTCCCACTTCTGCTGGTCTTCGTTCCAGACGTCGTCAAGAACAAGAAGACAAGTTTTGGCCTTCAAAGCCTCTTGAAGATTGTTCAGAACAACTTCCTTGCTCTCATCTTCAACGTTTCCTCCTTTCACATTTCTAAGAATCTTTTTCAAAAGGGCCACCGCATCAAAATCTTGTGAGACATGGACCCAAATACATTGCCCAAAGTGAGTCTTAATTTTGGGATGATTGAAGACATTGCGAGCCAGAGTAGTGTTCCCCAGTCCACCCATTCCAACAATGGGAAGGATGGACACCGCATCTCCAGTTGGAGTCGTCAGCATTTCAGCAATTTTCAACACATCATCGTCCCTTCCAATAAAAATTGGATCGACGGTGACTGAGTCGGTTTCAGAGGCAGAGGCAGCAGCAGCAGGTGCAGCAGCCGCAAGTTTCTTTTGCAGGCCAAGATCCCTAGCCATGTTGTTAATAGAGTCGAAACTCGTATTGATTTGATTGATTCTAAGAGCCACATCTCGACGATGTACACAGAGATAAAAGGATGGGAAGCATGACGCTACCTTTTCATAGAGAAGCTGATAGTTGAGTTCATCCAAAGCATTATCAGCATCAAACATCTTCGCTTCAAGCTTTTTTAGCCATGTTTTGACATCGGCTTCGTTGACGGTCTTCGTCTGGGCGTCATCCAGGTAACTCTGAATCATACCGAAAGTGTCCCTCAACTTTTCCGCATTTTCTTCAAGGCCTCGGATGAGCGAGATCTCGTCCTTGGAAACGTCGATCAGATTTTGAACAAGGACTTGAATGGTGGCGGAAATTGCTTCTCCTTCCATTTCTTTTTTTTTTTCTTTTTAATTTTGGGTGTGTGTGTGTGAGGGAGAGATTGATCCGTAGGTTTTGAACGCTCTAACTGTATCCTATGAAATTACAATTATGGCTTATTCTTATCCGAGTCAAAAAGTCACGTCTACTCCGAGTTAACCCGAAATAATATTATCAATCAAAAAAGAATATCAACAATCGTACGTTGTAAATAATTGGAATGGGGTCTACAGCAAAGCAAGCATGTGGAAAGTTGATAGACCTTTCTTTAATCTTTATCCGCTGTCGAATATTTTGAAATTTGTTTGGTTGTCTTTTTTTATTTAACTTGCAGGGGTCCACAATAATGTCAGAAAAGTGCGGTGGAATCTTATCAAATTATTCCTATCATTTTCTATATTTCATTTTACTATTAAATTATTTAGATAAAGGGCCAATATAATTATAAATGTCAACAATTTTAGGGGTGTATTGGTTTAGGATTTCATTAAAATCCTTTTTTATTAAAAATAAATCTGCTGGTATTCAATCAGGATTTATATCACTTAAAAACAATTCACTGATATTCAATCTGAATTTTCAAGATTATTTAAAGAATCCATTAAAAATTATTGATATTCATTCATGACTTTTTACTACTTAAAAAATAATAAATTGGTATTAAAAAATATAAAATTTTAAAGGATTGTTGTGTTAGATGGATAGTGAAGGATTTTTTAATGTTATTTATAAATACCAACAATCTCATCCAAACTCATGAGATTTCATAGGACGTTTTGAAGTGACTTTTCGTAATAATAATTATTTAATTTCAAATACATATCCCTTGCAATAAAAGTTGTTCTCATGCAATTATTTAAGTGCAACTGTGCAAGACGTCTAACTTTTTCTCACTAAACTACCATTTTTGTCAATGTCCTAACTTTTTCTCACTAAACTACCATTTTTGAAGTGACTTTTCGTAATAATAATTATTTAATTTCAAATACATATCCCTTGGAATAAAAGTTGTACTCATGCAATTATTTAAGTGCAACTGTGCAAGACGTCTAACTTTTTCTCACTAAACTACCATTTTTGTCAATGTCCAACGCCATGTATTTTTTTTTTTTTTGATCGGTAAATGTTAGTTGTTAGTGGTTAGAAGTTAGTTCGCCAAGTTTCCTTACAAATCCAAATTCTCCAAGTCTCCTTATATCTCCCACTCCAATTCGTTCCCGAAGGGAATCGAACCCAGATCTCCCACTTAAGTGAGGAGCCCGGTGGCCAAGTGGGCTATGCCCCCTTGGTTCCAACGCCATGTATTTTGATCTTTCTTCATCACATAGTGAACCTCCTATTGCTTATCTAAGACATAAATAAAACTTGTATTAGCATGTGCAGCTCTACATAACTTTCTTCGCAAAGAATATCGTTCTAATGAATTTCCAATTGAATCAGTGTATGAACCTTCATCTTCAACATTAGCGGTAAATGAAAACCATAACTTTGAGCCTATTATTCACACCCAAGAGCAAGAGCGACAAAACGCTAATGCTTGGAGGACTAATATAGCTATGGATATGTGGATGAATGTTATTTAGGAGGACATAATACTACGGAGAATTGTTTATATTATTTATCCAGATGTTATTTTTATTTTTTATTTTTTGTCTTTGATTCTTTATAAATTCAAATGTATGGAAAAAAATTTTGAACTCTTATCGAATGTCACAAATCCATGAAATTCTGCAAAGTCCACAAAATCCTATAGAATCCATTAAAAAAGTCTTGCAGAATCCTGCAAAATTTTAAAAGTCATAAAAATTTCTACAAAATCTTTTAAAATCCACAGGACTTTTTTCAGCTAAAAAGTTATTTACAATCATAATCCAATACACCCCATGAATTATTAATTACAAATATATGTGTTAAAATATTTAATAAAAGAATATACTATATATGATATGTGAAAACTGGAAGAAGGGATGATCTACTTAGTAAATAGTTGTACAGTGTATTTTGGTAAATAATTTTTTTAAGAAAGTCCACAAAATCCTGTAGAATCCATTAAAATCCTGATTTAAAAAGTCTTGCAGAATCCTGCAAAATCTTAAAAGTCATAAAAATTTCTACAAAATCTTTTAAAATCCGCAGGACTTTTTTCAGCTAAAAAAGTTATTTACAATCATAATCCAATACACCCCTTAATTATTAATTACAAATATACGTGTTAAAATATTTAATAAAAGAATATACTATATGTGATATGTGAAAACTGGAAGAAGGGATGATCTACTTAGCAAATAGTTGTACAGTGTGTTGGTAAATAAATTTTTTAAGTGGAATGAAATTCATTCATTGTATTAGAGTTTTTGGCTCATGCTAAAATCATGAGTTTGAAATCCGAAAAAACAACTGCACCAATATTATATTGTCCACATGTTGGATCTCCTTTTCAAAAATCTAGCCCACAAATGAGGGATATGTTAGGAAATTAATATGAATTAATTAATTTTTCGCATATTTTTTTAAGGGTGAGAGGGCGCTTGAATTTTTTAAGGGTATGCATTGAGTAACATTTGATTTAGTATCATTACATAAATAAACCTATTCTAACTCGAGTCAAGCCAGGTTTACTCCGAGTTAACCGATCGAGTGAACCGGAAGTAATACTAGTCAAGCCAACAATTATTGAATTAATTGGAATGGAGTTTACACTGAAATTTGTCGTGGTCACTGGGTAGGTTTCTCTATCAATGATTTGGAAAAACATATCTCTATATTTTTCAAAACTTTCTGCATTTAATTAATCGCTGTAATTAATTGGGGGGCCTACAATGAAGTAAGGTTGGAGAAAATTGATAGGCTTTTTTTTGTTCTGTGTACACTGTCCAATTATTGAAATCTGTCGCTTTATTTGATAATTTTTTTTTTTTTTTTTAGTTTTGTGGTTGAAATTGTGTGCATATTGTGCACAATAAAAGATTGTGTGCACAAATTTTGGTTACAATATAGTATTAGTCTAGTTACAGTGTAGTATTATTTCAGGCATTGTATAATATTAGTTTAGTTACAGTGTAGTATTAACAACATTGTATAGTATTAGTTTAGTTATTATATAGTATTAGTTTAATTATAGTGTAGTATTAGGTAAAAACATTGTGCACACTATTTTTTAGTGTGCACAAATATTTGCCTTTATTTTTCGGGAGTAAGGTATAAGAATGGTGTAATTGATATCAAATTATTTGTATTAAGTACTTTTTAAAAAATATTTTTATTATGATTTATTTAGATACATAAGTTTACGACAAGCTAATTAGTGAATGTTCA
The DNA here is from genome assembly GCA_030762865.1 of Paraleonurus japonicus. Lineage (NCBI taxonomy): Eukaryota > Viridiplantae > Streptophyta > Magnoliopsida > Lamiales > Lamiaceae > Paraleonurus > Paraleonurus japonicus. The sequence continues at coordinate 37,848,328 of CM061059.1, read as the reverse complement.
TTATTGTATTATTTATACATCCACTAATCTTGTCCATAAGATTGGTTATTTGATAGTGGTTCTTTATTACGTTAACATGTTTAGATCCTCTATGAATGTGTATAAATTAATAGAGCTCTTATGGATGATCATGGATTGAGGAAATGAAAAGAAAAGAAGGCAACTCTTGTCTTCATTGTTCGTTGTTTTTTTATTTTTCACTTTATATTTCATAACACGTTATCAGCACGAGTCTATGCCTTGAGTCAATTAAAATTTAACATTTAATTTCAAATAATCACAAGTGTCATCCACAAGTATCAATCTTAATTTGAAGTAAGGACACACCTTTGAGGTAATATTTATCTTATATCGACTTTTTTCGTTATGTCTAATTTCACAAAGTTAGAGTTTGCACCTCTTGGTATCACCAGGAAGAATTTATTTTAAATGTTGAAATTCATCACGAGGTAATGTTAAAAAAATAGTAACGCATTGAATCAAAATCATGCCTATGCAATGTTTTTCCTTCATCATCACTTGGATGAAGGACTAAAAATTGATATTTGATAATGAATGATCTACTTGTTTTGTGGAGGTATCTAAAAGAAAGATACGACCACCTGAAGATGGATGTCCTTCCAAAAGCCCAGTATGATGGGGTCCACCAACGGCTACAAGATTTTAAATATGTTAATGAATACAATTCGGCTATGTTCAAAATTACTTCTCAATTAAAGTTAAGTGGTAAAACCATAACAGATGATGATATGCTTGAAAAGACATTTTATATCTTTCATGTCTCGAATATGCTCCTGAAGATGGTTGTCCTTCCAAAAGCCCGGTATGGTTGTCCTTGTTACGGCTTGATTTAGTAATCTTTCAAACATGTGTCAAACTACCTTTAGTGTCTCTGTACTACTTGATTTGGCTCATGTTTATTGTCTTCAGCATGGCCTTTGTAGGATGCTATGGAGAAAGCAATAAAAAATATAGTTGCTAAAGCAGTTGTCCCTGCAATAGATGTCATGTTTCAGGCATTAAGGTGTGTGATTAATTGCTGTTATCTGTCATTTCTCAACCATTTTCCATTTCTTGTTCTGCATTACAATGACTTAGTCTGGATAATGATTCAGTGAATTTGGGTCAAAGATCATACCACCAAAAAGAATACAGAAGATGCTTCCTGAACTTTTTGATCATCAAGATCAGAATGTTCGTGCTTCGTTTAAAGGGCTGACGCTAGAGCTTTGTCGTTGGATAGGAAAAGATCCTTTCAAGTCTATATTATTTGAAAAGGTGCGAGATACAATGGTAACCCAACTTCAAATATGTATTCACTACAACAAAAAAGGGCTTTCCAGACATTGAAAAGTACCCCAATATGTACTCTGTTGGGGCACTTAAAATTTTGAGGCAGTTCACATGTGCCTCCAAGTGTAGTGTCCCAATAGAGTTAGGGGCACTTTTTCATTTTTGGGATTACATTTTTAAGTGTCTCAATAATTAAATATAATGAGCAAATTTAATTAAGTGTCCCAAAAATAATTGTTAGAGACACTTATAAAAAAATGACCCAAAAAAAGTGTCACAATATGTAGTTTTTGTTGTAGTGATTAGGTTCTTTTCTCCCATAATTCTGTTATTTTGTGCAAGATCATCATTCTTTCCTGTTCTGTTATGTTTAATGTTTGTCATTTTACATGGTTATTTACGTGATATATTGAAGTTATTTTTTGAATATGCTAACATATCTATCCGTTGCTACAATGTTAGTTGCAGTTCCAACTTCTTTGTAGGTGTTACTGAAAGAGTTGCTGACATAAAGACTCGTACTCAGGCCATGAAGTGTCTTTCTACTTTTTGTGAAGTTGTGGCCCAGGGTTCATTATTGAGAGACTAAGGGGCCGTTTGGTTGGGGGTATTAGAATTAGGTAATGGGAATGACTAGTGATTCATTCCCATTGATGAATTTTGGAAACAAAGTTGAGCACGAAAAAATTTGAGCGGGAAAAAATTTCAGCGGAGGAAAAATGAATGATTGTTAAATGATTGATTATAAGAAGAAGATTATGTAATCAAAATAAATTAGTGATTATTTTATTAAATCAATTCCAAATTGTAAATATTACCAAGCATCATCAATGGGAATGATTAATGAGTCATTCCCATTACCTATTAGGGCCCGCTTGGTGATGCTTGGTAATATTTAAAATTTGGAATTGATTTAAAAATAAAATAATTATTAATTTATTTTGATTACATAATATCCCTCGTATAATCAATCATTTAACAATCATTCATTTTTCCTCCGCTCAACTTTTTTCTCGCTCAAATTTTTTCGTGCTCAACTTTGTTTCCAAAATTCACAATGGGAATGAAAGAGCTAGTGGTTTTAATATGAAGAGCTAGTGGTTTTAATTGACTTTTGCAAGGATATTGGTTTACAATCTAGTGCTCCTGCAACTAGAAATGCTACTGTTAAAACACAAGTTTATTGGTCCAGGTAATATGATGAGTTATTTTGCTATTTTTCCATGCTCTTCAAATGTTAACAGGAACTGACTGTCAGTTTTCTCATTATAGATATCAAGGGTCTCCTCTCAGGTGCAATGTTCTACGTACTCTGATACATGAGACAAATAATTCAATTTGATGGACCATTTGATGTTGCTTCACTACAGTCTTTGGTAATGTTATTGTGCTTTGACAAAAATGTATCTCTCCGTAACATAATTTTAATTATTGTGTAGTTTGTTAGTATTAATATATATATATCTTATTTTGTAGTTCATGGAGAAAACGTATATCAGGACTGAAATTGATGAAGTGCGGTCGGAGTGGGCTCAATTTGTTCAATTATATGTCATCGAGTAGTAACTAGTGTCGTGTATTTTCACTTTTAAATTGACTTTTGAATTAATTGTATAAAAATTGACTTTTGGATTGATGATGAAATTAATGCATTTTGCATTTTTCTTTTTATTGAGTAAATTTTATTAGTTTATTTTAAGAATTAAAATGAATATGAAATAATTTAGAAAAAAAATGTACAATACAAATAGATAACATATATATATATATATATATATATATAAATCATAACGTATATATTCTGTTATCTATGCTAAAATAAATTACTTACAAATAGATAACAGATATAGTTATAAATAGATAACAAATATATACAATTATCTTTTCTAAAATAGATAACGGATATAATAATTAATAGATAACAAATATAAGTTATATTTACTTACAATGCTGTCCATATCATTCGTATATATCTCTTTATTGGCTTACAGTGTTTGTGAAGGATTATGGAGAAAGCATTCTTTACTGTCTGGCACTCAATTAGGCTTTCCATGCCTGGATATGCATCAAGTAATGTTAAATTGTATTGAAATGCAGTATGCTTCTACTATCTTGTAGTAACTTGCAGGAACCAGGATTCCCCCATTACAGGTACGTATGGAATCAGGACAAGGCAGCATTCTCAGTAGCTTCAGAACCATAAGACTCATGTTAAGATGAGATCCATGTCAGAAAATTTGTTAGTATTGGTGAGTGTTTGTGCTCTTTCTCTCCCACTCATGAAGTTGACACTACGTGTAGTGTTGGCTGTGATGCCAATGTGTGTCAAGTAGCTGGATAAATGAACATTTTTTCTTTCCTTAATTTGGACCAATTTTGATTTTATTCCGCTACGATTTTCAACTTTGAAATTTGTCCCTTAATTTTTCAAAATTCAACATTTTCGTCCTTTTAACCGGTTAAAGTGACGAAGGTTAAATTTTTGTTATCTTGTTTTAACCAGTAAAAGGACGAAAAATGTTGAATTTGGTAAACTTAAGGGAGTAATCTTTAAAGTTGAACAAGTTAGCAGACTATAGTCAAAATTGGTGAATGTTAAAGGACAATAACTACATTTACCACAAGTAGCTTTAGTTTTCTTGAATTCTCTTTACCTTAGGAATGTCTCCTATTCGGACTGAGTTTGCTGGGCAGCCTATTAATCACATACACAGCAGTGGCAAAAGCATCAACCCAAAAACCAGAAGGCAAACCAGCATGAAATTAACATTAATGAAAGGCCCGTTTCAGTAATGTGTCTGTGCTTACGCTCGATCATTTTGTTGCGGATTATAAGGACACGATATACAATCAAAAAACCACGAACAGCCCCATTAACAAACTCAGTACCCCCATCACTTTGAAAAATTTTCACAGATCGAGAAAACTGAGTACAGACGAAAGCATGAAATTTCACCAAAACCACACAGAAATCAGATTTATGATGCAATGGATATAATCACGTAATCATCAATAAAAGTAACATAATATCTGAAACCATCATTCGAACACACAGGGATAGGTCCCCACAAGTCACAATGAATAAGATCTAAAACATTCAAAGCACGTTTATCATTTAAAGCAAAGGATAAGTGTTTGCTTTTAGCTAACTAACATGGCGTGCATAGAGACGGTTTAGGCAAAATCGAAGTAACTGATAACTGGCCCAACTTATTCAACATATTAATAATAGAAACTGAAACACAACCTAGTCTATGATGCCAAAGTTCAAAAGATGCCTTCAGGGAAGTGGTATGTAAAGCAACAATCAAAGCAGGTTTCACTTATTCCAAAACATATAGACCCTGACTACGCCTGCCGCGAGCCAGAGGTTCCTTCGTCACCCGATTCTGAATCACAAATGACTTAATTATCAGAGAACAATCAAAGATTTTTTGTCATATGAGGCACGACCAATATACTCAATAAGCTGACACTCAATTAGGTGATTTGAATAAGGCCACTATATATAATTGAGATTACAATATTTACAAGGAAAATAATATCAATCATAATATTTACAAAATATGGAAAATAAATCACAGATTTATTTCTATTTCCTAATATTAACATAGTATCAAATATAGCCACCTAAAATTGAAAAGCAACAAGAAAACAATATTTCCTTGATAATGCTATTTTCTGGATTTCAAATGTGAAAATCATACGTATGTATGTATATATATATATATATATATATATGTATAATGAAGCGTAATTTTGAAATAAAATTTAATTAATTAATATTCAGATAATCTTACCAACTCATTTTGTAATGGATATATGTGGCTCATGCAGACTCTGTAAAATAAAGGAATCATGATCTTCTCTACCTTCTTCATGGTGAATCTGCATATTTTTTTTCGTGCGACCTACTCTTTTAATAGTATCAGATTTTGATTCTTGTATTCTTTTTAATATTAGGAAACCTTTATGATTTCATTGAATATCACATTGTTAATATCTTATACATGCATTTAAAGATTATACTTTTTTATATGAGCATCAGTTTAATCACAAATATATTGAGTGAAAAATATTACATTTTGAATAAAATAAGTTTAAAAAAAATGAGATTTATAAGTTATAACTTAAATCCAATAAATTAATCTGGAAAGCAAATAAATCAGAGACGTAGCATGTAATGTCGTGTATTGAGATAAAGTGGATTACAAAAAAAAATATTCCTACTAATTACAACATAAAGTGGAATTTATGCATGGTAGAGAAAAAGAAGAAACATTGAAATTGAATTTGAAAAGAAAAAATAAAAAATGGCAATTAGTGTTACCTGCATCATGTCATCATGTGGATTGAATACAGTCTCCATCAACCTTTATGTTGGGGATATGGGAAATCTTGGGCCACTCACTTTGTTTTTTAATCCCTCTCCCTTCAAGTAGTATTGGACACCAAAAAATCTCCAAGGTTGTTAAGTTTGTGAGGCGTCGCATGGTTTCCACGGAGGGCAGACACTTCAACTTTCTGCAAAAATGTACTTGTAGTTTGGATAGAGAAGAGAGGTTCCCAATCCATTCTGGCAATTCTTCTATCCCAAAATCACGTAGAGTTAAAAGAGAAAGAGAAGTGAGATGTTGAATCTGATCTGGGAGAGACTCCCAATCTTTCTTCCCTGTCAAATGCAATGAACGAATGGTGTGGGATCGAAATCGCAATACCCCATCAATAGCCTTGTTGAAGGGTACACTATCCCATTCATCTGAATCATCGGCAAAAATTTTTAAATACTCGAGCAACGGTGCACATGACTCCTCCATCTCGCCTAAATAATCCGCTAGTCCTGAGCATCCGATAATTGTCAAGCTTTGGAGAGATGCCAAGACTTGTAATTTGTTGCTACTGCCTGAATATGGTATTGACTCCAGATTATTGCACTTAAACAAACTCAGCTCCTCCAGAGAATTGAGGCTATGCAAACCATCAGGTAACTCTCTTAGATTGGGACAACTACTTATGTCCAACTTCGAGAGATGCTGATTGTTATGGAATAACCAATCTGGCAGGCTTATCAATCCTTTTATAACACTAATTTGGAGTTTCGTAAGAGTCTTCAATTCGATACCACATATACTTGCTAAAGGTAACTCACTATCTATCACAACAACATCCAACTCTTTAAGGACTGTGAACTGACTTGGAGCACTCACCAATTGTGGACAGAATTTGATACTCAAATATTCAAGGCATGGAAACACCTTCACTTGAGCACCACTTGGAGTTCTAACTTCTTCCCACTCTCTCAAGTTTTTCATATCCAACAATTGGAGCCTTTGAAGCGTCGGGAACACAGTGATTGTCTCCTGGTAAATTCCATTACTGGACTTACACTCATCAATGCCGTAGAATGAAGCACCTATGGACTGTACTTTCTCCATATAAGACAAACACAGGAATTTGAGATGTGGCAAATGCCCCAATGTTGGGACTTCTTCACATTCTGAGCACCTTTCAAGTCTTATCTCCATCAAGTTATTGAGTCCTACCCAGCGGTCTTGAACACATACAGCCATCTTTGAAGTCCATGATGGAAAACTTGCCCCATTAAATCCATTAATTCCTAACATTTTTAAGTTGGGGTGAGGCTGGAGGCCTTTCAACACATTCTCATCATTGATTACTACACCTTTTCTGTATCCACGCCACATCAACACTAGCCTCACGATACCTGATTTTTTAAATAAACCTGCTTTCTTAGATTCTTCTTCACCTTGCACTTTTTCAAGATCACAAATCTTCAATTCCCCTTTCAGATTTTTCAAGCTTCCAAGCTCTACAATCCGGTGACCCTCCTTGTTTTGCACTTTAAAGCGCGGTAATGTTTGGAGAGAAATTAACATTCCCAGATGAGGGGGCAAAACTGTCCCATCGTAGGCCAAGTAAAGATGCCTCAAGTTAAACAACTGCTTTAAAGTACTTGGTAGCTCCATCAAACCAGATCGCCACTTTGAATGCAGATATCTAATTGTTTGCAAGTGGGAGAGTTTACCAATTGAATTTGGTAAGTATCTAATACGTGTGTCTGATATGTCGAGATATCTCAAGTGTACTAGCTCCCTTATTGAATCAGACAATTTTTTGATGTCGTTGTTCGTCAGAGTTAGTGAATGCAAGCTTTTGAAGTCTGAGAATACGACATCACAAATTCTACCATTGTAGATCAATGTCCGCAACCATTTTGCTTCGACTTTTGGGATTCGACTTGATTCATATCCCCAACGTATGTACCATTTTGTCCGCTTTTTTGGACTTCGACGTGATTCATCTCTTTTGTAATAGGTGTTGTCTGAGATAGAGTCTGCTACATCATGCACTAGATCATGCATGCTATAATGCTTTACATCACCGTATTCATCTCTGTCCGCAACTTGCAATAAAGAGTTGTGTAGAAGAACTTTGAGAAACTGGCTGCCAATAGTCTCCATATCACGTGTTTGAGAAGATTGAAGAAATCCTTCCGCCATCCAAAGCTGAATCAATTGTTCCCTGTCGATCCGAGCACCTTTGGGGAAAATTGAACAGTATGCAAAGCACTTCTTGAGAGATGGTGAAGGCAAACGATGAAAGCTTAATTTCAATATCCTTGTGATATAATTTTCATCTTCTCCAACACCTGAGAGCCAATTCTCATCGATTGAGCTCCACTCATTTTGCGATTTACCACGCAGCACTCCCCCAACCACGTTGGCAGCTAATGGCAAACCTTTGCATTTTTCGGCAATACTTCTTCCAATGTCTTCAACACCTGGTGTAATAGATCCTCCTTCAAAGGCTCTGTCTTTGATTATGGACCAGCATTCTTCCTGAGATAAGCCATTCAAGTGATGCATATCAAGTGTTTTTACAAGCTCACCAACCCCTGCACTCCTCGTCGTGACAAGGATACCATTTCCTTTGGAAGAAGTAATTCCAGACCACGACCTATAAAATTCCTCCCACTTCTGCAGGTCTTCGTTCCAGACGTCATCAAGAACAAGAAGATAAGTTTTTGCTTCTTTCAAAGCCTCTTGAATCTTCTTCAGAACAACTTCAACGTTTCCTCCATCCAAATCTGCAAGCATCTTTTTCAAAACCACCACTTCAGCATCATTTCGAGCGTTCAAAGCTTCTTGAAGCTTCTTTAGAACAACTTCAACGTTATCCGGTTTCAGATTTGTAAGGATCTTTTTCAAAAGAACGCCAACATTAAAATCTTGGGAAACATGGACCCAGATAAGTTGTCCAAAATGAGTGTTAATTTTTTGATGATTGAAGACATTCCGAGCCAAAGTAGTCTTCCCCAGTCCACCCATTCCAACAATCGGAAGAATGGACACTGCTGCATCAGTTGGCCTTGTCAGCATCTCAACTATTTCCAACACCTGATTGTCTCTCCCAATAAAAATTGGATCCACGGTGAATGAATTCGTTTCAGAGGCAGCATCAAGTGCAGCAGCAGGTGCAGCAGCGGCAAGTTTCTGTTGAAGGCCAAGCTCCGCAGCAGTTTTGTTAATAGACTCGAAACTCGCATTGATTTGATTGATTCTTAGAGCCAGATCTCGGCGATGTACACAGAGATAAAAGGAGGGGAAGCATGACGCTACCTTTTCATTGAGAATTCGCTGATAGTTGAGTTCATCCAAAGCATTATCAGCATCAAACGCCTTTTGTTGAAGCTCTTTGACCCATGTTTTGACAGCAACGTCGGTGACGGACTTCGTCTGGGCATCATCCAGGAAACTCTGAATCATGCCAAAACTTCTCCTCAGCTTTTCCGCATTTTCTTCGAGGCCTCGGATGAGCGAGATCTCGTCCTTGGAAACGTCGATCAGATTTTGGACAAGGACTTGAATGGTGGCGGAAATTGCTTCTCCATCCATTTCTTTTCTTTTTTCAAAAAAAAAAAAATTTTGGGTGTGTGTGAGAGGGAGAGAGATTGATGTGTAGGTTTTGAAAGTTCTAACTGTATCTCATGAAATTACAATTATGGCTTATTCTTAACCGGAACTAATATTATCAATCAAAAAAAAATATCAACAATCGTAAGTTGTAAATAACTAGAATGGGATATACAGCAAAGCAAGCATGTGGATAGTTGATAGATCCTTTCTTTAATCTTTATCCGCTGTCGAAGTTTTTAAAATTTGTTTGGTTGTCCTTTATTTAATTTGCAGGGATCCACCTACACAATAATGTCAGATATACGTGTTAAAATATTTAATAATTAATACTATGACATGTGAAAACTGCAAGACTAAGTTTATCGGTGACTTTTGTACAATGTCATCATATACTGCCAAAAGTCATATATTATTATAATAATGAGGATGTCACCGATTCACTCGATAAGTGTCAATAATTTTCACTATATTATTTTAATTTATTTTTAATATTTATCTCCTATTTTTACTCATTATTAAATCGAAGTTTGTAACAGAATTATTATTTGGGTCACCAAATTTTTATTTTAATAATTTAATTTTGTTATTGAATTTGTAACTTATTTTATGCATATTTGTAATTTAATATTTTATGCACCTATTTATAGTTGTTTATTTCTTTTTAATTTCATGTTTTCAAATCTAGTAATTTTAATTTTGTTATTGAGTTAGTAATTTATTTTAAGTGTATGGTAATTTTTTTTCTTTTTATAATTATGGATTTAAAATGTCAATTAATTTTTATATATTAAAATATAATAAAAATTGATTATACATAATATGTATTTTAAATAAAAATGAAGAAAAAATAATTATTTTAGGTTGGGCTGGTGTCATTGATAAAGTATAAAAAAGTTAAAATTAGGTTGGATTGTAGATTATATATGTGGATGAAAGAGAAATTAATATTATATTTAAAGGTTAGATTGGATGAGTGTCACTAATAAACATAGTCGAAGAAGGGATGATCTAGTTAGTATTACTTATACAGTGTGTTAGGTAAATAAATTTTTTAGATGAGTTCTTCCATAATACTCTCTCCGTCCCGAAAAAGCTTTCATATGTAGGAGGGCATACACTTTAGGAAAAAAGAATAATGATTGAGGTTTTTCGGGGTAATTTTGTAAAATTTTATGTATAAAGTAAAAAAAAAAAATTTATTAGGTTATGTATATGTGAGAGTAAAAAGTAATGACATATTTGTAAATTAGTAAAAATTGTGAGGGTGGAGTTTATAAAAAAAAATTCAGTTTAAGGGTGTGAAACTTATAATGGGACGGACGAAAAAGGAAAGTGTGAAAAGCTTTTATGGGACGGAGGGAGTATTAGAGTTTTTGGCTCGCATTTAAATCATGAGTTTGAAACCTGCATAAAGCAAATACACTCATATTAAGAGCATACTTGCAAATTCTACTATAAAAATAGAATTTTTTTTTCTGAAAAAAATTACTTTTCAACTGTTGCCTGATAAAAAAAAAAAATCTAATGTTTGCAACTACTCCCGCCGTCCCATAGATGTTTGCACATTTACCTTATTCGTCTGTTCCACAGTTGTTTGCACACTAATAAATAAAAACACATTTTATTTTTAACACCCTCACAATACACATTTATTTACATCAATGTCATTACGTTTTCAACTCAATTAACTAATCTCTTACTTTACATATACATGATTTCTCAATTATACCTTTCACTTACACATGATTAACTCTCTAAATGTGTATTTTCTTAACCTTCGTATCCAGTTAGTTGTGCAAACAGATCTTGGACGAAGTGATCACTATATTAAGCTCTTATAATTGATTTTAGAGAAGCAACTAATTCATACATGTTTTTGAATTCTAAAGAATCGATTCTCAATTTAAGCACACAGGATCTCCTGTTACATAATGATGTTACATCTCCAATTACATTAATTAGATTTGCGCCACGTGTACATACGGTTATATTAGGATGTTATTCTCTTATTTGTAAATTTTGATGTATGTACACGTGGCACAAATCTAATTAATGTAACAGGAAATGTAACATCATTATGTAATAGAAAATCTCCGGACCGCAATTTAAGATGCACAAAAGGTATATCTCTCGATAAAAAAATATTTGGAAATTATTATTAAAGCGATTTTTTTGCAAATACATTCTTAAAATTATTTTATTTCCAAATAATCTACACTATTCATTACTACAAAAATCACTTAATATTATTTTTTATTTTTCAATAAAGTTTAAAAACACACAAAAAATTGTTCATTTATTGGATCTCCTTTTTAAAGAGGGAAAATTGAAAATCTAACCCACAAATAAAGAAAATGTTAGGAAAATAATATAAATGAATTAGTTTTATACCAATTATTTAGAGGGAGAGAGAACGCGCTTGAATTTTTTAAAGGGTATGCCTTGCGTAACATTTGAATTTTTTAAAGGGTATGCCTTGCGTAACATTTGAATTAGTATCATTACATAAATAACCCTATTTTAATCCGAGTCAACCGAATGAACCGGAAATAATACTAGTCAAGCCAACATTTGTTGAATTAATTGGAATGGGGTTTACAGTCGCTGGGTAGGTTTCTCTATCAATTATTTGGAAACTGTATCTTTATTTTTAAAAAGTTTCTGCATTTAATTAGTCGTTGTAATTAACTGGAGTGAGCCTACAATAACGTAAGGATCAATGGAGAAAGATGATAGGCTTTTCTTTGTTTTGTGTCTACTTATTCGAAATTTGTCGCTTTATTTGATCAATTTTTTTTAGTTTTGTGGTAGTAATTTATTTTTCGGGAGTAAGGTAAGAATGTTGTAATAAATATCAAATTATTTTTATTACTATTTAAAAAAATATATTATGAATTATTTAGATACAATATATATATATATTAATTGTTGATAGCTTGATTGATTTAAATTTTATGTGGCTAATTAATGATATAACAATCAATTGCAAAAGAGTTGGTCTTGTGTGAAATATTTCACCATGAAATTTAGATTAAAATGGTAACGCAGAGATCTCGTGGGTCATGCGCAGTCTTCTTCTTCATTCTTCTTCTTCTCGCGTCAGAGCTTCCATGCTTAGTTTCACTTTCTGTGACGCATCAAAACTCTTTCAAAAAAAAAAAAAACTCAGAGAACATCGCGGGGTAATGTAGGGGAGATTCAACATAGAATTCGCGACGAAAACAAATCATTGACGATATCAAATTGAATAGTAACAAAAAAAATTATTACTGATTTGTTCATAAATATAAAAAAAGTTATGGACGATTCCAAAAAACTGAAATTAATATTGCAACTGTTACTCTGTTTCTGATCTGTTCATATAGTAACATATATTTGCCCTTACAGTAACATGTTTGTATTCATATAGTAACACATTTAAAAAAAAACTCGCACAAAAACAAAACTAAAATCTTGCTCCCGAATGTGTTAATATAAGGTCAAACATGTGTTACTATAAGAATAAATATATGTTATTGTAAGGAAAAATATATGTTACTAGTCCTTAAAGAATAAAATATTTATCGATGTATTGTACTGAGTTTGTTCATATAGTAACACATTTTTCTTTGTACAGTAACACGTGTTAAACCTAAGAGTAACACATGTTAGACCTAATAGTAACACAACTTGAGAGTGAATTTTTATTTTTACCTTAACGCAAGTTTAGTATATTTGTCCTTGCATTAACACATATTTACCTCAAATGTTATACGTGGAGATCAAATAACCCATGAACTGTTTCTTGACACATTAAAACCATTTTTCTTTAGGCAAAGTTTACTATGAACAAGGGTTCATAGTGAAACTTGATCAATTTTAAAGAGCATCAGTTGTAATAACTAAAGAGTATTACATATATTAACTAAAGGGTATCAGTCGTGATAACTGAAGGATATTATCTATATTACTAAAGGGTATCAGTCATGATAACTGAAGGGTATTATCTATATTACTAAAGGGTATTAGTCGGAGTAACTGAAATGTAAGTTGATATGTTATTTCAATATGGATTAAGTTTCACCGACACTTTATTAGTGAAAATAAAACTATTGAAAATTAGAGACTTATTTGATCTACACATACAAGATTAGAGACTTATTTAACTATTTTATTTATTTTTATTTTTACATTTGAGCGAGTATTTTATACAAAATATGTATTATTTATTTACAGTAACACATATTTACCGTTACAGTAATATATGTTTAACCTAATAGTAACATCCCTGAGAGCACCTGAGAGCGAATTTATTTTTTTCCTTGCGCGAGTTTTTTTTTAACACCTACTACACCCGACCCGCTCAGGATCCGCAAATTTCTTTATTTTGATATGGATTATTTTACGGATCTAGAATCCGTGAAATATTTCATATGAGAATTTGTCATTACAAAAATAAATGAATTTAAAGATGAAGAACACTTAGGGGTGCTTGGTTGACTAGGTGAGTAATGGAAATCAAAGTCATAATGTGTGCTTGGAATAACTCTACTATGACTTTTATTCCAAAAAACAAAGGAATCATCCATAGTTCACCTATTTGAGTGGTATGACTTTGATTTCATACCCTTTCCATTCCTATATTCATTTCATTCCTTACAATCTTACCAAGCACCCCCCTTAGAAAAGAGTATGGAATTAAAGTCATACCGCTCAAATAGGTGAACTATAGATGATTATTTTGTTTCTGCCTTTCTGGGAATCAAAGTCATAATAGAGTCATTCCAAGCACACACTATGAGCTATGACTTTGATTTCCATTACTCACCTCCTAGACCCGGGTTCGATTCCCTTTGGAAACGAATTTGGAGTTGGAGGTATAAGGAGGCTTCGAGAATTTGGAATTGTAAGGAGACTTGGTGAACTAACTTCTAACCACTAACAACTAACATTTACCAATAATAAAAAAAAAAAACAGCCCTCTAAGTAAGGGGTCGATCTCATTAGGAATAGTGAAATCAATTGAACAATTCGTATATGAAAAATTAAAAAGCGGTTCGGATTGTTGGTTCTTAAACAATTAGAATGCAATAAAATAAAAGAAATCAGTAAATAAAGATCTAGTTCTCGGATAGTTTCCACTCAATTAAAAATATCTGATAATCTCGACTATATTCGAATCTTGCCCTACACCAGTGGTACAACCAAACTATTTCGAATTGTTTCTTAAGTTTAATTAATTAGAAAGTACGATCCCTAATTAATTTATTTCAATGAACAATGTAAAAAATGTATTCAAGATTTAATTCATAGAACACATTAGGACACAAAAACAATAGGGCAAACTAAATTATGAATGTATAATGTTTGAATCATATAACTTACACTTCGTCATACCTAGGGTGTTCTATCCTGTTTGCTACTCCGATACACAAATATAATAATTACGGATTATATCGTGTAATCTAACCGTGAACATAAATTAATCTCAAAGATATGTTTATCTCATTTGATGTGAAGAATGGTCTAGTATTCAAGAATATCTCAAAAGTTCGTTAAGAAGATATATGCTCCCTCCGTCCCATAAAAGCTTTCACACTTTCCTTTTTTGTCCGTCCCAATATAAGTTTCACACTCTTAAAATGGAAAACTTTTTATAAACTCCACCCTCACAATTTTTACTATTTTACACAAATGTCATTACTTTTACTCTCACATACACATAACTCAATAAAGTTTTTCTACTTTATACATAAAAGCTTACAAATTTATCCCTCAAAACTTCAATCATTACTCTTTTTTTCTTAAAGTGTGTGCCCACCTATACATGAAAGCTTCTCCGGGACGGAGGGAGTATAAAATTAGATCAAGTCAAAAGATATAAAAGGTCATAGGTTTCGAACTTAAGATCTATAGAACATTATACTCATAAGCCTTAAACTGTCACCACTAAGCTAATCTTTGAGGTTGAATGTAGTTAAATAATGATTACAAAATAATGATTTTAAGCATATAATTTATGCATAAATTTTCACTTATCAATGATATTAGTTATTTTAATAATAAAATAATTCTTTTAATTTAAATATTAATTATAAACTAATTTCATGAAATTAGTTCTAAGAACAACAATACTTTGGTTTGTTGCCTGGTCAAGTGGTACGAAAATGTGATTTTTTTACTTCTTGAAATATTGAGTAGCCATTTTAAATTTTGATGATCACGTTCACGTGTAAAAAAAAGGAAAAAGAAAAAAATATAGCTGTCTTCTTTCTCTCTTTTCTATGCAATTTTATCGATGTGAACAGAGTTAATGAAGGGACCACGCATTAATGACTGAATTTTTTATTTGACATGGCGCATTAATGACTGAGTTTGTTTAATCTCAGCTACTTATTTTCCCTTTTAATTTCTCGGTCAACATGTGCAACAATGTTTTGAAAATCAGATCAGATCGGTGGGTTCGATCCGTTTAATCGGGATCGGTCACAGTGCCAATTTGTTTCTTTCTGCATACCGGTCTTTTAAAAAATAGTAAAAAGTGTCAGTTTAATCGGTGACCCAATGAACCGATTGACCATTTTTTTTGGATTTTTTTTAAAATTTAATTTTCAGTAATTTTCAGCATTTTTTAGATTAATTTTGGTTTAAATTTTATTTTTATGAACATGTACTTGAATCTTATACAATAATTTTGCCATAATATTGAATTTTATATTACGTCTTTATGAATATTACTATTTATAATATTTACTCTCTTTGTCCCATTGAAAGTGTCCCATGACATTTTTGCACAATATTTAACAAATGTAGTTATAGAATAATAATATAGTACAAGTGATGTGATAGAAAGATAAAAACATATATTTTTAAATATATTAATAAGTGACATTTTGTGTAAATATGTATATAATATAGCGATAAATATATTGCACACTTCTTGGGACACGGAAACTAAGAAAAATTAATTATATTAATTTTTTTAAGAATAAAGGATAAGAGGGAGAATGAAGTGTAAGGACATTTGAGTGATTTAATGAGATAAAGTAGGAGATAGAATAAAATAGAGTAGAATAAGAGTGACATTTTTTTAAATTTAAATGATATTGTGAGGGTATTAATATTGTGTAATGTGTTCTTTTTAGGAGTGTGCAGAACTTGTAGAGACAAACGGAAAATGAAAGTGTGCATAATTTTTTGGGACGGAGGGAGTATTATACATAAATATATAAATAAATAAATAAATATTCGAGTCATTCGATTTTTTATAATGGTTCAACCGATTAAACCAGTAGCCCAGTTTATTGTTATATTGTCCGGTTCAATGAGCCGTCCAATTTTTTCTTTTTAAAAAATGTCCAATAGGTAAGTAGGGTCCACAAGCTGAAATTTAATTCATTTTGGTGCCCCCCATTTCCTTGTCTCAGACGTGAGTTGAACACATGATGATGGGCTCAATAACTTGGGATTTTCATAACCAAAGAATTGGGCTTCATAAACCAATGAGCCCAATCACATTCTCCCTCCTCCTCCGTCCTAACGAAAGTGTCCCATAATCTTTTAATTTGGTGCGTGTGGCCCATCTACGTACTCATACACCACTTATAATTTAAATTTTTCTAATCACTTCTTACATATAAGGAGTGATATAACTACCACACTATCCGATGTGAGACAATTAATACTTAAGTTAACGTAGCACAATTAACACTTAAATGTATCACTCTAAAGTTTCAATATATATATATATATATATATATATATATATATATATATATATATATATATATATATATATATATATATATATATATATATATATATCAATTTCTCACTCACCGAAATTCGATTTTAAGAAATTAAATATACTATCAACATAACCTCGTTTAATTTCCCGGAAATTAAACCTCATATTCATTTAATTAAATAATTAAAATCTAATTTCTCCAACACTTTCACTTGAGCACCATTTGGAATTTTTACTTCTTCCCACCCTCTCAACTTCCAAATACTTAGAAACTCAAGCCTTTCAAGTGCTGGAAACACAGTGATCGTCGAGCTACACTCTTCAATGCCGCACATATGGATTGCACTTTCTCCAGATGAGACAAGGACAGGAATTTGAGATGTGGCAAATGACCCAATGTTCGAGTTTTATCTCCATCAAAACTATTTAGACCACGTCAGATTTTGGTGTTTAAAATTATGATTGTAACTTGGGAATGAATGGTAAAATTTCTTCTAGTGATTGGATGAGGGAGCCTCAAATTAATTTGTGTAAACTCTCTGTTTCCGCACTTCTTATGTCCTGTTTAGTACATTCCTTTTCTTTTTATTTTTTTAAATATATGTGCTTCTTTTTTCTCTTGAATACTGCACCATTCAAAAGAGAGGAAGAAAAAAAAATCAATATCCGAATACAAATTCAAAGGTTATTAATTAATTTAACATGTAAATATTAAACTCGAAAAATATTTTTTTGTCCTCTAAATTTCATATATTCTGCTTTTCTTTTCGTCCTATTGACTTTGACTTTTTAATTCATTCATATCTGACGTGGCGTATTTTTTTTTTAATTGCATGTTGCACGAATTTGGTAGGGACTGCGTGCTGGCGTGACATTTTTTTTATTTTTTTTTAATTTAAAAATCCATATAAAACCTTAAAAAACCATAAAATTCATTAGAATTAATATAAAATTAAAAATAAATCTCTTTTCACATATTTATAAAATATATATATATATATATATATATATATAATAAATTCACAAATAATTTTTTAAATATTAATTACTAATTAAAATATTAATTTAAATAATTTAATAAATATAAATATTATTGAAAATAATTTAAATAGAGAATCTTAAAATAAATAAATCTAATTAAAAACATCGCACCAACCTCAACCAATTTAACTAAATATTAATTTATATAATTTAATAAATATAAATACTAGGTAAATAATTTAAGATAATTTTTTTAAAATAAATAAAACTAATGTATTAAGTTGATGAATTGTTTAGTCGTCACCCCACCCACATGAAACTTTCATACATTTTCTTACACCTCCAATTTTTTTTAATAAATATTAATTTAAATAAATTAATAAATATAAATACTATGGTAAATAATTTTTCAAAGAAAATCTTAAAATAAATAAAATCTAATGTATTTAGTTGATGAATTGTTTAGTCGTCACCCATCCACAGTGAAACTTTCATGCATTTAATTTCCTAACAACTCAACCAATTTTTTAACTATATATTTAAAACAGAACACTAATGATGTAACCACTATGCAGACATTCTTTCCTTCAATATATCTAAACATTGTGGGAAAATATAATTTCATTCTCATTCCCATTGAAAAGATTGAAACAAGCACCTCTAAGTTTGTTTCATTCAAAGAATGGTACGTATTACTCTTACCTAACCTACTTACCTACCTGCATCCTGTGGATTGAATGTATTAATAGTCCATCAACCAGTATGTTGGAAAGACAGGGCCACTGATCAATTTGTGCAACATGGAGAGATGTTGATTGTTATGGAATAACCAATCCAATCTGACAGACTTATCAATTTCGAGTTTCATAAGAGTCTTTAATTCGACACCACGTATGCTTGCCAAAGGTAACTCACTAATTTTCATCTCACGCACCAATTGTGGGACAGGATTCGATACTCAAATACTCCGAAACTCGAGCCCAGAAACAGAGTGACTGTCTCCTGGTAAAACTGGAGCTAAACTCTTCAATGTCGTAGAATGAATGAAGTTCCTATGGATTGTAAACACTCTGTTTCCGCACTTTTAATGTCCTGTTTTTTATTTGAACGGGCAAGAAAAATATACTACCCGAAATGAGTACAAGGGGTACTCAACCCAAATACAACCGAGTCAAGAGAAGGAACCTAGACAAAGCCAAGGATCCCCAACCAAGTACTAATCGTCGAATTCCGCAAACTTCTAATGTCCTGTTTAATACATTTCTTTGCTTTTTTTCTTTTTTCTTTTTAAAAGTATGTGCTTGTTTTTTCTCTTGAAGTAGGCATGTAGTACTGCACCATTCTAAAGAGAGGAAGGAAAAAAATCAATATCCGAATACAAATTCAAAGGTTATTAATTAATTTACCATATAAATATTAAACTCGAAAAATAGTGTTTTGTCCACTAAGTTTAACCTATTAAGCTTTTCGTCATGTTGACTTTGACTTTTAATTCATGTCTTCTAACTTTTATTTTTTTTGACAATTTCTTCCTTTAACCTGCTACACCAGGTCACCTTCCGTTCATATCTAATGTGCGCATTTTTTTTAATTGCTAAATATTTATGCGGCACAAATTTGGTATGGACTGTGTGCTAACGTGATATTTTTTTTTATTATTTTTAATTAAAAATCCATATAAAACCTTAAAAATCATAAAATTCTTTAGAATTAATATAAAGTTTTTTTAAAAAAATCTGTTTTCACATATTTATAATACATAATAAATTCACAAATAATTTTTTAATATTAATTTAAATAATTTAATAAATATAAATACTATGGTAAATAATTTAAAAAAGAACATCTTAAAATAAATAAAATCTAATAATTTAGTTGATGAATTGTTTAGTCACCCCACCCACAATGAAACTTTCACATTTCCTAACAACTCAACAATTTTTTAACTAAATGTTAATTTAAATAATTTAATAAATATAAATACTATTGTGAAAAATTGATATTATTTTAAAATGATTTGTATTTTAGAATAACACAAAATATAAAAAAATGTGAATTTATTATATTAGGATGACAATATCGAAAAAATGAAAGTTAGAGGATGAGAATCAAAAAGTTAAAGTCAACAATAACCAAAATTCGTGCCACATAGGTATTTATCATTTAAAAAAATTAGGGAAAAATATTTTTTTTGTCCTCTATGTTTCAACAATTACGTTTTTTGTCCAGTTGACTTTAACTTTTTTATTCGTGTCCTCTAACTTTTATTTTTCGATAATTTCGTCCTTTGACCTGCTACACCAGGTCACCTTCCGGTCATATCTGATATAGCGTGATTTTTTTTTAATTGCTAAATATCTTTGTGGCACAAATTTAGTAGGGACTATTGCTGATGTGGTTTTTTTTTTAATATTTTTAATTGAAAAATCCATATAAAACCTTAAAAAATTATAAAATTCATTTTAATTAATATAAAATTAAAAAAATAATCACTTTTCACACAAATAAATTTTTAAATATTAATTACTAATTTAAAATAATTTAATAAATATCATACTAGTGGAAATAATTTAAAATGGATTATCTTAAAATACATAACCTCGACCAATTTAACTAAATACTAATTTAAATAATTTAATAATAAATTCTAATTTAATAATAATTATCGATAGAAAAACACATTATTCCTTCACTAATTTATTATAAAATATTTATATGTATATAAATTTAATGACGGAAAATTTTCCGTAGTTAATTATTTTCATGATTTAAAATATTTATATGCACAAAATTGTAATGGTGGAAATATTTGTACTAATTTAATAAAAATAATTTTTTTGAAAATAATTATATGTATATAAAGTTAATGACGTAAATTTTTCGCCACTAATTATTTTACATGATTAAAATATTTATATGAATAAAATTTCTATGATGGAAATATTTGTCACTAATTTAATAAAAAAATATTTATATATATAAAAAGTTAATGACATAAATTATCCATAATTAATTTTTTTAGATGATAATATTTCTATATAAAATATCAATGATGGAAATATCCGTTGTTAATTTAATAAAAGCATATTTTTATGTATAATCACTAAATTTTTCAATAAAATAAAATATTTTTATGTATAAAATGGCAATGAAGGAAGTATGTGTCACTAATTATTTCAGTTAACCAAGAGTGTCGCACTTGCAGCCCACGACAAATAAAATTCTTGCAAAGTTTGATAAATGGAGTGGCGCTCTTCTTTCTCTCTTCTTTCTCTCTCGGGCAGGATATGTCTTGTGAACATTGTTATTATTTTTTCTTTGACTCATAGTATGATGGTTTATAGGTGGCCGAGGAGCCTTTTGAAATCAATTGACTCGGCGATGCGGAATTTTGTATGGAGCGGATATAAACAAAAAGAAGGGTGGCACGGTTGCTTGGTCTAGAGCCTGCGCTCCCTATAAAGAGGGGGGCTTGGGAATTCGTTCCATTAGAGCGGCGAATGAGGGTTTTCTGTATAAATTAGCTTGGAAAATTTTAGCTCGGAAAGATAGTGGCTTGGGTTTCATATTGGACAGGCATTCCACGCGTGCTGGTGTTGCGGTAAAATACCATATTTCTTCCTCTATTTGGAGTGGTTTAACCAGAATTAGGGAGGCTATACGGAAAGTTATGAGATGGATTCCGGGAAGGGATTCGAATGTGAGGTTTTGGACGGACAATTGGTTGGGTTATGTTATTGCGGAGAGAATTGATATTCCGCCGGAACAGCTCCTTCTTTTTTATCAAAAGGTGTCAGACTATCGGGATGGGAATGGTTGGCGTTTAAACGAGCAGTTTGCTTTAGAATACCCGAGCATTTGTTCGGATATTATTGATATTAAAATTTCAAGTTCGGCGATAGATACACTTATTTGGCCGTTGCATAAATCTGGTAATGTCTCTTCCAAAGAGGCCTATAATATTGCAGAAGTAGATTTCCGAAGGTGAGTTGGGGTTCTTGGATCTGGGCTAGTTTTATTCCGCCTACTCGATCCACGTTAGTTTGGCGGCTTGTTTGGGCGAGGCTGCCAACGTGGGCTGTTTTGGCGCGTTGGGGTGTTGAAGGGCCTTCAATGTGTGTGCTCTGCAAACAGATTTTGGATAGCTTAGATCATATTTTCTGTGATTGCAGTTACACTAGGTGGATTTATGGGAAAATTGCAGATTTATTTCGAAACTCTATTGATCTTTCTTTTGGGTTTTTGGATGTCTTCATGCAGCTTCTCAGGGCAAAGTTCAGTGCAAGAGTTTGCAAGTTTTGGAGGCTTACCTGGGTTACTTGCTTTTGGCTGTTATGGTCGATCAGGAATTTTGTGGTTCATGGCGGGGAGTTGCTGCTGCGCCCTTGCTTCTTGGAGCAGCTGTTAATTCACGTGAGAGAAGCAAATCTGCATGATTTGGGGCATAACTCCAGCTGTGTGCTTGACTTACAGTGTATGCGGTCCATTGGCGTGAACTTTGTTGCAAAGCCTGCGACTTTGTTAATTCCTGTTAGATGGCTGCCACCACCTTTTGGCTTCTTTAAAATAAATACTGACGGCAGCGAGATGAGTGGAAATATCCAAGGTGGTGCGGTTTATCGTGATTCAATGGGATTTGTGGAGGCCGCTTTTGCTAGGAGGATGGGGAAAAGTAAGGCTTTTGAAGCAGAGTTATGGATTGCAATTGATAGCGTTTCGATTGCTATCACTAAGGGATGGGATAAAATTATTTTGGAATCCGACTCTAGCTATGTGGTTTCGTTATTTCAAAATCTGAATTTGGAAGTTCCTTGGAGGTTTCGCTCTAATTGGGAATGGATGCGAGAAGTTGGAGCAGGTGGATTTTTCTGTCGGTCACATTTTTAGGGGGAGGGAATGTTGTAGCTGATGCTATTTCACGCTATCAAGATTTTGACAATTTCCTTTGGTGGGACGTTTCTCAGGGAGATATTCCGAGCTTTATCCTAGATCTTGCTGTCAAGGATAGGTATAAGGAATATTTTAGACTATCTTGACGTTTAGAGGGGTTTCCCTTTTCCTACTTTAGAGGTTTCCTAAGGAGGATTTTACTCTAAAGAGGTTTTTAACGGGGGCCCCGGTCTCTGGATCGGTTTGTGATCTTATGACTTTTAGGTTTTTCTTTTAATAAAACAATAAATTAGACTAATTATTTGAGTTAATTTAAAATATTTCAAATTTATAAAAACATAAAAATGTAAAATTAATAAAAAAAAAATAAAGTAAGTCGTCTCTCATCTTTCTCTTTCAAATTTCCTCTACAATATATGACTCCTTCATTTTAATTATTTTTCATTTTTCTCTGAAATATACTCTGCAAAAAATTTGGCGGTCGAGAAGGGAATCTCCCATCTTTCTCCATCACGGCGGTGAAGCCGCTCCTCCCGCCATCTGCCGCTTCTCTCCTCTGCCGTCAATTCCCTATCGTTTCTCCTACGTGGCTTCACTGAAGAGTTTCTGCGGTTGTGTGTGAGTGAGTGTGCGAGTATTGCTGTTGACGAATTCTAATATTGAGAAGTTTTGCAATAAACAATTTCACTATTTTTCCGCTATTGACGAATTCTATTACTTTTCTCATAGTAATTCTCTGTGTCTACGCATTTAAAGTTTTATTAAGTGAAATTTCATGACATATTGCTCTGAATCTGCCTAGGAATAGGCTGAGATTGAAGGTTTTTTGGAAACTTGTTTTTTTTTTTTTTGGAAAGTTGTAGCCTCACATTTATAATAAAATACAATTTTTTTTGGGCCCCCCTACCTAATATTCCTGGCTCCGTCACTGACTGGAAGTAGGACATTGAAGTAATTTCTGAGATGAGTGGATGCTTGAGAATGTTCTGAGAATTTAGTCATTAAGATGGACTAGAGAGAGCACAAACACCCCAGTAAAGTATAGTCTAAGTTGCATGTTTAAATTAATAAAACAATTATTGTGGACTCTTGGAGTAGGGGGCTGCAGTTAATCAGATGTTAATGAGTGCTAACCAAATGCAGGTTTCCATTTTCAACAAACTCTCGTCTTCTATTTAGCAGCAGAGGTTGTTATCTTTCATAAATATCGACAGCTTACATAAAATAGAGTAATCATATTGAAACCATCACACACCTACTTTTAGGAAGATATGTAAACAGGGCTTTATGTCCACATGTGTTTTTTCTTTTGTTTTTTTATAAATCCAAAAGTTGGCTGAGAAATGTAACATATATAAGTTCCTATTGGCATCATCTGGCTTTGACATATTTTCCATTTCTTAGTTTATATCATTACAAAAGATCAGAAGTCGCATGGATGAGTCATGGCATGACTTATATTAAATTGTCCATTCGATAATTTTTTTCTAAAGAATATAGTCGAGAATTTAGTCCACCGATGAGAGGAGTGTAAGAGTATTTTTATGAATGATTTGATTTCACATCTCTCTACAAACTGAAATTTTTAGATGAAAAGAAATTGAATGTTGTATCATATGTTTGTGTTGTTCTACATTGTATTTTTTTGGATGGGCCGGGTTTGACCAGCAATTAGCTTGTCAAGTTAAATGGATTTGGGTTTTTTTTTTTTTTTATTTGCAGGTGGGCACTGATAGCTGGGCGAGTACCAGGTAGGAAAGGAGAGGAGATTGAAAGATTTTGGTTGATAAGAAATAGTGACAGTTTTAATGATAAGAGGAAACAACTGACAAGGATACAACAATCTTGGTCCTTAATTAGTAAATACTAACATTTAGCCTTATTATCTCCCCTTGTTAAATTAGTGGTGGTGGGTACAGACGTACAGTTCTTTTTATTCCTCTTTTCTACTTTTTTGAATTAGTGTTGGAATTCCTGACCTTTGATGCAAGTCTTTTGTTCTCATTCTCTCACTTCAATTTCTCAGTTTCACTTAGCTACAGACTGTTGAATTAAAACTGAGTTAATTAGTTATTGTTATGATTGCTTAGATTTTATGATTAAATAGTATATCATTTTGTCCAATCTAAAAATATATCTTTTCAGGTATATAATGAAAATATTTTATCAACGAAAATACGGATTGTTATTAAATATAAAAATAAAATTATATATTAAAAAATTCAAAATAATTTAGGATAGAAATATCTGTCAGTATATATTGAATATAATGATCAAAAAGTATATTTAAATAATTCAATTTTTTTTCAGAAAGTATTCGCCAATATTCTTTAAATATAAAAATAAAGAAATTATTTAATAAATTTGTAAATAAATTTTTTGACGGAAAAATTATATCTCTAAATTAATTATTAAAAATTTAAAAAATAAATCAATCACAGAATTATCCGTCAATATTCTTTAAATATAAAAATAAATAAATTATTTTACAAATTTGTTAATAAATTTTTTGACGGTAAATTTTTTTTCAGGACCGTAACTTAGGGGGGTGGCAAAATAAGGGCCGTATGTTTTCGGGCTGGCAATTTTGGACCCGTAATTTTAAATTTTAGTAAAATAAGGACAAAATAGCCCGAATTACACTTAATTGGGCTGAAATTGAATACGTGGACACCAACTAGACTCCAACTCATTAAGAGGTTGCCACGTCACATTCGGTGATGGCAAAATAAGGACCGTATGTTTTCGGGCAGGCAATTTTAGGCCCGTAACTTTTAATTTTAGCAAAATAAGGACAATACTAATAATATACAATGTCCAAAAAACCAAACTAATACTATACAATACCTGAAATAATACTATACAGTACATGAAATAATACTACACTGTAACCAAACTTTGTGCACACAATTTTATTGTGCACAATATGCACACAAATACTACTTTATATTTTAACATATATTAATAATCAGGGAACCTTAGATCCATATGTAAGCTATTACTTGGTTTAATAAATTTTTAATATTAATTTGTTGGATAGGTAATCACTATCTAATTTTTTGAAAAGAAAATATTTCAATTCAAAATATAATACATTTAAAAAAATTATAACTAATATATTTCATATTTGTTAAGGTATTATTTAGAATTTAAAATGTTTTTAATTTTCTTTTAATTTAAATTTTATAAGATAATTCAATTTTATATGAAAATTGGAATTTATTATTATACATTTATTTAAATAGTTGCTAATTTTTTAAAAATAAATATATATAATTTTTTAAATGACACATAAAAAATATGATATACCGTTAATTTTTTAAAAATAAATATATATAATTTTTTAAATGACACATAAAATCATACCTATATAAGTCGACAAAATATATATTAGATAAAAACACCACTCAGCGTAAATTTTTATGTGAATGCACGAAAAAATTTGAAGACTGAAAATATAAAATGAGTATAAAATTGATTTAAGAAAAAATTAATAATCATATTAGAAAATGGATAAGATTTAAATTTAAAATTTAAAATTCAAATGTTATGAAAAAAAAAACCGTTTTAAGGATTAGGATTCATTAGAATGCTGGATTTCAAAATAGAGAAAATATAGAATGCCACGTAAGATAGATGGAGATTCAGAAATAGATGAGATAAAGATTAGGGCTATTTTGTCCTTATTTTGCTAAAATTAAAAGTTACGGGCCTAAAATTGCTGGCACAAAAACATACGGTCCTTATTTTGCCACCCCCAGATGTGACGTGGCAACTTCTTAATGAGTTGGAGTCTAGTTGGCGTCCACGTATTCAATTTCAGCCCGATTAAGTGTAATTCGGGCAATTTTGTCCTTATTTTACTAATATTTAAAGTTACGAGCCCAAAATTGCCAGTCCGAAGACATACGGTCCTTATTTTGCCACCCCCCTAAGTTACGGTCCTGAAAAAAAAATCCCTTTTTTGACGGAAAAATCTGTCTCTAAATTGTGTATTTAGAAATTAAGCAATAAATTAGTGACAAAAAATTCTATCTCTAAATTAATTTATTAAAAATTAAAAAAAAAAAAAGTGACCGAATTATCCGTCAAAAATATTTTATTATAAAATAAAATAGTGACGGATATGTTCGTTGATAAAAAAATAAAAAATTGTTGATAATTTTTAGTAATACTTGGGTTTTATGACGAAAATTAATGACGGAAATAAAGTTAATAACGAACTTTTCTATCAATAAATTTGATGGCGGATAAAAATCCGTCACTAATAATTAGCAACAATAAAAAATGAGACAACAATTTAACGACAGAAATCCGTCACAGTTTTATTTAGCGACGAATTTCTTAAATATTATGATGGAAAATTCCATCCTTAATCATAAATTTTTTTTTTTTTTAAATTTTTTTGTAGTGAATTAACACATATCTCTTCTAAAATAATAAAGTGTAATTCCTTAATTATGCTCAGTGTCGTCTTGCGACCTACTGTTTTAATAGTATCAGATTTTGAATTTTTTTTTTCAGGACACCTTAATTTATGATTTCATTGTATATGACTTTGTTAATATCGTATACATTTAAAGATTATACTTTTTTATAGGAAGCATCATTTTAATCACAGTTATAATGAGTGAAAAATATTAGTACGTATGTTATACGTTACATTTCAATAAAGAAAATGAAATTCAGGTACAACTTAAATCCAATATGAAGTGGTAACTAATTAAATCTTGATAGCAAATAAATCAGTGACATGGCATATGTAATGTCGTGTAGTGAGATAAAGTGGATTACAAAAAATAATATTCCTACTAATTACAACACAACATAAAGTGGAATTTATGGTAGAGAAAAAGAAGAAACATTGAATTTGAAAAGAAAAAAACAAAATGGCAATTAGTGTTACCTGCATCATGTCAAAATGGCAATTTATGTGTCCATCGACCTTTATTGCCCCACTCACTTTGTTTTTTAATCTCTCTCCCATCGACCTTTGACCCATAAATCTGCAAGGTTGTTAAGTTTGTGAGGCGTCGCATGGCTTCCACGGAGGGCAGACGCTTCAACTTTCTGCAAGAATATACTTCTAGTTGGGATAGAGAAGAGAGGTTCCCAATCCATTCTGGCAATTCTTCTATCCCAAAACCAGATACATATAAAAGAGAAAGAGAAGTGAGATGTTGAATCTGATCTGGGAGAGACTCCCAATCATCCTTCCCTCCCAAGTACAATTTACGAAGTGTGTGGGATCGAAATCGCAATACCCCATCAACAGCCTTGTTGAAGGATACACTATCCCATCCATCTGAACCATAACTGGCAATAATTGTCAAATCCTCGAGCAACGGTGCACATGACTCCTCCATCTCGCCTAAATAATTCGCCAGTCCTGGGCATCCAAAAACTGACAACCTGCGGAGAGATGTCAAAACTTGTAAATTGCTGTTGCTACTTGAATATGGTATTGACTCCAGATTATCGCATCCATCCAATCTCAGCTCCTCCAGAGAATTGAGGCTATGCAAACCATCTGGTAACTCTCTCAGCTCGTGACAATAACTAATGTCCAACTTCGAGAGAAGTTGATTGTTATGGAATAACCAATCTGGCAGACTTATCAATCCTTTTATACTATTAATTCGGAGTTTCGTAAGAGTCTTCAATTCGATACCACATATGCTTGCCAAAGGTAACTCACTATCCATCTGATCAATATCCAACTCCTTAAGGCTTGTGAACTGACTTGGAGCACTCACCAATTGTGGACAGAATTCGATAATCAAATATTCAAGGCATGGAAACACCTTCACTTGAGCACCACTTGGAATCCTACCTTCCTCCCACTCTCTCAAGTTACTCAAACGCCATAACTTGAGCCTCTGAAGCGCGGGAAACACAGTGATTGTCTCCTGGTAAACTCCATTATTGGAGCTACACTCTTCAATGCCATAGAATGAAGCACCTATGGATTGTACTTTCTCCAAATAAGACAAAGACAGGAATTTGAGATTTGGCAAATGCCCCAATGTTGGGACTTCTTCACATTCTGAGCAATTTTCGAGTCTTATCTCCATCAAATTATTGAGTCCTACCCAGCGTTCTTGAAGACATACGGCCATCTTTGAAGTCCATAATGGAAAACTTGCCCCTTTAAATCCATCAATTCCTAACATTTTTAAGTTGGGGTGAGGCTGGAGGCCTTTCAACACATTTCCATCGTCAAATGTTACACCTTTTCTGTATCTACGCCACCTCAACACTAACCTCACGATACCTGATTTTTTTAATAAACCTGCTTTCTTAGACTCTTCTTCACCTTGCACATTTTCAAGATTATAAATCTGAAACTCCCCTTTCAAAATTTTCATGCTTCCAAGCTCTACAATCCGGTAGCCCTCCTTGTTTTGCACTTCAAAGAAGGGTAATGTTTGGAGAGAAGTTAACATTCCCAAATGAGGAGGCAATATTATATAATCATCCTTCAAGTACAAATGCCTTAAGTTGAACAAGTGTTTTACAGTACTTGGCAACTTCTTCAAATCGGACCGCCGCAAACATCTAATTGTTTGCAAGTAAGAGAGTTTACCAATCGAATTTGGCAAATATCTAATACGTGTATCTGAAATATCGAGATATCTCAAGTGTATCAATTCCCTTATTGAATCAGGCAATTTTTTGATGTCGTCATCCGTCAGAGTTAGTGAATGCAAGCTTTTGAAGTCTGAGAATACGATATCACAAATTCTTCCATTGTAGATCAATGTCCGCAACCATTTTGCTTTGACTTTTGGGATTCGACTTGATTCGTATCCCCAGCATATGTACCAATTTGTCCGCTCTTTTGGACTTGATTCATCTCTTTTGTAATAGGTGTCATCTGAAACAGAGTCCGCTACATCATGCACTAGATCGTGCATGCTACAATGCTTTACATCACCGTATTTGTCTCTGTCCACGACTTGCAATAAAGAGTAGTGCAGAAGAACTTTGAGAAATTGGCTGCCAACAGTCTCCATATCACGTGTTTGAGAAGGTTGAAGATATCCTTCCGCCATCCAAAGTTGAATCAATTGTTCCTTGTCGATCCGAGCACCTTTGGGGAAAATTGAACAGTATGCAAAACACTTCTTGAGTGATGGTGAAGGCAAATGGTGAAAGCTCAGTTTCAATATCCTTGAGATATAATTTTCATCTCCTCCAACACCTGAGAGCCAATTCTCATCGATTAAGCTCCACTCATTTTGCGATTTACCACGCAGAACTCCCCCGACCACATTAGCAGCTAACGGCAAACCTTTGCATTTTTCTGCAATACTTCTTCCAATGTCTTCAACACCTGGTATAATAGATCCTCCTTCAAAGGCTCTGTCCTTGATTATGGACCAGCATTCTTCCTGAGATAAGCCATTCAAGTGATGCATATCAAGTGTTTTTACAAGCTCACCAACCCCTGCATTCCTTGTCGTGACAAGGATGCCATTTCCGTTGGTAGAAATAATTCCAGACCACGACCTATAAAAATCCTCCCACTTCTGTGGTCTTCGTTCCAGACGTCGTCAAGAACAAGAAAATAAGTTTTGGCTTTCAAAGCCTCTTGAATCTTGTTCAGAACAACTTCCTTGCTCTCATCTCCAACGTTCCCTCCTTCCAAATATGAAAGCTTCTTTTTCAAATTAAGAACTGCATCATCATTTTTGGCTTCCTCTGCTTCTTGAAGCTTCTTTAGAAGAGCTTCTCTGCTCTCATCAACAACGTTTCCTCCTTTCACATTTCTAAGAATCTTTTTCAAAAGGGCCACAACATCAAAATCTTGAGAGACATGGACCCAGATACGCTGCCCAAAGTGAGTCTTAATTTTGTGATGATTGAAGACATTGCGAGCCAGAGTAGTCTTCCCCAGTCCGCCCATTCCAACAATGGGAAGGATGGACACGGCTTCTCCAGCTGGAGTCGTCAGCATTTCAACAATTTTCAACACATCATCGTCCCTTCCAATAAAATTTGGATCGACGGTGACTGAGTCGGTTTCAGAGGCAGAGGCAGCAGCAGCAGGTGCAGCAGCGGCAAGTTTCTGTTGAAGGCCAAGCTCCGCGGCAGTTTTGTTAATAGAGTCGAAACTCGTATTGATTTGATTGATTCTAAGAGCCAGATCTCGGCGATGTACACAGAGATAAAAGGAGGGGAAGCATGGCGCTACGTTTTCATTGAGAATTCGCTGATAGTTGAGTTCATCCAAAGCATTATCAGCATCAAACATCGTTGCTTCAAGCTCTTTTAGCCATGTTTTGACAGCAACGTCGGTGACGGACTTCGTCTGGGCATCATCCAGGAAACTCTGAATCATGACAAAACTTCTCCTCAGCTTTTCCGCATTTTCGTCAAGACCTCGGATGAGTGAGATCTCGTCCCTGGAAACGTTGATTAGATTTTGAACAAGGACTTCGATGGTGGCGGAAATTGCTTCTCCTTCCATTTTTTTTTTTTTCAAAAAAATATTTTGGGTGTGTGTATTTGAGTGAGAGATTGATCTGTAGGTTTTGAAAGCTCTAACTGTAGTCTGTATCTCATGAAATTATAATTAATTATGATATGAATAAACTTATTTCATCCGAGTCACACCGAGTTAACCCGAAATAATGTTGGAGTGGGGTATACAATAAAGCAAGTATGTGGAAAGTTGATAGACCTTTCTTTATCCGCGGTCGAATTATTTGAAATTTGTTTGGTTGTCCTTTATTTTGCAGGGGTACACACTACACACTCCACAATAATGTCAGAAAAGTGTGGTGTAGTCTTATCAAATTATTCGTATCATTTCCCGTATTAATTTTCTAAAGGGCCAATATAATTTAAGGCTCCATTTGGATGGAATGGATTTGAAATCAAGGAATTTGAGGATAATATACATGTATTCATACAAACTAAAATGGAGAAAAGATAAATAAATGGATTTGATACACTCAAATATTAAGCACAAGTGGGAGAAGTGGGAGGATTTCCAATGACTAGGTTTTGTTGGGTATTTGAAATCCTCTCACTTATAAGTAATATTTGTGTGCACCAAATCCATTCATTTAGTTTTTTCTCCATTTTGATTTATAAATGTATGGTGTATTATCCTGAAATTCCTTGATTTCAAATGACTCCATCCCAATGGAGCCTAAAATATTTAATACTCCCTCCGTCTCAATATTTTTCATATGGGAGGGAGATACAAATATTTAGAAAAGTGAATAAAGTGTAGGAGATAGAATAAAATGTAAGAGTATTTTGGGTGGTTGGATGAGATAAAGTGTAGGAGAGAAAATAAAGTTGAATAAAACAAGAGTGACATTTGGGTGTAGTTTATGAGGGGTATTCATTTTTTAGTGTGTGAAAGTAATGTGATGCAAACTTAATTTTTCAATATTGGTCCAATAACTTTTTAGACTTGGTTTTTGTAATTCTTTTGGTAGTGTCATGGTGGCGAAATTTCTTCTCCTTCCATTTCTTTTTCTTTTTTTTATATTACGCTTGTGTGTGAGGGAGAGATTGATGTGTAGGTTTTGAAAGCTCTAATTGTATCTCATGAAATTATAATTATATATGATACGAATAAACCTTTTCTCATCTGCGTCAACACGCGTTAAACAAGTCGAGTCTACTCCGAGTTAATTGAGTGAACCCGAAGTAGTACCAGTTAAGCCAAAATTTGTTGTAATTAATTGTAATGGGATCTACAATTACACAAACTCTTTCTTTCCCCAGTTTCTTTTCTCATCTTTTGGAATTTTTTTTTTTTTTTTTGATCGAGCAAAGGGTGACTCAAACCCATTACTTTTGGGTCATAGGTAGTGGAGCTCTAACCACTTGAGCTATATCACTTTATCATCTTATGTAATATTTGATTTTGCTCAATCAATTAACCTCAATAAAATATTACTCTCGTGTTTTGTTTCTAAAAATTTAATATTTCCTACAAAATAAAACAAGTTAAGCAAAATAAACATATAATATTTCAAGTAATTATATTGATGATCACATTAATCAGATCTATTAAATATTACGATTTAAATGTTAGTCATGACTTGTCTTAGTAGTATCACTTATTTATGTTTTCATCACAATTCATTTCAAATGCCACCGTATAATATCTTATTTTGTCATTTCGGTTAAAATGACACTAAAATCATCAGCAACATTTGTAAAATGTCACTAATTATCTTCAAATGCTAGTGACATTTTTTTAAAAATGTCACTTTTTTTTTTTTTGTCACATCTCATTTCAAATGCTACCATGTGGTATCTTATTTTGACACTTTGGTTAAAATGTCACTGAAATTATCAGCTATATAAAATGTCACTTTATCTATTAAATATTTATTTAAAAAAATTCAAATGTTAGTCACATTTTCTATAAAGTATCACAAATTTATGTTTTAGCTACATATCACTCAAATGTCATTTGTTCATTTGTTACTAAATCTCACTTTTGTTGTAGTGAATTAATTACAATATAAATATATCAGGTGAAATATATCATGATCACAATTTGAATTTGAGAGGGTGCTTTGCGTGATTAGTCATAAAATCAAATTAAGTAACAATCTTTTAATTGTCAAACAAAATTTAGAAAAAAAATTAAAAATTCGCGTTGGCGTTTCACAAACATATAGCATATGTTGCTAAAGTGTGAGAAGTCATATAAAATAGGAATAATACTTTTTTTTTTCTTTCGACATAATAAAAGCATAAAGAGACAGCTGTATTTGAATTTATTCCAAGGGAGAATCAAATGAATGCTTGACACTTTTTTAATTTCATGCTTGCTTTTCTCTTCTTCATCACGCCGGCTGCTTTGTTTCTAATAATGGCTGCGAAAAATGGGCCCTAAATATTGGGCCTAATATATATATTTTTTTTAGTTCTCGAGACTAATTAATTCTTTTCGTATTTTGCTCGACTTATAAGTTATTCTTTATTTGACATCACAAAATAATAATCATGTGTTTTTATTTATAATAATGCTCAATTTACCTACAAAAATTACAAAACACTATCTTTCTCATTTCAAGTGTAGTTAATCAATTTATGTAAATAATGCATGAAATCCTATTAAATTAAGCAAATTAAATGCATGAATTTCGAACAATTATTATACTAATCACTTGACTATATATTTATAAAATATAAGTATTGAGAAACGAAATGAGGAACATAATATGTGGAATTTTCATTTCTGATAGAGAGAGAAAGGCTCTTGAATGTTTACAACTAGCTGGATAATGAATAATGAGAAGGGCAGTTTTATTTATACTGATGATTACTATCTAACCACCTATTTAATAAACTAACTACTCCCTCCTATTCAAAATATATAGGTCATTTTTGAATTAATTCACACATATTAAAAAAATAATTAATTTTTTACTGTACACTTAATAAATGTTTGATTTTATCATAAAAGGACACGTGTATGAGAATAATGTTAATATCAGAATTGATTGATTTACTGATACAATA
The DNA here is from genome assembly GCA_030762865.1 of Paraleonurus japonicus. Taxonomy (NCBI): domain Eukaryota; kingdom Viridiplantae; phylum Streptophyta; class Magnoliopsida; order Lamiales; family Lamiaceae; genus Paraleonurus; species Paraleonurus japonicus. The sequence continues at coordinate 37,813,999 of CM061059.1, read as the reverse complement.
GGACCCTAGATATATACAAGAGTATAATTACAATTATGGAAAAAATACTTGGTCAACTATTCTAGAGAGACCTAAGATAAATACAAGGAAAATATTTACAAGAATAAAATTACTTTATAACGTTTATCTAAATACTTCAATGATTTTAGAGGTAAATTTGAGAGAAATATACTCCCTCCATTCCAATTATATAGGTTGATTGAGGTTTGCACAAAGATTAAGAAAAGTTATTGGAAAGGTAAATTATACAAGCAAATATTATAACCCTATTTAATAAATGTAATAGCTTCCAACATAATTAATGCATACATTTTATTAGTAATTGAATTAGTAAAAGTTACTCAATATGGAAACAAGCCTATATATATGCGACATCCATAAAAGGAAAATAAGCCTATATAACTGGGACAGAAGGAGTAATAATTTGCATTTAAAAATGCAAAACGTCATTTAATTTGAAAATAAAATGACAGGTAAAAAAGACATTTATTTTAAACGACAGTGAGTAATAAAATAATTTACTTAACAGAAAAACTGACTAATTAACTAATTAATTGAAACAGTAAAGAAATACATATAACTCAATACCCCTAAATTGAAAGTGAATATCCAGCAACTCCATTTCTGGTCTTGTATTTTTGAAATGAAAATGTGCCCATGTTTTCTGTGATGGGAATTTGGATCAATTTGATGAGAGCGTCCTTTATATACCTTCTCTCTTGTGTAGCGGAAATCATTGTTAGTTGAATAGAACACACCATGGCCAGGATTAGTTTTAAGATATCAGAGCAATCTATGAGCAGCAGAAAGATGGACTTCTGTTGGATTGCTCATATATTGAGACAGTGTACACAATATCAGGTCTTGTAATGGTTAAATGCAATAATCTTCCCACTGACCTTCTGTATGAAGGAGCATCTTTATGAGGAGTAAAAATTTTGTCAGTAAAAGATTTTTTTCATCCAGTGGAGTATTGCATGGGTTGCAATTCAAGTACCCTGTATCATGCAGTAAATGCAACACATATTTTCTTTGACATAGATGCATGCCTTTAGCGTTTCTTGCAACCTCGCCTAAGATATATTTCAGTATACTAAGGTCTTTTATTGTAAACTTTTCAGGCAAAAAGGTTTGACTCTAGTGATTTCATTCATGTCATAAAAGAGAAATAAAAGAGCCATTGACATGTCTAGTAAATAAAGAAGCATCAGTCATAGATTGTTTATAACCAATACTTAAAAGAGATTATTCTGAAAGTTCGGTATGCCATTGTCTAGATGTCTGTTTAAAGCCATATAAACTTTTGTTTAGTTTGCATACCGTAGTATCATTGTCATTACAATTAGAGCTGACAATTTGGGCCCGACCCAGCTGAAGAATTACATGGATTGGACTGAAAAATTATAGGCCTGAAATTACATTGTCATATGACTAACTAACTTCGATCAGCTAAATAAAAATTAAGAAAAACGTAAATTTCGCTTTATCAGGTCCTGTATTCTGCTTCATTATGTTTTTAGTAAGGCAAAAACGACATTTCTTAATTAACACTACACTCTTTAAATATACATAAAAATAAATATATGTATATTGAGGGAAAAATGCTATTTTATGTCCGTAATTTATAGGGTGTTGTATTTTTTTTTGAAATGTAGGCCATTAGCTTGTTTTTTTATGGCAAATGTAGGTCATTTTTTCCACACTGATGGACCTAATTATATTATGGAAAAAAATCATCTATGGGCCTAAATTTGCAAAAATTCAAAACTTTAGGGCCTACACAAAAAAATAATAATTAATGGCTTGTCTTTGTTAAAATGAAAAATCCATTGAACCCAATCTGATTCTCATAGGATCCTCGAATTTCCTAATTTTACAGATCTTAGATCCATACAATATTATTATATATAAGTGTTTATGTTTTCCACTCAGCCAACATTGTTGTAACACAAATATTCCACCTCGGTAGGCAAGCCAAGGCCCCATAGAGGTATCTCGACTTTAGCATAAAGATACTCACCAACCGGCTCTCCAAGCTGGGCTGGTCGGCACCCTAGGCTGGTTGGCACCTTCGTCAGCTAAGCCCGACAGTCAGCTCGGCAAGTAGTCTGCTCGTCACGCCACACAGCTCATCAAGCGAAAAAGTACTGACACCTTTATTAGACAAGATAAGACCATTAAATGTAAAGTAGATCTTGTCAGGATTTTAGATCAATGATTGTAAATAAATCCTAAAATAAATATTTATATTTATATTTATATTTAGTTTTTCAGCTTTATATTGTTGGGAGCTCTATAAATAGAGCTCCAACCCTTGTAAACAAAAAAATGATTCTTGTCTTCAATATTTATACAATACCCAAGACTAGGGGTCCAATGGGACACCCAAAGTCATCTTCATGGTCATGAATTCTTCTCCCATTCTTGTGTTCTTCATATTTTTATGTTTGTAGTTCGTTTAATAGTCACATATGTATACCCTCGATTTATACGATAAAAACAGCTACAACAATTGTCATTCAAGCAAATGCAGAAATTGAATCGAAATACAAAGGAAAGTTAATTCTTAATTTGGCTTTTGATAAATCAAATGTAACTGCTAAAGAATGAAAATCAAAAAAATTAAACGTGACCATTATATTCCAACTCCTTTCCGGCCATCTACATTTCCCACTCTTAACACTAAGTTGAATGTAATATTCTAACTTCTTTCCATCTATATGAGTCCGACCTTAGTACAAACTTCATACAAGACAACGCGGCACTTTTCGAAGCCCTTTTGAATCAGAATCTACGACCTCTCTTATGAATAGGTGCACCTTTTGGATCAAACCATTATTCACTTGCATCATTTCACCAAATAACACGATTTAAAGGTTTTTATGAACGTTCACAACTTTTAATTCACACCTTTTCACTTATAATCCTTCGTCTAATACACACTATTATAAGATAATTTTTCCATTCACCTAAAAATTCCACCATTATTTTCATGTATAAGTATTGAGTAATTAGTTGGATTCATGATATCATATACTCCATTTTGTCTAAATTTAATATGTGCAAAACTTTTTACATGAATTTTAAGAAATATTAATAGTTTACATGTAAAATAAATACGTTGGAGATTATTATTGGGTATAACTTATAGAAAATGAGATTTAGGTATAACTTAAATCCAATATGAAGTGGTAACTAATTAATCTAGAAAGCAAATAAATCAGTGACATGGCATATGTAATGTCATGTAGTGAGATAAATTGGATTACAAAAAATAATATTCCTACTAATTACAAGATATATAAAGTGGAATTTATGGTAGAGAAAAAGAAGAAACATTGAATTTGAAAAGAAAAAAACAAAATGGCAATAGTGTTACCTGCATCATGTCATGTGGATTGAATAATGTGTCCATCAACCGTTATGTTGGGGATATGGGAAATCTTGGGCCACTCACTTTGTTTTTTAATCTCTCTCCCTTTTAGTAGTATTGGACAATAACTAATATCCAAGGTTGTTAAGTTTGTGAGGCGTCGCATGGCTTCCACGGAGGACAGACTCTTCAACTTAGGTAAATTAAATAGAGTTAATTCCTGCAGAGAAGAGAGGTTCCCAATCCATTCTGGCAATTCTTCTATCCCAAAATCAGATAGACCTAAACTCACAAGAGAAGTGAGATGTTGAATCTGATTCGGGAGACGCTCCCAATCGCGATTCCCTTCCAAGTGCAATCTACGAAGTGTGTGGGATCGAAATCGCAATACCCCATCAACAGCCTTGTTAAATAATTCCCATTCATCTGAACCACAGGCAATAATTCTCAAATACTCGAGCAACGGTGCACATGACTCCTCCATCTCGCCTAAATAATTCGCCAGTCCTGGGCATCGAAAAATTGTCAAGCTGCGGAGAGATGTCAAAACTTGTAATTTGTTGTTGCTACTTGAATATGGTATTGACTCCAGATTATTGCATCCCCCCAATCTCAGCTCCTCCAGAGAATTGAGGCTATGCAAACCATCTGGTAACTCTCTCAGCTCGTGACAAGAACCTATGTCCAACTTCGAGAGATGTTGATTGTTATGGAATAACCAATCTGGCAGACTTATCAATCCTTTTATACTATCAATTCGGAGTTTCGTAAGAGTCTTCAATTCGATACCACATATGCTTGCCAAAGGTAACTCACTATCCATCCGAACGATTTCCAACTCTTTAAGGCTTGTGAACTGACTTGGAGCACTCACCAATTTTGAACAGAATTTGATACTCAAATATTCAAGGCATGGAAACACCTTCACTTGAGCACCACTTGGAATTCTAACTTCCTCCCACTCTCTCAAGTTCCTCAAACCCCACAATTTGAGCCTCTCAAGCGCTGGAAACACAGTGATTGTCTCCTGGTAAACTCCATTATTGGAGCTACACTCTTCAATGCCGTAGAATGAAGCACCTATGGATTGTACTTTCTCCAACTCAAACAAAGACAGGAATTTGAGATGTGGCAAATGCCCCAATGTTGGGACTTCTTCACATTCTGAGCAATTTTCGAGTCTTATCTCCATCAAGTTAGTGAGTCCTACCCAGCGGTCATGAAGACATACAGCCATCTTTGAAGTCCATGACGGAAAACTTGCCCCTTTAAATCCATCAATTCCTAACATTTTTAAGTTGGGGTGAGGCTGGAGGCCTTTCAACACATTTCCATCGTCAATTGTTACACCATTTCTGTCTCTACGCCACCTCAACACTAACCTCACGATACCTGATTTTTTTAATAAACCTGCTTTCTTAGACTCTTCTTCACCTTGCACTTTTTCAAGATTATAAATCTGAAACTCCCCTTTCAAATTTTTCATGCTTCCAAGCTCTACAATCCGGTAGCCCTCCTTGTTTTGCACTTTAAAGAAGGGTAATGTTTGGAGAGAAGTTAACATTCCCAAATGAGGAGGCAATATTGTATATTCATCCTTCAAGTAGAAATGCCTTAAGTTAAACAAGTGTTTTACAGTACTTGGCAGCTTCTTCAAACCGGGCCACCGCAAACATCTAATTGTTTGCAAGTGAGAGAGTTTACCAATCGATTTTGGCAAATATCTAATACGTGTGTCTGAAATATCGAGATATCTCAAGTGTATTAGCTCCCTTATTGAATCAGGCAATTTTTTGATGTCGTCGTTCGTCAGAGTTAGTGAATGCAAGCTTTTGAAGTCTGAGAATACGATATCACAAATTCTACCATTGTAGATCAATGTCCGCAACCATTTTGCTTTGACTTTTGGGATTCGACTTGATTCATCTCTTTTGTAATAGGTGTCGTCTGAGATAGAGCCCGCTACATCATGCACTAGATCGTGCATGCTACAATGCTTTACATCACCATATTCGCCTCTGTCCGCAACTTGCAATAAAAAGTTATGCAGAAGAATTTTGAGAAACTGGCTGCCAACAGTCTCCATATCACGTGTTTGAGAAGGTTGAAGAAATCCTTCTGCCATCCAAAGCTGAATCAATTGTTCCCTGTCGATCCGAGTACCTTTGGGGAAAATTGAACAGTATGCAAAACACTTCTTGAGAGATGGTGAAGGCAAATGGTGAAAGCTCAGTTTCAATATCTTTGAGATATAATTTTCATCTCCTCCAACACCTGAGAGCCAATTCTCATCGATTGAGCTCCACTCATTTTGCGATTTACCGCGCAGAACTCCCCCAACCACGTTGGCAGCTAATGGCAAACCCTTGCATTTTTCTGCAATACTTCTTCCAATGTCTTCAACACCTTGTGTAATAGATCCTCCTTCGAAGGCCCTGTCTTTGATTATGGACCAGCATTCTTCCTGAGATAAGCCATTCAAGTGATGCATATCAAGTGTTTTTACAAGCTCACCAACCCCTGCATTCCTTGTCGTGACAAGGATGCCATTTCCGTTGGTAGAAGTAATTCCAGACCACGACCTATGAAAATCCTCCCACTTCTGCAGGTCCTCGTTCCAGACGTCATCAAGAACAAGAAGATATGTTTTGGCCTTCAAAGCCTCTTGAATCTTGTTCAAAACAACTTCCTTGCTCTCATCTCCAAGGTTCCCTCCTTCCAAATATGAAAGCTTCTTTTTTAAATTAAGAACTGCATCATCATTTTTGGCTTCCTCTGCTTCTTGAAGCTTCTTTAGAAGAGCTTCTCTGCTCTCATCAACAACGTTTCCTCCTTTCACATTTCTTAGAATCTTTTTCAAAAGGGCCACAACGTCAAAATCTTGAGAAACATGGACCCAAATACGCTGCTCAAAGTGAGTCTTAATTTTGTGATGATTGAAGACATTGCGAGCCAAAGTAGTCTTTCCCAGTCCACCCATTCCAACAATGGGAAGGATGAACACGGCTTCTCCAGCTGGAGTCGTCAGCATTTCAACAATTTTCAACACATCATCGTCTCTTCCAATAAAAATTGGATCGATAGTGACAGAGTCGGTTTCAGAGGCAGCAGCAGCAGGCGCAGCAGCGGCAAGTTTCTGTTGAAGGCCAAGCTCCGCAGCAGTTTTGTTAATAGAGTCGAAACTCGTATTGATTTGATTGATTCTAAGAGCCAGATGTCGGCGATGTACACAGAGATAAAAGGAGGGGAAGCATGACGCTACCTTTTGATAGAGAAGCTGATAGTTGAGTTCATCCAAAGCGTTATCAGCATCAAACGCCTTTTCTTCAAGCTCTTTGACCCATCTTTTGACAGCAACTTCGGTGACGGACTTCGTCTGGGCATCATCCAGGAAACTCTGAATCATGCCAAAACTTCTCCTCAGCTTTTCCGCATTCTCCTCAAGACCTCGGATGAGTGAGATCTCTTCCCTGGAAACGTTGATCAGATTCTGAACAAGGACTTCAATGGTGGCGGAAATTGCTTCTCCTTCCATTTTTTTTTTTTTTTTTTTGTAAAATATTTTGGGTGTGTGTGTGTGAGGGAGAGAGATTGATCTGTAGGTTTTGAAAGCTGTAACTGTATATCATGAAATTATAATTAATTATGATACAAATAAACTTATTCACATCCGAGTCAATAAGTCATATCTACTCCGAAATAGTATTGGAATGGAGTCTACAATAAAATAAAGCAAGTGTGTGGAAAGTTGTTAGACCTTTCTTTAATCTTTCATCAGCAGTCGAATTTTTTTAAATTTGTTTGGTTGTCCTTTATTTTGCAGGGGACGACAATAATGTCAGAATAGTGTGGTGGGTGGAATCTTTTCAAATTATTCGTATCATTTTCAATATTTTATTTTACTATTAAATTATTTAGATAAAGGGCCAATATAATTATATGTCAACAATTTTATTAATTAATTACAGATATACATGTTAAAATATTTAATAAAAGAATATACTATGATTAATTGTGAAAACTGGAAGAAGGGATAATCTAGTTAATAATTAGATATATATTTTGTTGGTAAATAAATTTTCTAGGTGTAATTAGAATTTTTGGCTCATGTCCAAATTATGAGTTTGAAAACTGAAAAAAAAAATATATATATATGTGCATAAATATGAAGAATGTTAGAGAATTAATATGAATTACTCCCTCCATCCCGTCCTAAGTGTCCCAACACTTTTGGACATAAATATTAAGAAATGTTGTATAATAATAATATAGTACAAGTGATGTGATAGATAGAGAGAAATGAAAGACAGTACTCCCTCTGTCCCACAAGAATTTGCACAGTTGACTTTTCAACGGTTTTTGTGTGAGAATTAGTTCATAGTAATATGTGTTCAAAAGTTGTTTTATATGAATGGTATGTTAGCTAATAAGATCAACTAGCATACGATTTATATAAAATAACTTTTGAACACATAATACTATAAAATAATTCTCACACAAAAATTGTTGAAAAGTCAACTGTGCAAATTCTGGTGGGACAGAGAGAGTATAATAATAATATAGTATAAGTGATGTGATGGAGAGAGATGAAAAAATGTATTTAAATATATTAAATGGGTTGCATATTGTGTAAATATGTATGTATATAGGGATAATTATAAAAGTAGATTATGGATAAAAATGGAATGGAACACCCAAGTAGGACAGACAAACATGGTAAAATGAGATAATTAAGACGGGACGGAGGGAGTAATTAATTTCGCTTCTATTGAAGAGTGACCGACCCAACTACTCGGTTCAAATGAGGAGCGAGCGGGCATTGGTCCAAGGTGGTGTTTGAACTTTGTTGAGTTCTACTCTGATTGACTGGATTTCCATTAGTATCCAAATTTTCTTTTATTTGATTCGATCAAATTCACTATATGAATCTTTAACACGTGTACGTGTGATATATATAGATCGTTAATTATTTTTAATAGTAAATGTGTCATGCATATAGATAATATATTTAAGTCTGGTTTGATTTTCTTTATTGGATAATAACTATAATACCTATATTTGTAATACCAGTTTATTTATCAATATTTTGTTTGGTTTCAAAAATTTGAGTTAAATAATTAGTGATTAGCTACCAATATTATGTTTGGTAGCAAGTATTATAACTAGTATTAATTTATTTTAGACCAATTTGTCCTTCTTATAAATAAAAAAAATAAAAAGAGAAGGGTGTTTTTGGTATTTTAAAATTTAATAGATATTGGAGAAATATAAGTATTACAAATATCATATAAAACTTGGAATCTATAATACCATGTATTAGGTACTATTTGAAACGGGTCTATTCTTAATAACGGGCTGGAAGTATAAAGTATACGACAAACCAAACAAGTGATAAAGTTGTATTAGGATCAATACATCCCTAATAAAGGAAACTAAACGAAGTCTTAAGGGACTAACAATTTTGTGCTTCAAACTCATAAAGAAACGTGCTGAAGAAGGCTAGCAAATTAAACTTTTTCACGTTTTTTTAAATCTCGAAAGAAGCTCCTCATCTCTATCTTTGAAATAGTTAGTCCTCCGAGGTGCACGAAAACCTTCGCCTACTTCTCTTCTATTCATTATCACATGTGTAATAACGATTTTGTTCTTGCTTTTCAATTTAATATTTTATCTTGTATTTCTCGAATATTTATAAGATGTCCGATTTAACTGTTTGAAATTTGAACTCTAATTTAAATCCATGAGAGAAGAAATGGAAGCATAATTTATGTGTTAACAAATGATGCGACAACCCATGGGAAGAAAAAGGTTTTATTAAATATATATATGGTAGTTTTTAAAACTGCTCACAAAAAGTATGATGGTTTTGGACTGGTTTGTAAAATTAAGGAGGGGGCACTCCACAATTTTAAACAGTGTGAGCGCCACACTCTTGGGCACCTCTTTTGGCCGATTTTAATTTCCCGGCAAAATTTGTACACATAATAACCTCAAAATACCCTAAATTATGAGATAGCTAGCAAAATAAATACCAACTTGAAAGTGTCAATAAATTTAATTTAAAAAATATTTTAACCAAACTAAAAATAAAAACTTCTACGCATTTCTACGCATTGGTTTAGATTATACGTTTAATGTTTCGTATTTGAACCCTTTATTTGTCACTGAAACTGCAAACTTGAGACAGACTGACCAAAATATGAGCACAAAAAAAATTTCAATATGAGAATTCTAATATTATTATTGTGATTGTAATTAAAACTAATATCATTAAAAACTAATACCTTATAACAAAAATTAATACTTTGTAGTAATCTTTTATCTCATATATTCAGTAATGTACAAAATTCACCATGTATACATAACCTCAAAATACAGTAAATTAAGATATAACAAAGTAAATACCTACCTGAAAATGTGAAGAAAATCAATTTTTTTTTAAGATATGTACAAATTCAATCTTCTTCCAAAAATTTCTACAACAATAAAAATATGTATTATAAACAAAATACTATAACTAAACTAAAAGTTAAAATTTTTGTCACCTTTACTTTATTTAAATTTGGTGGTCAAAAGGGCGCCTGAAAGATTCTGACCCTAGACCTGCACCCTCTGACCTACTATTCCTAATTTAAATTTACGTGAAAGAAGGGCGCCCATCTCTTGGGTATTCCCTTTTATATATATATATATATATATATATATATATATATATATATATATATATATATATATATATATATTCCTTCGGGAACGAATTGGAGTGGGAGATATAAGGAGACTTAGAGAATTTGGATTTGTAAGGAGACTTGGCGAACTAACTTCTAACCACTAACAACTAACATTTACAGATCAAATATATATATATATATATATAGAAAGTCTTGTGTAAAATATTTTACGGTGAAATATTAATTAAACAATTTTAAGTTTTAAAATTAGCGGGTCTTCCTAAAAAAAAACAGGTCAAAATAAAAACACGCAACTTCTTCTTCCCCTTTCTCTTATTCAAGTCAAAACAAATATTTTGCGCGAATTAGGTCAGAAATCACGACGACAACCAACAGCGCAGAGACGACAGCGATCAGGAGGCGATAAAAATAGCGAAATCTGACAATAACTGCAACTGAATTCAACCACGAGATCAAATTGTGGAGAAGCGAGCAAAAAAAGGAAAAAAAAAAGAAGACATGGATAATTTTTTCGAAAATTGCTAGATAATTAGGTGTTGGATGATCTAATTGGTGAAAACAGTAGTGGAAAAAACTTAAACAGAGATGAATACAAAGTTTATGTAAACCTCTGATGATAAATTATGTTTCTGCTTAAACTGGAATTAATATTGTAATTTATTCATATAGTAATACACATTTCTCCATAAAATAACACGTTTATGTTCATATAATAACACATTTTTTTAAAAAAGAAAACTCATGCAGGACAACAATAAAATCTTAACCCGAAATGTGTTAATATAAGATCAAATATTAGTTACTATAAGATCAAAAATGTGTTATTATAAAGATAAGTACGTTTTACTAGTCCTTAAAAAATAAAATAGTTGTTCATGTATTGTACTGAGTTTATTCATATAGTAACATATTTTTCTTTATAACAACACGTGTTTGACCTTATAGTTACACAACCTGAGAGTAAAATTTTATATTTTATCTTTGCGCGAGTTTAGTACACATATTTGTTCTTACAGTAACACATATTTACCCCAAATCTTATACGTGGGGATCAAATAGACCTATGAACTTTTTTTTAATACATTTAAACCATTTTTCTTTAATGTTAAGATCAAATAAGTCTTATCTTAATAAAATCACACTCTATTAATTAAAATAAAGTTATCAAAAATTATAAAAATCTATTTGATCCACACATATAGGATTAGGGATTTATTTGACTATTTTTTTCATTTTTACTTTTATATTTGAACGATTATTTTAGACAAAATATATATTATTTATTTTACAGTAACATAAATTTGTCATTACAGTAACACATGTTTAATGTAATAGTATAACACACCTGAGAGCATCTGAGAGCGATATTTTTTTTTGTTCTTGCGCTAGTTTTTTTCGAAAATATCCACTGGACCCGGCCCAACCCACCTAGGATCCGCGAATTCATTAAATGAATTATTTCACGGCTCCTAAATTCATGAAATATTTCATATAAGAATTTGACATTTTTTTTATATTGTGTGTAAGTTGTTGTCGGAGAATAATTTTTAGGTAGAAAGGGGCGCTCTACACTTGGGCGCTCCCTTAAAAAAAAATATAGTCTACAGATTTTGTCGGAAAAATTAAAATCAGTCAAAAGGGGCGCCCTTAAAATTTTTTTTTTAACTAACTTGCAGATTTGTCGGATGCAGAGAGGGGGTTAGAGTGTGGCAATCGCACTGTTTAAAAATGTGAAACACCTAACTTCTGGGTGTCCCTCCTTAATTTTACAAACCAGTCCAAAGCTATTATACTTTTGTGAACGGTTTTGAAAACTACCATATATATTTATAAAAACTGAAGAAAAATGTAGATTATTACAAGATTCTAAACTACCATATAGTATGAATAACCTATTACACATGTTTTGAGGGAATTAAATAACATCTAAACTAATAAAAATTAATTATATAATTACATCTTATTATAATTTTTTTTAATACATGTGTCGTTAATTGAATGTAATTTTATCTAAAATAAAATTTTGATGCTAATATTTATATTGAGTAAATGTTTAATAGTTCAAAATAAATAATATTTTATCTCAATGAGTTTCTCAAAAAAAATTGTTGAGTTTCTTTCTAAAAAATCTTTTTCATTCTGTTTTTTCGGGTGAATTATTTTCGTTTTTCTCAATAATAATTATTACAAATAGATTAAAAAAGTACATCAAAATTATAAATATGTTCATTGTGCAAATAAATTTTGTGCTTCTGTGCAAATTTATCTTGTGTTACTATGCAAATATTTTTGAACCTATTTATAATTTTGAATTTTTTTTAATCTATTTGTAACTGACCCAATAATTTTTCATATTTTTCAACCATTGTTGTAATATTTAATTTATTCTCTCAATCTAATTTTTTTTTAAGTGATTAATTATGTCATAAAATTTTGAAATTTTAAAATATAAAATTTATATGAAATTTAATTCAAAATTATATCAAAATATGAAAATTTTAAATTATTTAATTACAGACATTGATTTTTATAAATAATACATGTAATATGCTGGAGACTCATCTAATTTCTATTATAAAAACCAGTATCCTCAGATGATGTAAATGATTTTGGGAATTTGCAGCAATTAATAATCAGATAAGTCAAATAAGTTGTTACTATTATATACTACTACTTCGTAACATAATTTTCGAATTGAACCAATAAAATTTAATTAATTGAATTCGATTAATTTTACAATTAATTTGTTTCGGTTCACAATTTTTTATTTTCGATTTTCAGTTTGAAATAACCATATTAAACTAATTAATAAAAATAATATTTATGTATATTAATTTATTTATTTTTAATATAAATATTTATATATTTATTAATTGAACATTATACCTTTAACTTCTTACATCCATAATTATTTATGTCATTCTTTATTATTGATTTTTACATTTTTTTTTTTGAGGCGTTGATTTTTACATTTGATGCGAGTATTTTATGTGTTTTTATAGATTAATAATTCAGAACAAGAAAAAAATTTATCATAAATAAAACGGTTCAGTTTTAAAATCTCGAAAGAGAAAAAATTCAATGCCAAATTAGTACAAATTAAGGGGCGTGTGAAACCGTCTCATACATGAGTCAGAGTTATTTTTTCATAAATTATTGGGAAAAGGTACATATAAGCCCCTAAACTATTGCTCAAGGTACATATAAACTCCTAATGTATGATTAGGGTCAAATAAATCCTTAAACTTTTCAAATAGAAACAAATAAGCCCTTCTGTTGAATTAGAAAAAACGGACGTTATTTTCTAATAAATTTATTTTTACTTCCCAACAGTATCAATTCTTCTTCTTCTTCCTCCATTTAATTTATTTTTACTGACCCATTTTGACACAATGATGGTATAACTTGGGACACTGAGTTGACCATTGAGGTAGCTGCTCTGTGGGTTCCGAAATATATTGTGTAATAAGATGTTGGTAGGGTAATACAAAACTCTAATCATATGTAGTTCGATCTTTGATGAAGCTTCCATGGTTTCGTTTACAAGAAGTAGGCTCACTTTCAGATTTTTATTTCAATTTTTGGTCTTGGGTGTTCTAATTTGCCCAAACACAGGTTGATTATTACAATATTTTCATTTCTGGAAATCTAAAAAATCATACCATGGGAGTCGAGATATAATTGTTACTGTTTGCAACATAAATAACAGAGGAGGAAAAACCAACCTCTAAAACTTGGTTTATGAGAAATCATTTGACTAGATACAAGTGCATCTACTATAAATGATGATAATTTTTTGGACTGGAAGTCTGGAACAACCTTCGTAAAATTGCTGTGACAAAAAATAAAATTGGTCATTTACCCATCCATCCATCCATCCTCTTTAATTAAAGGAAATAACGTCCGTTTATTCTTCTATATGGGGAGGGCTCATACGTTTCTATTAGAAAATTTAAGGGTTTATTTGACCCCAAATATACATCAGGGGCTTATGTGTACCTTGAGCAATAATTTAGGGGCTTATATGTACCTTTTCCCTAAATTATTATCACTTTTCAATTTATTATCACTTTTATAATAATTTATATCATTTTTTAAAAAAATAATAGTAACAATTTATTAAAAAGTTCGTCCAATTTGTTTCGGATCCGTCTATTAATACCATTATGATTTGAAAATTACCTGTAATTTCAGTCAATCTCCGAGGACTGCAAAGTAATTTTCCATTAGGCATTACGTCACGCCCAGACCGGCAAGCCAAAACACAAGCTCCAACAAGGACTCTTTTCTCCTGCAAAACTGTCGAAAAATCAAAGGAAGAAAGGAATCAGGAAAAAATAAACTGCGGGAATGATTCGAATGAGATTGTTATGGTTCACAGTAGGATTTGCCTCTACTTCTGGAGCAATCGCCCAGTTTGTTTTCAAAGATCTGTTGATGGATCGTAATTCTATCTCTTCTCAGGTCTAGTTTCCTGTCACGGTAATTTCTGTACAATTTTCATGAAATTTATCAATTATTTCTGAGGTTTTGTTGTTGTTATTGTAATGTGCAGTTGAAGGAGAAGTTTAATTCGTTGGATGCCCGAGTCTCCAATCTGGAATCTGCTATCTCGAACCAACCCATTTCATCTCAGGTATTAGTTCTGCAATTTATTGTTTGCTTTTGCTTTTTTTTTTTTCCCCTGCGTTTAGGATTCTGGAATTGTATTGCCTATTATGAAGAAAATAAATGGAGCCAGTGTGAGAATAAGTAGAATTATGTGTTAGGGTTTTTCTTGAATGATCTTCGATACTGTTTATTGAAGAAGTGATTGAGTGTGTGCTCGCAAACACAAATAACAGCTTCTAGAATCACTTATTTTCAAAAGCCTTGTGAAGGAGCTTTTGAAAATAAGTGATTCTAGTACCCCTTTTCATATGGTTTGCAAACACCCCAGAGTATGGTGAAAGGAGAATTTTCTAATCTGATGTAAACTGTTATTTATGGTAGGCAAAGCTGCATTATTTTTGGGTTAACTCTCTGTGTGCCTGTAGAAATTGCAAATTACCTTAGAACTTTTCCATCAGAAAAGTAAATCTTTCAATTTCTCTTTTAAGAATTAAACGTCAGAGCTTCTCTAGTGTCAGCTTTAAGGGCAGGCTCCTAGCAGTAGTTTAGACAAAGTTTTAATTTACTTTGTTATGCTTTTTTGAAGGAATAAAACTCAACATGCTTTTCCATAGAAATGAAATTGAAATTGTTGGTTCTCCTTGCATTTCCAATCCTCAAAGTTCCGTTTGATCCCCAAACTCAAGAGGTGCCCTGCATGATAATATCATGGAAAACAGAAATTATAGTTTCGTGGATTACTGGATTAGGTATTGCATAGTGCACCAGGAACTTTTATTTTCCAAGATATAAGCCAATTTCATATCTCCTTCACCAACTGCATACATAGATGTCCTTTCAATCCATTCTGTCTATACTTTTTCTTTCTCATACACTATCTCCATAATCACGTAGGAGCGCCAAAATAAAGGCAACTGGCTTCCAACCCCAGGGGTTGACCTACTGGTGAGGGCTTGATGCTTAGGAGTGTGATGCTCTATAGGTCTCAGGTTGGGTGCGAGCAATTCCTGAGATGGAACCCCGCTAGTGGACTGTGGGATTGGCCCCGGACTAGTCGGTCCTTGGGCTGGATACCGAGTTATAAAAAAATTAAGGCAACTGGCTTAAACAACAACCAATCTTCATAGGAGTAGGACATTTCCTTGTCTTCTATTCTCTAAAATAAAACTTCCTACTTACTCCTATTTTCAAAGAAATCTATCCATAATTTATGAAGCCTCTTGCAGCAGGCATGTAAAATAGTGGGATATTGAGAAGAATGCTCTTTGTTGGAGCACTTTTTTTGGAATCATACAACCCTTTTTTGTTGTATTCACTTAGTTTTAGGGGTTCTATTTTACCACTGTCATGTGGAGGTGTAGTTTTCCTGTGATAGTTCTCTCATCTGCATAATTTGTGTACTTGTAGATTATGTATGAAACTTACAGCTGTAATTCTTCTTGTAGGATGAAGAGAATCTTGGATGAAGGTTCAAATTTCTTGCTGTGTACGCATGTGATTCTACAGCTGCCCCATTGTTCCGTTCTGAAGATATGCAATTTGAGATAGATTATGCAATTGAATGGCTTTTAGGCCTTGACCTTTAACTGATATGGCAATGTTTCTTCTGGAAGATCATACAATTAAGTGGGAAACATATTATTTGTCCCATCTTTGTAAGAGTAACATTGTTTTATGAGGCAATAATTTCTAGATATACCCTTTCTCCAAGATTCATTTTGTCACTTTCGTTTTATTTATAATGCCATTTATTAAGTTATAAAGCTCTGTATCAGTAAATATTAAAATTTTGGTGTGCTCAAAGTATCATTAATTTATCTCTGATGGTGCAGTGGCTTGGAGAACCTTGTAGGGTTGTAGCCCTAGACCCCTAACCACTACAGTCTTGTAAAGTTACGGAAATATACATCATCTGAATTATCCTAAATCAAAATGTTTTTGTACATTGACTAGCCTGTGTTCAGTGAACCCACTCAAAAACTAACATTCTGCAGATAGTTTTTTTGATCTACATGATGTCAAAGTCCAGCATGGCATTATTGATACAAGGCTATTTGAATCTTTTTTTGAATATCCTGTAAAGTATTGACCCACTCAAATAGTACATTGACAATATCACCAATTGAAGCCTGCTGAACTTGGTGATTATAGACAAAAATACATGCTTTGACTTTTTCACTAACATTGCAACATACATCCAGATGAATTGCAAAAGTAAATACAAGAAATTATTTATAACTGCATTGGTATATGCAGCGCATCTTCACACTGTCATTCAGATGATTCCATTAATTTATATTCATTTGTTGGGTAAAAAAAATTACAATTAACTCCATTTAAGGGTTTTGTCCCCACATATTGGCAATCTTTTTATCCTGCTGTAGGAGAGTGGAGATAGAAAAAAAATATTGTATGTTTATATAACTTTATGTACATTCTCATTAGGTTTTTAAAGATTATGGAAATTTCAACTGCTCTCTAAGATTCTACTTACACTTCTGGACCATGTTCTGTGTGATCAATTGTCTGCCTAGGTGCTCCACATTCTATTGATCCACCTGAAGATTGGTGACTTTGCTCGTGACGGTCTCCAAATGTCCAAATGAAAACCAAGGCCACTAGCACCACTGATAGACACACCAATGCTGTCCATATCATTCGTATGTATCTCTTTATTGGCTTACAATGTTTGTGAAGGATTATGGAGAAAGCATTCTTTACTGTCTGGCACTCAATTAGGCTTTCCATGCCTGGATATGCATCAAGTAATGTTTGTATTGAAGTGCAGTATGCTTCTACTATCTTGTAGTAACTCGCAGGAATCAGGATTCCCCCATTACAGGTATGTATGGAATCAGGACAAGCCAGCATTCTCAGTAGCTTCAGAACCAAAAGACTCATTTTAAGATGAGATCCATGTCAGAAAATTTGTTAGTATTGGTGAGTGTTTGTGCTCTTTCTCTCTCACTCACGCACTCAAGAAGTTGAGACTACATGCAGTGTAGGCTGTGTTGCCAATGTGTGTCAAGTAGCTGGATAAACGAACATTTTTTCGTCCCTTAAGTTTACCAAATTCAACTTTTTCGTCCTTTTAGCCGGTTAAAGTGACGGAAGTTTTGAATTTTGTTATCTTGGTTTAATCAGTAAAAGCACGAAAATGCTGGATTTGGTAAATTTAAGAGCGTATTTTTTAAAGTTGAAAAAGTTAGCGGACTAAAGGACAAAAAAATACATTAAGTAGCTTTAGTTTTCTTGAATTCTCTTTACCTTAGGAATGTCTCCTATACGGACTGAGTTTGCTGGGCAATTCCATGGCTGGTATGCATATATTGGTGGTGGAGAGAAAGGATTGCAAATCTGAGCAATGTTTCCATATGATCTAGATACGATTTCATTCACCTACAATCATTTATTTTAAGAGTACAAACTTTAGACACTTATAGATCTCGTCTTTCTTGTAGTATAATACCAAGAAAAAAATCTACAAATGAAAGTTTTTGTTCCATGGATTCCATGAGACCTTTATGCTTTAATATTCACCATTAAATATGACCATCTCTTTATAATCCTTTACAGCTTTACTTCATCATGCATCCTCAGGAACAGTTAAACTTTTTAAGTTATTTTTGTGTTCTTGTTTTCTGTCTAGTCAAGCATACAAAGTGTCTGCAGTGGGGAGAACTAGGTGACTGACTGCTAAAAACACGGATCTGCACTTTGTCAAAAACCATTCAGAAGAACTCTCTTTATTGCTATAGGAATGAATTTTTAATTAGTTTGTCAACTTCACTGGTGTTCTTCTCTAGTTTCTCTAAATCAAAACTTTGTTGAAGTCTGTTATGGATTCAAGCAGGCATACGTTAAGACTGTGATGGATGCTAATAATATTTTTAAGTTGATTTTCTTTCCATCTTTCTTTCATTCTGAAGTTACATACTAAGAGAAGTTTGATAACTTGGTTTACAGAGTGTTTGCCTAATATTTTTAAGCAACCCTTTCAATTAGATATTGGAGAACTTCAAAAGAATCAAGACTAATGAATGAACTGAAATACTTGTGTATTTGTATTAAACAAATACCTTGTTGACTAAGTTGTGTACACCTGCACTAACTTCAATCAGGGTTGGTTTTGCAGAAAGCAACTCATCACAGGGTAGTATGGAACTCAAGCTGTTGTTGTAGGGATCATTCTGGAAGCCTTCAAGTGCTCTGCATGTGTCTCCCGCAAAGCTGGAAATTTATGTCCCTTTAATTGATCGGGGTTGGTACGTATAATATATTCAATTATTAATGTGTCTTTGTATCTGAATATATAACCATGCTTTTCTTGACTACATAATTTTTTTTCTTTGGAGCTGGGAAACTGTAAAACGTACTTTTGTAGGAAGAAATAAATCCCAAAAAACAACCAGCAGAAGATAATGAAAATCCAGCAAAATGCTACTAGTCTGCACGAGGGTAAATCATTGAGGAACTCTTATTTCAGTTAATAAAATTGGTAATGTAGGTGCGAATTTTGTGTACTTACACTTGAAGAGATCTCTGAAACTTTAGAACCCCGAGTGCTGTATTAAAGAGAGCATTTTGCGCCGGTGAAAAGACCGAAATTATTTGACAGTTTCTTTCAACAAAAGAAAGGTTAATATGGATATCATTTTTTTTTTTGTATATGAGAGTGGAGGGAAGATATTCATTTGACCTTACCTAGTAGAGAAACTGCAATTAGTAGTGTCAGTACAATCACCACTGTTGTTATCACATACCTGCCAATATAAAAAGGAAATAGTCATTTTCTGCATTGACACATAGCGAACAGAAACATGAAAAGCGTCAACGGAAAAACATACACTATCTTCATGCCCTTGTAAATTAAGTCCCTGTCATCGGATGCATTTCTTTCTATATCAGCAGCCTGTGTATCGAGCCTTTGAGATGTAGAATTTATGAAGTCAGTGGCCTGAGAACTTCTTTCAACTTCTCTCAAACTGTTGCTCATATTCTTCATAGCACCAGTTATGTCATATATTGTGCCGGATGCCTCATTTGCTGCATCAATAATAACGTCTATCACTGTCTTTGCTCTGGAATGGAACTTTGCATTACCTCCAAAAATCAGGCCACAGGCCGTTCTGAAATGACAGGAATAGTTAACAAACATGTAAACCCAGTTTTCTTCACTTTGCAGCTTGTTACTATGCTATACATGCTTTTGCACTTTTACTTATATTTCTTTGGATTTTTATGTTACTTCAATCTTTTATTTAGTGTCTTTTCTAAGACAGATGTATAGAAAGACCGAATTTCGTTTTTGAAAGAGGGTATTTGCTTATACGTACACTGCAAGAAGTGTAAAGAAAATAGCCAAGGGAAGTGGCAGTAGATGACAATTATTATGAAAGAATGATCTCTTCCTTAGCTTTCTGCTTCTCTTACAGCAACTTGTTGTTATAAGAAGAAATACTCCAAACCCGAGACCAAATAGGAGCCATAATACTGCAATGGCATATCCATATATGCCTGTAAAAGCTGTCGACTGCACAATAGAACGGATACAGTAAGTTGATCTAACTCAACTAGTTGTGCTATGTCTTATGTCTCTGTTTTCACTTGAACATGAGCGTAAGAGAAAATAGTTTTTTAGACTGGTAAATGCCAATCCTGTCAACTTTTACGAATTGAGAATAGTCCTGTAAGTTTTAATTTTTCTACGTTCTAGTCTGGTAAGCTGACGTAGGGGGCGAAAAATATTATTGACCTCCATTTGGACAAATCAGAACCTGCCACGTAAGCATCAACCGAATGTTTCACCTTTTATATCCTGTTACCGGACCAAAATATCGATAAATTGAGTGTTATGGACTTATGGTACTATTTTCAATTCGTGAAAGTCGACAGGACTGTAATCGAAATAGGACTAACTTACAAAAAAAAAAAAAAAAAACTATTTTTCCCTAAGAGTAATTACATATTGTGCATTTCTTTTTCGTGACAGTGAATGTGATGATTGTAAGCTGAGAGGGTGCATAACAAATACAAATACTTACACTCCAATAATGCTTGTTCGTTATGTCATATCCTCCTCGGTATTTCTTTAAACTGTCCAAAGGGTCTACTCTTACAGTTTCATCTTCTAAGATGACCCCTGATTCTGTTAAAATTCGTCCTGAAAATTCGAAAGCCATCTAATCAGATTCCTTGCAGCTTATCTGCAGTAAGGCCTCCTGAAATCTTCTATTGGCAGAAATCGAAGATGAAGAGATAAATCAGCCACCTGCAACTTTTGTGAAGTTCGTGGCCAAGATTGCTGCTATGAGAATGGCATGCTTTGCCATCCATATTTCACGTAAGGTTCCCATTTCTTTTACCTGTTAAATAAGTTATTGATGTTTTATTTGTAATGTTTGGTTAAAAAATTAACAAAACCTTCATTGCTAGATGATCAGATAGGTGCCTAACCTATCTCTATGGGCCTATAACTTCCTTATTGTACAGAACAAGGAGCATAAGTCGGGCCTGCTTAAGCCCTAGCTCGAGTATGCATGAATGCACATACACATTTTGCATGAGGAATAAATTATGTATATATTGGTCAAGGAGTAAGTTGGGAATAGCCCTACTCTATCAAGAGAAAATGGTGGCTATGATCATTTACTAGGGTCTATTTCAATATGGAGCAAGTCTTGTACGAAACCGTGACACTTTTGCAAGTTTTTGTAATACTCAAGTTTTCAAAGTATTATGAAACATGCATGAGACTGTCGCGTATAAGTTTTTGTGTTCAACTATGTGGGTGAAGAAAGATGATGAAGAATGCTGTGAAGAAAAAGTTATTGCCCCCCTCTTTTTAATAGAATTTTTTAAGATACAAAATTAACTCCTTTTCAACTGAAATTTGTGTTGCAGTGTGATATCTTGTTTTATGTATTTCTTTAATAGTGAATGTTTTACATGTATTGATCTTATAGATACTATATCTAGTGAATACATTTTATTGTGTATCTATACATTTCACCAAATGTAATACTATCTACTAAAATTATGCATATTGGATGAGAAAAACTACAAATGGTGTAAGGTTGTAATGAAATAAATTTAAGCGGACAATTTAAGTGCATTTTAAATAATATTAATTTTTTTATAGAATAGTATTAAGTGAATAATTATAACTGCTCAATGTAAATAATTAAAACTGTTTAATAAAAATAAATAATATTTTAAAAAATATGTTTTTATATGGTACACCTGGTACAAATGTTGTCAAATTTAAGATTTATGGACTAAAACTCCAGAAAGGGCAAAGTCATGGAATGTATTTTTGTTAACTACTACTAAATGAGTATTTATCTTCTTAAGTTCGATATTTCTTAATTATCAGTATTATATTTTATGAACATCTATGATCTTTTTTCTCTCAACAGAAAGAGCTTATTAATTAAGTTCTCAAATATTCTATGGTTGATTTAAAGAAACTATAAATCTAGCTAAACATCCACTAAAAGACGTATTCCCTAAATGCAAGAACACGCAATGAATTAGAGCAATTATTTTTTTTTAAAAAAAAAAGGACAAAATGCACGTAAAAATAGAAAATGCAATTATTTCGAAATATCTTTCACTTTTTTTTTTGTCCATTCAACAATATTTCCACACCCTCAAAATAGGAAATTCTCCATAAACCCCACCCCTAATATATTTACAAATTTACAAAAAAGTCAAAAAAAAATATATATTTACAAATTTACACAAAATATCAATAATTTTTTATTCATGCATGCACACAATCCAACTATTTTTTTTAATATATAAAAGTTTATAAAATTACTTCTTAAAAGTCAAAGCTCGAATTATTACTCTAATTTCTTATTTTGTATCATCTTATATGTAATTAAGATCTGCCTCAAAATCCATCTTTTGATTATTAGTGTTGGAAATGCACGTAAAAATTTTGCTCCATTTCTTGATTATTAATTAATCCTTTGTAACTCAAAGATACTGAAATGTTGCTCGAAAAAGTATATTTATTTTGGAAAGTTGTCGTTGGTTCATACACAAAAAACATTGAGCTTACGTTTGAACGTAAGCATTGAGATGAAATGATCTCAAAATGAATTTAATTAAAAAAAAAAACCCTCCAAAAGTTAGTTCAAAATAGAAATTATGAATTCCAATTCATGTCCACCTGAATAATCTCAAATGAATTTGCTAATATAATTATTTTTCAAATACTCCAATCTAAATGCAACGTAAATGTATTTAATACAATCAATGCTGGTTGATTTCACCTCTTTTTGATACAATTTATTTTCCATTTAAAAAAAATATATACTTTAAACTAATTGTGAAATCATTGAAAAACAAGAAATAAAAACGCTTTTCCCATCAAAATATGTTGTATTACATGCAAGAAGAAGATCATGAAAAAGTCAAAATTAGATTTAACGTAGTATCAAATATATATGGCCACCTAAAATTGAAAAGCAACAAGGAAAACAATTTTTCCTTGATAATGTTATTTTCTGGATTTCAAATGAAAATCATATGTATGTATATGCATGCATATATATAATGAAGCATTTTGAAATAAAATTTAATTAATTAATATTCAGATAATCTTACCAACTCATTTTGCAATGGATTGTATGCGGATCATGCAGACTCTGTAAAATAAAGGAATCATGATCGTCTCTACCTTCTTCATGGTGAATCTGCATATTTTTTTCTCTTTTTTTTTCTTTTAAAGACAAAAAGGAAAGTAAAAAGTATATATATTTTGAAGGGTAGAAAATTTAATGTTTGTTTGGTTTGTATGAAAAGGATTTATAGAAATAGTGTTTTTGTTAGAATTGGAAAAACCAATATGGAGAAGGTAGTGAAAATTGAGTGAAGGGTAATTTATTAATAATTCTTTTTTAAAAAAATAAAACATTAAAAATAGAAAACGGTTTGTTCTTTTAACTGTTTTACCTAACGTAATCGATGTTCTTTACCAATAAAATAATTCTACTGCTCAAATTTAAGAAACTTTTTTTGCTTATGATGAAATTTATTTATATCTGGATCCTTCTTCCCTACAAATAGGAGAGGAAATAGGATTTCTCTAATTTTTTTTTTTTAAAGAAAAACTTGTTTTTTGAATTATTATTTGCTTTAATTTTGTATTTTATTGTATTAATGTGTGACATTGTACAAATAATTTCCCAATTGATTAGGTATTTACTTAGTTGAAGATTTTACTACATGCTTTACCCGATACACTAAAATTAATAGCTCTACATTTTGCTTTTTCCCCACCAACAATGCCCTGAAAATAAATAAAAACAGAACGTTTCAACTTTTGAAATTCTCTTCTCGACATTAAATTATCTCAAATTTAACATATCATACATGAGTATTAAGAATTTCGAGAAAGAAATGTGGTACCAAGAATTTACTTTAATTAAGCCATTTAAAAATAATTATTAATTGAGAAAATAATTTTAAAATTTTCCATCTTAAACCTAAAGATATCGCATTGAAAAAAAAAAAACACTCTCACAAATTTCATTTTAATATTTCATTTTGCGTTTCACTATTTTTTATACATGATATGTGTACTAAATGACATAAAAATTATCATCAATGACATGTATCGTGTATTAAAAGATGAAATACTAATATAGAATAGGTGTTATCCCGAAACAATGGACACCAAAGCTCGGCCATGTGTGAAACAAATTCAACGTAAAACTATTTTACAACTAATGAAAATGATCATATGTATTGTTAGCTCCCGTAATTATGTGGCATCACACCATAAGTGGTGAGTATATAAGTTGGTGTCAACCGATT
This sequence comes from Paraleonurus japonicus, assembly GCA_030762865.1. Taxonomy (NCBI): domain Eukaryota; kingdom Viridiplantae; phylum Streptophyta; class Magnoliopsida; order Lamiales; family Lamiaceae; genus Paraleonurus; species Paraleonurus japonicus. The sequence continues at coordinate 37,789,495 of CM061059.1, read as the reverse complement.
GACATGTGATCATTTTTGTTACAACTAATACCTTAAAGTAAAACAACTAATACCCTTATATAAAACAACTAATACCATTCAAATGTAATACCTTATAGTAAAAACAACTAATACCTTCCAAATCAATTTTACACAAGATTTTACCATATATGTATATCTTTAGTTAAAACTAATTCACCAAATTCTGGGAAAATCACAAAACTACAAAATAGATTCTTCTTTTTCCAAGATATGATGTTTTACAACTGAAGTGATATGATGATTCATTGCTGGTACCATGTTACTCTACTATGAATCAACTGTAGTTTCTGGACTTTTAAGGTACAAAATATCCCTCTCAAAGATAAACTAACAGTCACCATTTCAATACAGAGTTCTCACCTTCGCATGTCGGACAAGATAGCAAGAACTCAGTTCTTTCGCCCCGAATATCAGCAAGGTCAGGCTATTATATATGGTCACAATATCTGCAAGAAGTTCTTGATTGATCATAGTTGGATTGGGAATGTTGAAGGAGGAAGGACGGAGTTGGCTAGCTCTTCGTTCACTTTAGGAAGTGGCGGCATTTTCTTCATTGTCATCCCCATGTCGTTCAAGCTGAATTTTGATGTAATCCACAGTTAGTGATATATAACGCAATGAATCATATTGAGACAAACAAAGAGAAAGCGGAGATGGCTGAAAGAACGCTAAATGAAGGTTTTTAAGTCGAACTAACACTAATCTTTTCTTGAACGCAGTTTACATAACTCGTTTTAGTTCCAACTAAGACGAGTTATGTAGTTAATCAAGAACTAGAATGAACAGGCTCTTATGGAACTCATGTCTCGTATGCAGATGGCGTACCATGGTGACAGATTTATGTAAGACGAACTTTTATGGGGCGTTTGGTTCAAGTTCTTCAATGGAAATGGTAATGTAAATAATCAAATAGAGAACTACAATGAAAATGATGGTTACGTTGTTACTGTATTGTTCTAATCTTGGAATAAGTTGAGATAAAAAAATTATTGTTTGTTGATGAATAAGTGGAATGATTGAGGAGAAACAATTATTGGGGAGGAGGTAGTTAATCAAAGTGCGGCGGTAATGATTAACTTATTTTGAGTCTCATTATCTCATACGCAGTACTAATGAAGGTGAATTGATCATTTTTTATTCTCATTAATCACCATAATACCCTATATTCATTTCATTCTTGTTCTCATTGAAGAATTACAAACCAAGCGCTCGTTTAGTTAATCTAAGAGGGAAGTCACGACAAAATAATCAGAAGAAGAAACAATTGAGCAAAGAATGTAGGCATTGAAGAGTCCATTGGAGAACCTAATGCATCAATTGATGGATTACATCTAGTTGAAATTATAATATCCACAATCAAGAAAATAGCATAATTCGGAGACTGATGACGTACTTGGTCAATATTTTGAAGATGTTATCTCGAGCTTGACTCAGAAGACCGATGTTTTCATGAATCTGAAAAACATAGAAAACGAGAGGAGAGAGAGAGAGTCAGTGACATTCATCGACAACACACAACGGGTAGCACTACAACAGAGACAATTTGAAGTTAAGCAAAGCATACTACTCTTTTGTAGAAACAAATATAAGTGTTGAATTCCACTAGCTGTGACCAAGTTATAACTTTGATTCATCACAATTCCCGTCTATAAATTTTGTTTTTACAGACGCAGGAAAGGCAGAATTGATCATCAAAAAACAACTAATGTGGAAATATTACATGGTGAGTAGCAATGTTTGCAGATATCTGTTTGAAAGCCCAAGAATTCTGCTGAAGAAGCTGCCGAGTGGCTCCACCTATATCTGCATTCAAAATACCGATACATGAGGGTGCTGATACGAAAATCGTGAAGATTACCATGTTTATTGAACAGCTAATTAATCTATGTCTTTTAGAGTTAATTCCCAGGTCATTGATGACATCAAAGTATTGCATTACTTCACATGAAATGATTTTCTAAATTAAAAGGAAAAATTCTAAATGAACAGAATTTTCAAGGAAACAGCTCATGTAGAAATTGGCCAACCAATAATGCATCAAGAATCAGATACACCTTTTCTGCTTGAATTATCTATTTTCCATCCTCTTAATTATCAGGTATTATTTATCAGGATATAAGTCTGAATCTTTCTTAAATATCAAGTAAAAAGAATCTGATCCAATACTTGCAAGTAATTCAATCCGAGGGAAAGAAGATCAATGCACAAGCATTCAATATATAATCTGTTTATTACGAACTACCAAAGTGGAGTTCAAGCGATACCTAAGGTAAAAGAAATTGAAGTCGTTGAAATCTAAAGTATCACAGATTAAAAATCATTTGGCGGCATGTAATTTGTGTACGTACATGCATATGGGAGTTCAAAAATTACAGATAATCCATATTCAATCAAGCCAAACTAATGTTACAGAAAAGTAGCCAACCATTGTATGAGATGCTGTCATCATTGCAATTAGAAATCATTCCTGGATTTTGAGATAGACCCGATTGGATGGATAAGCGAGAAGGTTTTGCTGAAGATTCAATCAACTTTTCCTGACAAAAGAAATAAAAGTTGCATATGAGAAGTGATATGGATAGTGGAAATACATATATAATAGTAGTTGATCAGGCCAAAATGGCTAAATAATCATGAAAGAAACGGTAAATCATTGAATAAATAATGACTAAACGACTTTAAAAAATCCGGGAAGCACTCATATAGTGTACTATTGATGGAGTAAAAGAGTCGAGGAACAAGAAAAACAACAAAAAATATTATATAAAATTCTATGACCTCTGGATTCTCTAACACATAAAACCAATATAAATAATACTCAAAACCGAAATTCTAACTTACACCACAAATAGTAAACCCACTGACTTTTAAAAAAAAAAAACTAAAAATAAAAAAGGCCATTATGGACCCGACTATCATAATAATAATAAGACCTAAACTTGAATGCTATCAACTGCATTGTATTATAGTATTCCCGGGGACGTTTATGATTAAAACTCTACGCTACTATGCCATTTTGGAAAAGTCTAACATTGGTAGCTCGTGCTAAGGAAAAAGGAAGTCTGAACTGAGAAACTACGCGATCTTTCGGATTCGAAAGTTAACGTTCTGTTGAAATAAAGATATGTCGAAATCAGGAAATGGTAGAGCTTATAATAAAAAAAATTAGTCTTTTTATTCCATCCGTAGTATTTAAGGTGCACCTTGACATCCATCGCTACACGTAAATAGACTGAACTACGTACCTACCTACCTTGACAAAGTCGTTTCTAGTATTTGGCGTATGCTAACCAATTTGTAGAATGATTTAACAATTAATTGAAAAAACAAAATACAGAAAAAGACGCAAAGAAAAAAAGCACAAGCAAGGTAGTGAGTGTACTTGAGGAGAATGCATACCTTTCTATCTTTACTTTTCCTTGCATTGAAGTCATCTTTCCGTCTCTTGCTAATTTCCTTCTTCTGCAGAGTCGAATGAATCACTCAAGATAGCTACACTAAAATAAACGGTTTACCAATCAATTACCAATAACTAATGATTAGGACTAACTTATGGATATCCCTATGCGTTAATTATCTCTGTCTCGATTCAATAATCCGCTCAATTTTCCAATCCTAAGATTAGCATTCCCAATTGTAATAGAACTTTTTCATGTATATGGAGATATTCTTCGATAACATAAGAAAATATAGAGAATGCTATAGATAAATCTAAAAGGCTCGATATTTGAAAAACTCACAGTCATCCATCTGCAACGCAGTGCTACATCTCTCACGGTCTTATTCTTCAGCTGCACAGCAATCTTTGCATAGCGAATAATGTTCGACTCGGAGGCATATCTAAGGTATTCACACAAAAATGATGTATAAGAGACGGAAATCTATCAGAATCTACACCGGTTAAAGATAATCGTATTCATAATGGTCTTGCTTTAGTTACATATAACAGAAATTATTAACTGTAAAATTTGAAACAAATTTTCATCATTAGTAATGAATGCTACCAAAATATCTACATAGAGAGTTAATGTATGGATAAATCAAGAGGGCCATAAGAGTTCGAAAACGACAAATAATGACGTAATAAGCATCTTACCTACCCATCCTAATCCCCCTCCCCTGTCTTCCCACCAACCCCCACCCTAGATTCAAGTAAAAAGTAGTTTACAAAGAGAAAATGAACACAACAATCTCATCTCTAAAGTATTAGATCACTTGAGTATGCAATAACTTCACTATAAAGCCTTGAAATCCAATTAAATCAACATCAATCACACTCTCTAATCTGTTCTGAGGTTCGATCTAAAGCTTGCTCATCAGATCAAACTAATGTAGATTCGACATAAAGCCCCGGTGATGAGGAAAGAAACCATTAGAACAATCGAGAGAGGGAAAATCCTGCTGTCTTACTAAGCCAGAAAAAGGAAACTGGAGAAGAAAGTTGTAAGAAACAATAGTAGAGATTTAAAAGCAGAAAAGGAAACTTAATTCCAAAGCAAAGATTAATTACTCAGAAATTCTCTAAACTGAGCAAGAAATACCCATTTGAGTATGTGCTTCTTCTTTATTAGGGCAGTAAACCAATCAATAAATCTCAAATCTCCACTGGTAAACACAACAAATTACATAAACACAATCTTTTTTACCTCTTCACACAAAATAACTCACTCCATAGAAATCAAAACCTACAGAATCAATCTAAATCTTTCTAACCAGCAAGAATCAAGCAATACACACCCACACAGCATAAAATTTTATACTGAGAATCAAACAAAAAAAGATTCCCTAACACACACACACACCCCACAAAAAGAAAAATCAAGAAATCAAGAACTGACTCACTTAGATAAACCCTCTTCCAATAGAGCTTGTTCCTCAGGAGTCCAATCCATGGAAATCGTTTGCTGATGCTGAAAAGTTGGCACCCCCCATTCTCCATGCACAGAGTTGCCATTGTAGGAAGAAGAAGCAGAGCCATGGCTCTGTTTATTAACCCCTTCTTTATACACCCCGCTTGAGCTAGCCATGGAAACACAAACATGCACAGATGAATTTCAGTTTTATATCAGCTGATCATCGATATTGAACTAGTTTTTTGGGGGGTCAAGAAAAGGGGGGAAATGAATATATAAGCAGAAATCGAAGGCGGAGAAATCGAAGCAGGGGTGAGATTAAAGATTGTGCAAGTGAAATTGAAGGTGAGGGGGGAAAAGTAAGGAGGAATCTGAAGTGCACGTAGGAATGGAAAAAGAAGAAGGAAATAGTATACAAATGGGAGCAACTTTTTTGTGTGCCTATTTATATATTTTGGTTGCACGCGTCTCATTTTGCACAACATCACATATCTATAACACACAAATTTATTCCAACTTTCAACTCAATTATGTTTTTTTTTTAAAATAATGTAATAGTATTCACACAAGATTCTCTCTTGTTTTTAGAGGGACTCTCTTATAAAATATCTTACCGTGAAATATCATTTAAAATAGGAAATTTTTAAATCTTCCGGGTCAAGCTAAAAGAACGGGTCAAAATAAAAAGAATACGCACACTTATTCTTCTTCCTCATCCGTTCGCTCCACAACTTTCATGGCTAGTTCCAGTGCCTGTGTTCCCCAATCATGCATCAAGGCTCTTTCAGATGCAGAAACGCCGACGATCAAGAGGCGATAAAACAGTGAACTCCGATAAAAAAATAACAGCATAATTCAACTACGAGATCGAATTGGGGAGAAACACACAAAAATACAGGAAAAAAGGAGAAGAGATGGAGATTTTTTTGAAAATTGTCAAATTATTGCTACGAATCTGATCAAAACAATAACAAAATTTATCAACAACATCAAATTGACGTGTGCTACATGTTTTTCTAGAAACTGGAATTAATATGACAACGGTTACCTTGTTTCTGATTTGTTCATATAGTAACACATCTTTCTCTATGCAGTAACACATTTGTATTCGTATAGTAACACTTTTTTTTTTCATATAGTCACACGTCTTTCTCTATATAGTAACACATTTATGTTCATATAGTAACACTCGCGTAAAGGCAAAAATAAAATCTCGTTCCCAGGTATGTTACTATAAGATCAAACATATGTTACCATAAGGACAAGTACGTGTTACTAAAAGAATAAAATATTTATCCATGTGTTGTACTGATTTTGTTAATTAATAACACATTTTTCTTCATACAATAACACATGTTTGATCTTATAGTAAAGCACCTGAGACTGAGTTTTAATTTTTACTTTTGCTCGAGTTTAGTACACATATTTGCCCTTACAATAACACATATTTACCTCATATTTTATACGTGCAATCATATAGACCCATGAACATTTTCTTAACACATTTAAATCACTCTTTAATATTGAGATCAAATAAGCCCCCATCTTAATAAAATCACAATCTATTAATGAAAATAAAGTTGTCGAAGATTAGAAACTTATTTGATCCATACATATAATTAAGATTAGAGATTTATTTGACCATTTTTTCATTTCTATTTTTGCATTTGGGCGATTATTTTTAGACAAATACATATTATTTATTTTATAGTAACACATATTTATCGTTAAAGTAACACATGTATAACCTAATAGTAACACACCTGGGAGCACATGGCGGCGAATTTTTATTTTTGTCTCTCGCGAGTTTTTTTTTTTGGAAATATCCATTGGATCCGATCCGACCCGACTAGAATCCGCGAATTTCATTAAATGGGTTATTTCACGGTACAATATTTCATATAAGAATTTATCTCTTTTTTTTTTTTAATTTATTAACTTGGTATAATTTAATTAATATTAACTTTATACATTTATTAATGTCATTAGCTGCATTTGATTAATTATATTTTATAATTATTATAAATAGAAGGATTATTAAATAATACTATTTTTTAAATGGTGTGTTAATATATAATTAAATATAGATGGGATAAAATCATTTAAAAAAATTGCCTCTTATCAATTTTTAATATGAATATAGACATGTATATATATATATATATATATATATATATATATATATATACAATTCATATACGACACAAAATTTCTATGGAGCCAAATTCAACCTACAATATTCGTACTTTGTGTTGTAAAAACAACAACATGCACGGTAAAACTCAATATAGATAGTTTAAACTGAAATTAGATCTATAAAAACTGATTGGTTGTGTATTAGCCGATGGTATATAAAAATGTGAAAAATTTGCATAATAACGTCACTTTTAATAGGTCAAAATTTATATGAACCAGATGCATATCATGAACTCTATTTTCACTATCATTATCATGTACATTCACTATTATTGTTATGTAATGTATATAGCAATAATAGTGAATGTGCATGGCATCAATAGAAAAAATAGAGTTCATGTTATACACCTAGTTTACATAGGTGTTATTCTTTTTGCTTTGTGTTTTCATTTTATTATTACGTTTATTCTTTAAAAAATACATTAAATAAGAAAAAGATGGAAATGAAAAATAAATAATATACTCCCTCATTTCCAACTTAAATTACTCATTTATTTTTTACACAGATTTTATGGAATATAATATTTAATAAGTAGTGGATACAAGAAAGAGAAAACATAGAGAGAGATAAATTTAAAAATAGAAATTAAAAAAAAAAAAAAAGTGGTTACACAATTTGCCAAAAAATAAAGAGTAGTATTTGTGTGCATATTGTGCACAATAAAAGATTATGTGCACAAAATTTAGTTACAGTGTAGTATTAATTTGATTACAGTGTAATATTAGCAACATTGTATAGTATTAGTATAGTTACAGTGTAGTATTAGGTAAAAATATTATGCACACAAATGTTTGCCAAAAAAAAAATGGATAGTTTTGGTTGCACGCCTGTTTTGGTAAAATAGATAATTTAGATTGGAACAGTGTTATTGATTGATCTTTGTGGGACGAACAAAAATATAAAATAAAATAAATATTTTTGCAGAATAGGAATAGAAAGAATTCTATTTTACTATACATGTGTGGGTGTGGCCCCTAATGATTATGCACTCTACGCAGAGTGTTGGAAGGATGTGTAATTACACCCACTTTTCGTATAAAAATATGTACGTATTTTGTTGTTTTCCAATTGGAATTTGACAGTGGAGAGTTGAAATATTTGTGGGTTTAGAGAGAAGAGGAAAAAGATATTTTCTTTTTGGAAAAAGAAATAGAAGTGGAAGGTGACGCATTGCCAGCATCTTTCTTCAGCTTTGCCTTTGAAAAAGAAGAACGATTTTGGAGCTTCTTTTCTTTAATTATACTCTCCCCCTCTGTGTTTTGCTTAGTAATTGGCCAGGCCAAAAGGCTTTCACTTTAAAGTCGTCTGCATTTCACTTTAAATATTTATGTGCTTGAAAAATTGACATTTACAGTATCTGTAATGATATGACCATCATTGGACTTTAGATTTCATGGAAATTATACAACTTCTTTTGCAGTCTTGTCCTACTTCCTACTCCTAGTCCTACAAGTTAGAGCTACTAGGCTCTTCTTCTGCTTCACAAATTCACATGCTCATCATTTCATTTTCACTGTTTTTTTTTTTTTTTTCTGTTAAGATAATCTGCAAAGGTAATTAATTGAATTATTTGGGACGGATTTTGTTTTGGTGTAACTAATTTATAACTAATATTTTATAGTAAAGTATTGATTCGCTCTTTGTCTTGATTTTTTTTTACATTTTTTTTATCGGTAAATATTCATTCCCAAGTGGAATCGAACTCAGGTCTCCTACTAAAATAAGGGACTCGGTGGCCAGGTGGGCTGAACCGTCCGGTTATTTTTTTTTTTTTTTTTTACACCTTTTCAGGCATGGATATTAAGAAAAGTTTATTTTATTAACTTTTGTGAAAATAAAATGTAGAATAAAGTATTTTGAGTGATTTAATGAGATAAAATAGGAGAGAGAATAAAAGTTCTTTTTTGGGTATTACTTGTACCCAATTGAGTAATAAAATTCTTTTCCCGATCAAAAAAAAATAGGAGAGAGAATAAAGTTGAACAGAGTAAGTGACATTTTTTTTTAATTTTAATAGATTGTGAAGGTGTTAATATTGTGTGATGTTTTTATTTTAAGGTGTGTAAACGGATAAATAAGAAAAATGTGCAAATAGAATCGGGACGGAAGGAGTATCTTTTAATGAAATAATTAATGTTGTCAAAATAATACACTTTAATAAAATAATTAATATTATGAAAAGTCTGTAGTGGGCATATGATTCGCTGCTTTAGGTATCAGCACTGTGGATTTCAATCTAAATGGTTTCAGTTTCACTCAATCTATGTAGTTAATAGTCAAGACCATGTACAAATACACAAAAAATGCAAAATAGTTATAAGGTGAAATTGATTTACACAAGAATTTGTCTTAACGACTATTGTTGGATTTTAAATTATAACGGTTCATCACTTTTTTATTCTGGCACGTTAACTTGCCAATTTTGGGCTTTGTATTCTGAGCCGATTTTCTATAGTAGGTTTGGTGCTTGTTCCGTTGTTGCTCTTTTTTCCCTTGTACCGATTTTTTCAAGGGAATTTTTCTATTCAAGGTTTTTAGTGAGATCAAACAACACTTTTCACACTAGAAACCTTTGAAAAAAGAGTCGGGGCTTTCAACTTTTTCTTTTCTTTTCTCAATAAAATTCAACTTATTTCTTGAATTTACAAATTACGATCATTCACGCAATCCAAATCGTTTTTTTTTTTTTTCTAAAAACGTATTTTATTGGAGTACTTTAACTTGATTTTAAGCACACATAGCAACAATTTAATTCTCCCTCTTGAAATTGATATTTATTTTTAATTATGTTTTAATTTGGCTATTCATTCATTTTATATATATTTATTATGTTACAATATACAGTAATTCTAATATGAAAATTCTTGTATACATCAGTAGTATCGTACAAATGGTGTGTATTTTTTAACAATATTAATTATTTTTATTAACAATATTAATTGTTTTCATTTAATAACATTATTTGATCAATATAAATTTTTTTCACTAAACGTTATTAATTGTTTTATTGAACACATATGTTACTCATCCTAATATATATTGATAAATTAAAAATTATAGGACAACAAAAATATCTTCGAACGTATTTATGTGGTACAGTATACCACATTCCACTATGGGGGTGGGAGTTGTAATAATGGATCAAATAAAGGCATAATTCCTTGAAAGGCAAGAATTTGGTTTGGAAGGTAAGATCCACATTAGATAATAATTTTGGAATATTCATGCTTGATCCGTACAAGTTATGATAATATGTATTTGATTTAAATGATAATTAGTTGGAGAGATGCTACTTTTATTTAACTACTGGGTCGAAGTTCGAATATTTGGGTACCTAAAATAAAAAAAATAAAAAAATAAAAAACTAGAAAAAATAAATTGTTCAATGTCACTGAAGTTCTTTTTTTTTTTTTTTGAAAAACATGTCATTGAAGTTCTAAGAAATCAGCATATGATCATTTAATTTTGAGATTAGGCAATGTTTTGTGTGAACAGGTTTTACCGTTATTGATTTTAAATGATATTAATTGTTTTATTAAAATGTCTAATTAGTTGTTGTATTAAAAAAAACATAAAAAATCATAAGATCACACTCTGATCCAGATATTAAAATGTACTAATGGTTTATATTATATGATATTCATTTTGAATGATATTAATTATTTTTTAAAAAAGAGTATTAATTATTTTATTAAGGAATATTAGTTGTTTTACTCTAAAGTATTAATTAGTGGTTTATATTATAAGATTTTAGTTTTGAATGGTATTAATTATTTCTTCAAAGGGTATTACTTATTTTATTAACTTTAATATGTTAATTTTAATGAAATTATGGCCGTTGTTGCATAAATGCTGAATGACGGGAGTTTGAAACACCTTAGTTGCTTTACTTAAGTTATTTTGAGCATGTTTGTCATATTTTTTAATTAAAAAAATATTTTTAGTATTGTATTTTTCAATTTTATATTATTTAAATTCTTATATTATATTTGAATTTTTATAAAAATATACGGACCTAATTTTAAAATTCTCCATTCCAAAACTGTTTTCACAGTTGATTAAGATCAACTAGCATATCATTAATATAAAATTTTTGTACACTTTTTTTTTTTGATCGGACAAAGAGTGACTCGAACCCATGACCTTTGGGTCATAGATAGTGGAGCTCTAACCACTTGAGCTATACCACTTCGTCAACAACTTTTGTACACATATTACTATGAAATAATTCTCACACAAAAACCGTTAAAAAAGTCAACTGTGAAAATAGTTGTGGGATGGAGGGAGTATCTTATAGTAAAACATTAAATACTCTTTAATGAAATAACTAAATACTCATAAAATAAGTTTCATGGTAAACTTGTTCACAAAATACTTTGTCATATGCTTATGTTATAGCAAATTAAAAATATAATAAATAAATATATAAATATCGAATACAAAGCTCAAAAAAAAAAATGATTCGCCCTATTTTATTTAGGCGCAACAGATCAGAAATTATCATATTAATAAAAAGGTATCTTTTTGAAGACTGTAAAAACTATCACTTTTAAATGTATCACTTGTATAATATTATTTTAAATAGAAACTTATAAGTGACATTTTTATGTGAGACTGGTGTCACGAAATTTTTCGTTGTTTTAGTTAATGTTAAGACTGCACGCGCATGTTATAATTATAATGCCCACACCAAGATTATAAAGGTACTAATTAACTAATTGTGTGGAATTAATGGATTTTCTTGGGGCTATAAATTGAGAACCCAAATTTACATTTAGTGGAATTAGAATCAATTCTTACTTCCATAATACTATTGTTGTTGACAAATGACACCCCACACGTTTTATTCTTAACATTGTGGGAGTAATACTCATATTTTTCATAACATTGACATGCATAACACGTCTAAAAAAAATTAAAAAAAAAAAAGTGACTATTAATTTATTCCCTTCACCTCATACTCGTTGTGACATTTACCAAAAAGGTGTGTTTCGTACTCGTTGCATCATTTCCTTAAATGGTAATAAATAAATATTTTTCACTTTTATCAATCTCCTCAAACACTACAATATTACATCATGCATATGCCACTACTTTTCTAAAATTAACTCAATTTAATACTACTCCCTCTGTCCCAGATCAGTTTTCACAGTTGACTTTTCCAACGGTTTTTGTGTGACAATTATTTCATAGTAATTTGTGTACAAAAGTTGTTTTACATGAATGGTATGCTAGTTAGCCTTATTAACTAGCATATTATTCATATAAAACAACTTTTGTACACATATTACTATGAAATAATTCTCATACAAAAACCGTTGGAAAAGTCAACTGTGAAAACTGATCTGGGACGGAGGTAGTATTAAATAATTTTCTTATTAAAGTTGTAAAGACTACTCTACTCCCATAAAAAATAATTTATAAGTATTATTAAACAACTCTTACATTAAAATTTGTGTCAAATAGTAAATGTCACAATGAGTATAGGACAGACGGAGTAATTTTTTTTTAATGTACGCGAATATAAATAAATATCCATGCATGGAAGTGCTTTTTTTTTAATTATCTTTTTTAGCTTTGTGTAATTGCGACGTTTTATTTTTAACAATAACAAGTAATTGTTTTTAATAACATGATAGTAGGGAATTTGTTTGTTATATATATATATATATATATATATATATATATATATATATATATATATATATATATATATATATATATAAATAATTATATATATAATATAATTATAGTGAAGAATTGAGTGGTATGAGGTGTAAATAAGAGATGTTTGTTAGAATTTAGTTTGAGAGGGTAGAGTTTTTTTTTTTTTTTACTATTTTGGGTATAGAAAAATAAAATTGTAACGTCAATTTTTTATTTTTATTTTGAGCAATCTAAATTGTAATGGAGAATATATTTTTAAAATTCACAATTCGATACATGACTTTTTAAATTATTGCAATTCTAATACATAACTATTTTCCGACAAGTTCTGCTGATGTGTTCGTGTGTGAAATCGTAAAAATAAAAAGTTGCTATTAAATTGTAACAATAAAAAAACCGCGAGTTTATTTATATTTTTTTTAAAGTTTTTTCGAATGCCACATCAACCTAACTTGCCAAACAAATAATCATATAACTATAATTGCAAAATTTTAAAAACTTATAAATGAATTGTGAAAATATATATATTTTATAATTGAAAAACGTGAAAATGTTGAATTTGTATGCACCCAAAAATCTTTTTTTTCTTTATTCGTAGAGGTGAAAGGAATTCCCAATTAACTAGAAAATCATATTTTTGTATAATAAAAAATTTATGGCCATCCAATTGTATATTTTTCTCTACATGATGGGCAACTGGGATATCGCATTTTTCGTGTATTAATTATGTAAGCATGTGACTTTTGGAATCTTGAATCTAAAAAAAGTCCATGGATAATATTTTGTTCATATAAAATATAAATGAATAGATCTAAACGTTGAGTTTATTGGGAACACCAATTGTAAAATGAATAATATAAAGTCATGCTGCTACATGTCTTATTAATGATCATGCGGTTATTACCAATTATTTATACCACTAAAAATGTTATGAAACGAGCCAGATTATAAAATATATGAGACACACCAAAGCATTCACAGCGGATGAGAAATCTTACATGCAATATTGTAGGGGTGTTGATGGATTCGTATGATCTTCCATTAGTTATCTCCCTTGACTGGCTGTCATTCATGCACATTCGTAATTTACAACCCGTCTGACCAAGGAGCCTTTAGTATAGGCTTGTCAACAGGCCGGGGGGACATTCCCCATCCCTGTCCCCGCAAACTAAACGTGGAAATTCATCCTCCATTCCCCGCCCCGCCGGGAATTCCTGTCCCCGCGGGGATTTCCCATTTCCCGCTTTATTTTTTTTAAATAATTTTTTAAAATTTTAATAATTAAAACAAATAATATAAAAATTATTTTTAGACCAACATTCAACAAAAATAATTTCAAATGATAATAATCCAATAAGCTTACAATATTTTTTTTAAATGACATGCTCATTTATTTTTTTATATTAATTATTAATTTAAAATAATATAATATTATATATATATATTAAAATAATATATTAACTAACATACTCTTCTAGGATTTTTTAATTTTTTATATTAATTATTAATTTAAAATTATATAAAATATTATATATATATATATTAAAATAATATTATATATATATATTATTTAAATATTATCAGGGTCCCGCGGGGATCGGGGCGGGGAACCCTGCGTGGCGGGGAATATTGTCCCCGTCCCCGTTTACGGGACATATTTTTTCCCCATCCCTGGCCCCGTGGGGAATTTAAACGGGGATTTCCCGCCCGTTGTCAAGCCTACTCTAGTACAGGTGAGGGGTTTCGTGTATTTTTTCCTTAAGGAAAAAAAAAAAAAAGAAATTCTACATAAATTATTGTCCCTCGCTCAAAATGAAGGAAGGGCTGAATCATAAATGCGAGGAAGGTGATGTGGCATGGGTAGAAAAAACAGGACCAAAAGAGGGACTACCCATGAATACTCCTTCCCCGTTTTAATAATACTGAAATACTACCATTTTCAAAAATGTTAAATTTTAAAAGATTGAAGCTAATTTTGCAAAAAAAAAATTCAATTATTGGCGATGGCAGTTACTTTAGTCATTTATTATGTCAATAAAGAATTTTGTGAGACAATTTACGAACTAATATAAATTAATGTTCATCTATTTCAAAGTATTAAAATATTATTGTTAAATTATACTCTGTCTCTTCATGAGAAGATCTCAAATAATACATGCTTTATTATGTTGGTGGAATTTCAGATTGTCCTTCACCATGCAATTCCCTTAACTTAAATACTTGTGTATTTCTACTATATAAAGGTAGAAAATTTTCTTTTCCTGTCAAAGTGGATTTTTTTTTTTCCATTTTCGATTAGCTAAAAGAATTCTCTTATTAAAAAAAAGTATAGTATAAAAAATGTGCATTAAACCAATTACTAAAAGTTAATATTTTTCCTTTTAACAATTAAAATTAGGTTAAATGTCATTATTATTCATAGATTTTTTTTAATATATTTAAATAGTAAAGATATTATAAGGTAAATTCATAATTGACCAAATATATGAACAAAATGTCTCTTTCTTATTTATTTATTTATTTATTTATTTATCTCCCTGCCTATCTTTGGAGAATGTCCCTGTCCCTTTATTTACACCATGTCTTTGTGTTTTTGCTTTTGGAAATATTGTGTTTAGCACTTGTCACGATAAAATATATATTTCATTTTCAATTTATTATCTATCTACTTCCCATGTATCTCCATAGTATTTGTCTCACTTACAATTTGTCTGGATTTGAGACAGATTGACATATAAAATTAACTTTTGTGGGATTTCCTAGAATTATGTATCTTTTCAATAATTGTTTAAGTTCAATTTTTTTTTTTGGCACGTAGTAGGAGTTTGACATTAATTGTACAATATAATTTTTGGAGAACTAATATAATTAGTAAAGCAATTAAATACTTTCTAATACATTTTTTATTAAAATAAATTAACTTTTTTCTGAAACAAATTATTGCTTTTTAAAATACACACAATTTGTGGCATATAAATATTTTTTATTAGAAGATGCTCATATGGAGGGAGAATTCGTAATATGATCCAATATATTTATCTTTTTTATGAAGTGAACTTTTAAATCGATATAATTAGTTTTTGTTAAGCTGCATTCGTTATTTATGCATTAAAGTTAGCTTAATAAATATGAAAGAAATTAAACATTATGTGTCACGTCACATATTATTTCACCACTTAATCATGGTTTTGCTCATATTATTAGAGAATTAAAGCATAAAAACAAATAATAATTAAAAAAAAAATCTTGCCGTAGTCAACTAGTTACAATTAATGCTTCCAATCGATGAGTATCTAATATCTTGATTTTTTATCTTATAAAATTTTCATTTTGAAAATCAAGGGAACGATAGACAAAGAGTAGAACAATGTTCGTATATTTTCTTAGAATAAAATTAATTCAGAACTATTAATTTAGAATTTAATTTTTTATATCGATTTAAGATCTAAAAAGTAGAAAACTATTTGCTATATAAAAAATGCTTTTAATCTTCAAATCCAAGTCTTAGTGGGCCCAAGTTATATTGCAACATTACCTTTATATTAAAAACTAGTTTTGGACACTCTAATTTAAAATAATACACTTTGATTTGTAGACATAAAGAAAGAGAATAAGAATATTAAATACCAACCCACTGAGTCAAGTGTGTTTTTTTATTTTAACATATGAATATGATGATAGAAGAAAGTTAAATAGGATTGGATCGAATCATGGGATGCAAAGTTCGATGCTCGCACAATTCTCAATCATATATATATATGCCCATTCTCCTGAAAAACTGCATAAACACACACACCAATCTCTATCTTACATTGTAATTTGTAACTACATCTGATGTTGTTTGATTGAATATTTTAGGGGGTGAGTAATAAAAATTAAATTCATAGTATTTGTTTGGAATGACTCTGCTATAATTTTAATTCTTAAAAATAAAAGATCCATCTATAGTTCACCTATTTGAATGGTATGACTTTGATTTCATACTTTTTTTATTTTCAATTCCTTACAATTTTACCAAACACTCCTGACAGCTCAGTATAACTTCATCAAATCAATATAATAACTAAGGGAAAAATCAGTGTTAATTTCAAGACATAAAACTTGGTAGCACTTATTCGTCATATGAAATTATGAAACTTATTTATAGTATGGAATTAATATTAGTTATAAAAATAGTGATATTATATTGAATGAATGTTTATAGTATTATTGAATTAAAATATAATGGTGTCAGTCACATACGATAAACAAGTTTTATAGAAGAGTGAATCGCATTTCAAATGTTTTTATTGATATTGGACCGTGGACCAGGTTTTGTGGTCAAGCTGGGTTCCAGTTCAGTATTATTAATTTAGAAGCAATTGTGCTCGAAACTCGTCTTAGAATGATGGAAAAATTAATCAATTAGTATTATTGATTTACGTGTACTATATATTGTGAAAATTTTAAGTACTCTTTCAGCATAAAAGATGCGCATGTCTTCTCATTCATGCAGTGGCAGATCAAGTGGTAAGTGGGGACGGTTGATTCCATGAATATATATATATATATATATATATATATATATATATATATATATATATATATATATATATATATGTATACTATTAAATAAGATATTTTTTTAAAAAAAATCTAGAGCTATAAGATTATATATCAACTTAACAATCGAAACAAACAATATTACTTAATGAAATTAAGCCCGAGTATTTAATTTTAAATGGATGGAGTTGTTTTTATCAGGGTTTAAATCCAGAATTTTGCTATGATATTATGAAAGAATTCTGTCTCATTTAAAAGACCGAACTTGTAGAGATGCTAGAAATCAATTTATTTATATCATCATCCTAATACGTACATCCCCTACGTCACACCCTCGACGTTTACTTTCATCAGTCTATGTATAATATTATATTAATATGTGTATTTATCATTTTCATTTAGATTTATGTATGTGTATATGCATAATTATATTAATATATAAATGTTGATTCACATTAGTTACACTTAAAAAAATATAGTTTATTATATCACTCCCCAAAATTTAAATCCTAGATCCGTCAATACATTGATGAACCAGAAGAAAAATGGATATGGAAAAATCTCAATTTCGTTCTTGTAAATTTAAATAGAGATAGACATATTGTATCGGTTCTATTTTTATTTTTATTTTGGTATTATCACTTATTATTTTGTCACATACTCTTCTGTCCCAAATCAGTTTTCACAGTTGACTTTTTCAACAGTTTTTGTGTGAGAATTATTTCATAGTAATATGTATACAAAAGTTGTTTTATATGAATGGTATGTTAGTTAACCTTATTAACTATCATACCATTCATATATAACAACTTTTGTACACATATTATTATGAAATAATTGTCACATAAAAACGGTTGAAAAAGTCAACTGTGAAAACTGATCTGGGACGGAGGTAGTATGACATATGTATTCCTCCCCAAATTTACAAGAAAGAAGAAAATCAATTTCTAAGAAAAAAAAGTTGATGGAGTAATAATGATCAAAAGAACACATTCATGACATTCCAAATCATAAGAAGCTGCTAAAATATATAGAAAAGTCAACTTATATATCATCGAGTTGAGAAAGAAACATCAGCTTATCGTGACGTTGATCGTGTATTTATCCATAGAGACGCCCAATTGGCGCATTTCATCGAACACTAAATGGGCAACGTAAAGTTGTGGGGGACATATACATATACGGAGTCACCATTTCTCGAAACAAGCAAATAACATCCTCAGATTGAATGATTTGGACACTTAACTTTGCATACACCGTGAGATATAATGATTTGGTTCTAAGTTTATATATTACTCCCTCCATTCTATAAAAGTTTGAATACTTCCCTTTTTAGTTTGTTCCACAAAAGTTTACATACCCCAAAATAAAAATATTTCTCACAACGTTCAGTTTCACAATATACACATACTTACCCTTCATGTCATTAATTACTTTTGAAACCCCACATACACTCAATTCAATTATTTCTTTTATTTTATTCATAAAAGTTTATAAAATTATTCATCAATACTTCACTCATCACACTTTTTCCTTAAACTTTATGGCAAAAGATTCCCGCAAATTTTTTCGGGACGGGGGAGTGTCACAATTAAAAAAAATGTACTCCCTCTCTCTAAAAGTAATTTGCACACAAAATAAGAAAAATACATTTTATATTTGATTGAATAAGTTTGTGGGGATAATTTTGTCTCACTAATATATTTTTTGTTTTATTGGATTGTTGTAATATGAAAATATCGTGCGGGTGAAATTTGTAAATAATTTTTTATTTTGAAATATGCAAATAATAGTGAGACATCTCAATAAGACAAGTGTGCAAATAATAGTAGGACAGAGAGAATATTATAAATTGACGCTACTTATTATTACAGGTAAAGTCTTTTTTTTCTTTTTTTTTTTTAACTTTTTTATTTTCTATTATTATTATTATTTTACTTTCAAAATACATTTTGATTGAAAAGTACTTAGTAAATCCTATACTTGAAAATACTTGATTTTTTTCTTTCATAATTTCGAAATTAGTTATATAAACTATATAGCGGCAGCAATTATTGAAAAAATTATAATTTTTTTTTTTTTGAGATGTTTAATTTTGAAAATAGTAAATTAAATCCTAACTATTTGGTTATGCTTTTATTTCAAGATTCTTTTACAAAAATTGTCTTCTAATAATCTACAACCTCTATTATAAGTGTTAAATTTTGATTGTGTGCACTGGACTTTTTGTAATTATAATGTTACACCAAGGCATGTGAGATGTGTTCTAGACATAAGAAATCAACATAGGACCAGCCCAGTATTCGGCCCACTTCTATAGTCCTATTTATTCACTTATTTCGTTGTAAAAATAAACTTTTTTTTTTTCTGAAAGGATCGTAAAAATAAACTTGCAACTTCCATTAATCAACCAATCAAGTAAAGATTTTGAAGTCGCAAACAAACGAGGGGGAATAAACAACACGTCTAAGTATGTGACAGTCTCTCTCTCAAAAAAAAAAAAAATCTTGGAATAAGAAAAAAAGAAAATTTTCAGTAAAAAAATACTTCAAAAGTAAAAGATTATATTTTTCAAAATAATATTATAGTTTTTCAAAAAAAAAAATATTAAAATTAGCTTTTATGGGAGAAAAACATAAATATCAATTTTTTTCGTTATGCAACACATTTTAGGAAAAGATATTTAAATCTTTAATGTAAATATTATCTCACCGGAAACAATCAATGAAAATCACTCCATCACAATTTTTCATTTAAAAGTAAGTTTAAATTTTATCTTTTTATTAAAAGATTAATCTACATAATCATTCCTTATAAGTGAGCAGACAATTCTCATTGAATACCAAACAGTATATATACTTTTTTTCAATCACATGAGATAATTTAAAGTTACACGACCAAAAAACGACGATATGTAAAGCCTCTTTTGTATATCAAATCATCAAATGTGTGCGCTATCCTAACCTGCATCACCATTCTGAACAGACAAAGCAAAGCTAACATTACAATCCATAGTCATGTGGAGAAGGGCGAAAAAATCATCGTATAACGGTGTTCATCCTTCATCCAGTAAAGATACGGGCAGTAGAGAAAGGAAAACGAGCAGCAAACATTACGAAAGTGAAAGAAAGCGACGACAACAACAAAACAATATGAACAGCTCGAAAGCCTATTCTCTTTCCCACAGTAACCGAGTTATAAACTCAAAACGAACGATCTTTGAATGAGGAACATCAAATGATATTTTGGTCTAAAGATTTAAGATCTTCAGAACAGGCTAATGAATAATGATCGGAAAGAGGTATGAAACTGCAAAAACTTTGAATATGAATAGAAAATGCAATCTTACAAAATCTATCAAATTCCAACTAGGATCTTTGAGTAAGCAATAGTAAACAATATAACACATAAAGAAGGGAAAACGAAATCTATATAACTATAACCCATAGGTGACCAAATGGCCAAGAGCGAAACATATTCACATTATCTGGAGCAGAAGAACGAATGTGAAATTAATGATTCCTAATGCACGGAATATTACTATAACATATAAAGAATGTGACTTTTGAAAGAACAAAAACTATAATTACCTCCAGAAAGAAGTTTCTTTCATGACCTTTCAGATGCCATGAGGACTTAGTTATATGTTCTTAGAAATAGTCTATGATGACAAATAATTCCCGTTCAAAAATTCACTCTCTTTAATCAGTAGTCTCTTGATTTCAAGGAAGAGCATCCCTCATCTAATTACGTATCATATTTCAGAATTTAATTGCCACTCTGAGCAACTGAACTCCTACTCCTGATAAGCTGTTCCAAGCAGAAAAATAATATTAGCACACTAGGGATGAATGGAAGAACGAAAACACAATGAGGTCAAATGGATCACGTTAAAAATTGAGTTTAATCTTATATGATATCTTATACACGTCGAGGTGGGCCTAATCGATAGGCATTATACAGCTTCAGCAATTAGATAAGGAATCCAAATTCCAAATATAAAATTCATTTTGATACTTCAATTAAGCAAAAGAAAACATAGAAAAATAATATCAATGAATTCCATAGTATATCCTATGACTAGGTTCCCAACTATAGATAAACGAAACCATAATTCCACATCACAACTGGCAAACAAAGAAGGCAGATAATTAACTGAACAAACCTTATAAAAATACTTCTTTCGTAGTTTGATTGCACTCCGTACACATCGCTTGATTCTGATCTTTAATATATTATCGTTAAATATCTGCAAAGTGTATCAAATAGGATGTGAAGTGTGAGTTAGAAAACAGAGAGTGGCGACTGATTTCATAGACTACAGATATTCAATGGATAAAAAGACCATCCCAGCATCCAAACAGTAACACAGCAGCAAAACACACAACTGTAAGCATTATGCTGGTGAGAGGAATCATATGACAACGAAAGGGAGAGTTGACAAGAATGAATATACAATGCTAGTATCCATCCAAAAGCGAAATAAATGAATAGAGAACAATGTAGGAGACTAAACAAGTAAAATTATCATGTGCGGGTGTTCCTAAGCACAACATGTTTGATTCAAAGAAATAAGCATATAACCACTGCAATAGAGAAACTCGCAATGGTGCAGTTTTCATCAGAGGTTTTACGAATATTTGAAATTTCATATGTTGTAACTTCAACCAGAAGGGTAAATTCCAGTAGTATAAGCAGGGTTGAAAAGCAACCTATTTCCAAATATTATAATATTTCATGAAAGATGAATTAGTCTAGTACAATGATACAAAACATGTGACAGTTAACCCCATGAATTTCATTCCATTGACAAATTCTAAAGCTTAAAATATGAAGCACAGTCACAAACATAACTATTTTTAAATATATGTTATGCAAAATGGGGAATTCATCTATACTTATGAGCAACAAAACAAAACTCACATACCTTTATTAGGTCATCAATTGAATGAGTTCCTCTGATAATTTTCTGACGGTTCATAATGAGAATAGCTGCCACACAAAAAACAGGCAATTCATCATCACCCTTTCCTGATGATGATACAAGGGTACGGGCATGAAAATGTTCATTCCTCGACCAGAAAGTTCTAGTCAAGCCACAAAACGCTGTAGTTGATCCTGATTTCATAATCTTAGTTCCCGTGTTATCAGAAATGGGCTGTTCTGCAGTCCCAGGTTTTGCTGGAACCTCAGCCTTGGGGCTAACACTGTTACTATCTGTGCTTTCTTCTCCTGATTCAGCTTCTGTTTCCTTAGGTAATTGTATAGCCAGTACCTCAGGGCAGTTCTCATCCAGAAGACAGGTCAATGATAAATCAAAATCAGCAGCCCATATCATCTGCATGGAAAACACAGCATACAGTGACAAAATTCATGATTTGAGTTTATTTTCCAAAAAAATTTACACCCGTACATAAGAGATATCAAGAGATGTGCTCAAAACTTAAGAATGCTAGCCATTGGAAATATGTGGAATTCATGGATGATATGTGCTTCACAGTTCTTGCTTCTGGGACCAATTTATCTATTAAGATAGTGCTGGAAATCAATACGGCCAATGCGATAATTATCATAACATACAACAGTGTATCTCAGGGGAGCCAATACAGCATGTCAATAATTATACCGCGTAGCCAAATACCCCATCTGTCTTATTCTACCAGAGATGGCAGACAAACATGCATATTTAGTGGGAAAAAACTAACACGTTTCATAGACATACTTGCAAATGGAATGATTTCACTGTTCCCAAAGCATTATTCTTTTGTTATTAAAGATAAAAATAGATCCAAATTGTGGTTAAGTGGTTTCTACGGCCAAAGAGGCAAAAGAATGAAGACACTTAAAACATTTCGCCTGAAATCCTATGTATATTCTAAAGCTCTGTGTCTTCTTACTAAAAGGCTTATTCTTTCCTACTTTGGGTGATTTAGGAGTTGATTTGAGAGCAACTCTGATGAAAGATGATTGAACTACAAGGCGATGACTCAGAGTGGGTAAGTTCATAAGATATTATCCGGAAAGAGGGAAGACAGACATGGTGGGCTGGTTATTTTGCTATGAAGCTGTCCATCGAAATAACGACTAACTACCTCAACCATGCCATCAACCAATCTTATCAGTCAAAGTCTTGGTAATGCTATCATGGTTAAGCTAAAGCAATAGTCGCATAATAGCAGTATGCTTGCCTTACCCCTCGAACTATTGTTGCTTCAAGACCAAGAGAGTGGCTTAGTGCGAAATTCTAGATGTTAAACTAAAGCCCACTATCATGTAAATGACTTGTAGAATAATGAAATGGAATAGAAAAGTATAATTTTAGGCACAGACCTCCCACATACAAAGAGCTTCATTGAAAGATAGTTCCCGACGGAAGAGCACCAGTAGCATACGAAAAGCAAAGTGAAGGCTTTCAGCACCAATATGGGACAAATGAGAAAACATCTCCTTGTCTGTAAGTTCTAAAATATGCCAGAGTGCTTCCAACTGCTTCATGACACCCGTTGGCCCTTCCATCTTAAAATTTTCACGCTGAAAATCATTGACTTTAGCAAACTAAAGAAAGCAGAAAATGACCAAGGGAATGAGTTCAACAATATGTATATACCATTCTCCTTAAAAGCATCTCAAAGCACCAAAAAGCATCCGCATCGTCTTCAAAAAGAACCACAAAAGGGGACAGTAAATCACTCATGCCTGCAGATCAGCAAGGTAACAAGGTTCTGAATCTAATGTAACATTCATAACCCAAGTTGATATCACAATAAGAAAATAAAATATGTAAGACCTTGGCAATATCCTGTTGCAGGATCAACCCATGCATAGACAGCAAGAATATCCGACATCCGAGCCAAATTTTTTTTGTCCTCGTAAAACTCAAGATGACTATCTGTTCTGACTACATCAACAACTGAAAAGGAAAAAAAAAATTAACTTAATTTACCATCGGAAAATGGAGGGGATAATATTATTTTTGGTTCCTACATATTATCTTTTTGAAAATTTGGTCCCCCTCTTTCACTCACAATCAAATTTGGTCTTGGAAGTACACTTTTACTCCTACATTTGGTCCCTCTGTTAGTTGACTGTCCGTTGACAGACAAAATCAACTATTTAGGGGTGTTGAATGTAATTATTTTGGGGTTTTAAATGCAATTAATAATTATTTGGGGGTGCTAAGTGTAATTAATACTTTTCAAATAATTACATTTAGCAACCCGCACCCCACCAAAAAAAAAAAAAGTTAATTTCGTCAGTCAATGGACGGTTAACTAATGGTGGTACTAAATGTGGATGTAAAAGTGTACTTCCAGGACCAAGTTTGATAGTGAGTGAAAGTGGAGGACCAAAACTAGAAAAAATTTAAATTTTAAGGACCAAAAATTATATTATCCTGAAAATGGAGATACGGATCATGGGTTATGGGTACTAGATTCTAAAAATATCAATACCTATTCGATGCAGTGTCCAAAGCCATTCAGATACTCTGTCTTCACTGGAAGATCCTGGGGCTGTTGTTGCATATTGCGATGGTGCTTCTGGTGCATCTAATATTCGAATTTCATGAATTTCTGCTTCGCATTCCATATTATTTGACCGAGGAGACTCGAGCATCTCAGGGGGAATAGTTTCACTCTTTGAGTTAGCATACAGTGATAGATCATTAGATGAGAAATTTTTTGACTCCACAACAAGATCTGCATTATTGGTGATCTGAAAACTGTGCATACGCCCATCTTCATATCTCAATTTACGCCGAGTTGAGTACTTCTCCTTGCGGGAAGTAACTACTTCTCTATCTTTGTTATTATCTTCAAACAAATCTGTAACAGGTAAAGCAGGGAAATCCAAATAACTTCCAGATTCATAATTTGACTCATTTGTTCCATTAGCAGTTGGAGAGCTGCATTTATACGAATCAGGAGAAGGCAGAAGTTCAGAGGAATCATATGCTCCTCCCATGTTGCTTCTTCGTACACATACAAGGTCATCATAATCACTACAGCTTTCCTTTCGACTTGTAATAGATTTATCTGTACAGTTACTATTAATAACATAATTATCATCTTTTTTGTTGGTACTGGCTTCTGAAACTCGTGTGCTTTGGACTTCAGCATCCCTTTTTCCATCTTCTTTGGAACTCATCCTCATGTCCATAACTTTAGACCCTACAACATAAGCCAGTGAACCAGTTCCTATACTTGAATGCATCATTTGACATTCCTTCACGAGGTCCCTGTAGCGTTCTCTGCAAAAGGTATGCAGGATATTACTCCAAAGTAACAGTGTCTCACAGGGACTGGCAAACAGAGCTGGAAAAAATTGACTGCATTTAAAGTTGGACTGCTAGATATGTTTTAACTTTTTTGGACGAATATTTGAAGAGAAGAAAAGGCAGTCATGTTAGAGCTGTGCCCAAACCATATTAGAATTTTATTTCCAGGTACAACAGGAGATAGCTCTAAATGTCATGCACTGGCAATACGGCAAAATGGCCTTTAAGCTCCCAGTGCAACCTTACATTATTAACAAAACTAGGCAAGAAAATAATTTGTTTGAATGCCTTCAGTTTTAGTTTAATTAGATACCCTGGTAATGGATTGTCGTGCCTTTTTAAAACACACTCTGTTGCTGCATGCTCTTTCTTAAAGATAGAGAAAATTGGAAAAACATGTTTCTGTTTGCTTATTATGCATTCAACTTTACTTTCCATTAATGTTTAATTTTAAGTGCACAACACAGACAAGCAATGAACTACATGATGAAGGAATTTGGGAAATCAATAAAAGGTCGTGTTAAGGTTGTTTGCTAGCACAGCAACCAAAACATTAGATAAGAAGTGACACAACTAAAGCATGGAGAAGACAGGCGAATACCTCCTAGCTGTCCTTAATTGCTCCCGATATTCAGCAGTGCTGCTCAACGAGTAACAGCCCAAAAGAAATTCCCATACTTCAGCTCTTATGGACGGATCAACACCCTGGGTGCAAAAAGACACTTTTAGCACTAAAAGAAAGCCATGCCCGAAATTTGAGTCCAGAAATATATTCATGGTAAATTAATTGAGATGAAACAAGAGTAATGGATATTAATATTCGTTTCCAAGTTATAAACAAGTTCTACTAATCAAAATTTCATTTGAAACCAGATTTAATAGACTAGTATAAATTTTTATGGTTGAACAATATAACTTAGGCATTGCAGATACTACATTCATGTTTGGGCTCATGATCTGACAATTTGCAAATATCTAGAAGTTGTACTATAGAAGGCCAAGAAACACCCCCAAAAGTACTACTGGTTTTAGCAGGATACTGGTTAATGGCTCTTACTGAATTTTTAGTTTAAACACGTAACAACCTAACAAGCATTTTTCCTACAATCCTTCTTTGAAAACAACACATAAGAGTTCCAGGTGATGAATAAAATGACATTAGACGAACTTTAGGTTTGTAGATAATGTACGACATGTCTTCTTCTTTTCAAAAATTGATAACTTGGCTTTACACATTTGAAACTTGGAGACCCATGATTTGGTACCAACTTATGTATTGAATTCTGCACTTATTCATTATAGACATTAAACTTTTGGGCTTCAAAGAGGATTTTATACTGGTTTTAAAATGGATGATATTCCCAACAATTCACATGAACAATTTCCCATGCTATCAAAAAACTCATCGGTGCATGAAATAGTTTTAACAGAAACTAATCAGTTACATACACATTGAGTCTTGACAAATATATTGCATCTTTAACTAGTCCACAGTCTACGCTAAAGTACAGACACATAGATAGAAACATATGAAGCACAATCAAGTATCATACGCCAGCTTCTCATTTACACTTAATAGTACGCACCATCTAAAAGTCAATAAAGAGAAGGTGTAACATAAATTTCTAGTCAGAACTATATACATACTTATCACTTATCAGGCTGTCACTTAATCCACAATATTGAACTAAAATCAACCACTACATGGAAAAGCCTTGATATATATTTAGGTATACATAAAATAACATAAGGAAAAATATGCTTAAGATATTATATTAGACCATAGAGACTGAGGCAATAATGAGATAAAACCTAAGTTCACATTTGTTATAAGTCTCAACTCTGGCATGACAACAAGTGTAATAAAAACACCAGAACGAAAGATAGAAACCTGCTGTAAAATACATACCCCCAGAATAATCAACTTCAGCACTTTCCGGAAACCAAAAATCTTTCCATCACTATCAAAGGTCGACTGCCACTTATCAGGCTTAAGCATTTTTCCTATCTGTATGATTCCAAAAATCAGAAAGGGAAAAATCCTATATAAATATGATAACAATCTTCAAAACATATTCAACTACCATACCAGAAAACGAAATTCCAACATTCCCAATTGGCCGCCGAAGTCATAACATGATAAACAAAAGAACTGTATTGTGAATTAAACAGTATTTAATGTTTATCATTTCCATTATCAATCAGCCACTTACCTTGTGAGAGTTCCCAATCTGAAACAGTAACTCAGGGAGGATCAACACACAACAGATTACAGAAATAGCATTCTCATAACTGAAGACCATTTTCCCCTCAAGACATTTCAGACCAATTAAAAGGAGAATAGAGATCATGCAGACCATAATTCATCACAGACCACAATACAAAAGCCAAAGTGAGAACACAATACACAAGCCATATTCATCACAGACCACCTTCAAAATTATGTTTTGAGAACACAACTCACAGATTATTCAGCTATCTGACCTTTTCTATTTGAGAAACTTCAAAATCTAAATTGATTAGAAGTCAGAAGTCAAATAATTGAGGGTGTGGAGATTCCTTCCTTAACCTTGTTGTCATATGCATACAATTCTTGTGTGTGTGTGTGTGTGTCTTTATAGGCATGATCCAGATTAATTTTCCTATCTCAAAAATTATATTCCAACTGCAAGAACAGTAACAGGCATAAAAGCATGCAACACGCCCAAGAGGTAGCAGAACTCATTTAGTTATTCAAA
The DNA here is from genome assembly GCA_030762865.1 of Paraleonurus japonicus. Classification (NCBI taxonomy): domain Eukaryota; kingdom Viridiplantae; phylum Streptophyta; class Magnoliopsida; order Lamiales; family Lamiaceae; genus Paraleonurus; species Paraleonurus japonicus. The sequence goes on along the minus strand of CM061059.1, from coordinate 37,761,202 downwards.
CAAAAAAATCACATGCCTACTGCAATAAGACTCCTACGTATGCCCTGGCTCCCTGCAGCAATACGTTCCCAGAAAAATGAATACACGGACAATAACATTAGCTTTTAGATACATCTTATCGTAGAATCTAATATCATAATCCACCAACAAAAACTGGCTCAATTGACCTCATAACCCTATTCTATACAACATAATCATTCACAGTGTTAAGTTAAAAGACTCAAGATGACCTTCAACATTCGATAGTTTACTCATTTATCGAATTTTGGGAAACTAGAAATCGATGATCCTCATATCCCAAGAGGAAAAAAAGAAGTACTACTAACAAAATAAAGACATCCGATTAAGTATTAACACCACATTAGATTGTCGAATAAAATATAACAGGAGGAGAAGTATTGAGATTCTTACAGCTGATACAACCTTTATAGGTGATTGATGAAGACAAGGCTCCCCAATATCGCGAACAATCGAACTCACTTTTAGAAAATTCACTGGACCTCCCTTTACACATTTCCATTGCTTCCCGTCCCCGTCAAAAGACATCACCTAAACCCCACTCCCCTATTGTCAGCAATTATCAAATCTTCAGCTACTCAACCTCTATAACGCGCCCCAATCATCAACTATCCATCATCAAATTCATCAAGTTACATGAGAATCATAAAACATCATAAACAAGCAAACGATTGGAAATTTAGAAAAAGAAACTAAAACTCATTATTCACAGAAGAACAAGATGTAAATATTCAATAGTCAATCGCTAATTACGTTTAGGAAAAAATAACTGAAACGAAACAAATATAGAACTCCCCGATCAGACTAAACTGCGTTTCAACAGTAAAATCAGATCTAGTTTCAAGAGAAGAAACAACAAAGGGATAGTCACAAACTACACACATTCACAACAATCTTAAGAAAATCAATTGTTTCACCGCTTTCAGAAAGAATTATCTCAACAGGAATTGGAGTCGCACAAGTAGATATGATCAGAGGATGAATGAATGTAACGTACGAGAGAGGATAGAAAAAGCAAATAAGAATGCACCTGAAGGGCAAAATGAGAAGACTGAATAATCTCTGACCAACAGAGATCGAAGAAGGGCGTGTATGACCAGATACGCCATTAACGCACAAAGAGTAGTTTCTTTTTCTTCTCCTTTTTTTTTTTTCTTTTCCTTTTTTTTGGGGTTAAATTAAGAAACAATTTTATATTCGGATTTCCAATTCTGAATAATAATAATAATAATAAGTAAATAAATAAAAGTGATTTAGACATTGATCTAGTTTGAGAGAGGAAAAAAAAATTGGGTAAAATCAATTTGGTTGAGAATAAGGAGTTGATTTTATTTGATATTTTGTCCTTTTTAATTTCTTGATATATAATTTTTTTAAAGAGAAATAGAGGAAATATATTTTTCATGTGCAATAAATGAGTTTTTTGAAATTTGTTAAGACTTTTCATTAGAAGAAACTCCAATTGCACACAACAATAATTAATTATCTTTTGAGACGTTTAAAATTAAGTAATTAATTGTTTTAGTCAAAATTGATTGATGAATTAACTAAATATATTCTAATGTGAATTAATGCCTAAGTATGAAAAATTAATATATTTTAATAATAAGTAGTTTGAATTTTGTTTTACCACAAAACTTAAACAAGTCGTTTGAATTTATTTTAATTAATTAATATTTTCTATTTCAAATGAAATTTCAATTACAAGGGATATTTGGTAAAAATTTGTGTCAACTACGATAAATTCTATTTTAGTATCACTATCATGCATATTTACTATTATGTAATGTACATGTACTATCATAATTAGTTATAATAATACATGCATGACAATGATAATCAACATGAATGAATGTGATAATAAAAATAATTGTATGTACGCATAAAAAAAAGAAGTGTTATTCGAGATATTTTATCAAACATTTTATTTTATAGCAAACTATCAATATTGAAGGTAGGTGACAAATATAAAAATTTGGACTTCCAAATATAAAATTAGAATTCCAAATGAAACCCACTAGTGGCTGAAGAATTTTGGGGGTGGATTTATTGTTTTAGTTGACTATACATATCTGAACAAGATTATATGATTTACAAATTTTTTTTATAAAAAAGTAAAAACACGTATTGGACATCATATCAAAATTTCAGTATATTAAATTTTTAATGAGATTATATACATTGTTTTATACCAAATTTTTAGGCAAAAACTTGTATGAGAAACCTAATCACTTTTTAATAAATTGTTATCACTTTTTTTTAAAAAATAATACGAATTAGTATAAAAGTGATAACAAATTGAAAAGTGATAATAATTTATGAAAAAGTGATAACAATTTATTAAAAAGTGATTCCGTCTCATGACCGCCTCACACAAGAGTGTCCCTAATTTTTATATACCAAATATATATTAGACCTAATTGCACTAAACAATCCATCAAACTATTAATGATTTTACACATAAATCGTCAAACTATTTTTTTTTTTTTCACAATATATACAAAATATTAAATTTTGGCACATAAACCATTAAATATATACCAAAATATATCATGAAGAACTAATTCTCAATTAGTGGAGCCTAACCATTCTACCTAGGGATTGCTTGGTTGAAAATTACTCCCTCCATCTCGAGATAATGTGCGCCTTTTGCTGGACACGTAAATTAAGGAAAGTTATTTTTTTAGAGTTAACAAAGTAGGAAAGAAAATAAAATGTAAGAATATTTTAGGTGATTGGGATGATAAAGTGAAAGAGAATAACTTAATGTAGGGTTTTTATCAATCTAAGTCTTGAAAGATATATTAATTATCAATTCGGGACTTGAAAGATAAAATTTATCAATTTGGAACCTGAAAGATGTTTATATTAAGAGATTTTATCGATGCGGGACCTTAAATTAAGGTCTCAAATAGATAATTTTTTTTTAATATAAACATCTTTCAGATCTCGGATTGATAAATTTTTTCTTTCAGGCCCCGAATTGATAATTAACATATCTTTCGGGACTTGTACTGATAATAATCTATAACTTTATTATTAAAAACTGAGTGACATTTTTTAAATAAAATGGTGTTATGAGGGTATTAGTATTTAGTAGACTTTCCTTATTTAGGGGTGCAGATTATGTTGGGACGTCTGAATAAGAAAAGTGTACATATTATCACATAACAGAGGAAGTACTTAATAAAAATAAGAATAAGTATGGGGCAATTATGGTGGTTAATCAGAACAAAAGAATAATCAATTCCACTACTATCCTTCTTAAATAAGGTAATCATTACCAAATTTTAATTAACATTTTTCCTCCTATAATATTTTTCCTCAATCATTCTCCTCTACCACCGCTATAATCTTTTTTGCCTTATTTTTTTTCCAAATTACAATACTTATGATGTAACCACCATGAAAATTTCCTTCAAGGGGAATCTCGTTAAAAAATTTACAATCAAATGTACCAAAACTCTTCATAGTAGATGGACTATCATAAGCGTAACGTGCCAAAACTTAAGTGGATGTACTGCCGAGGTGGAACATAGAAACTCCAATAACACCTCAGAGAAATATATTGTGGATAATTTATTTTGTAAAAATTTATTTTTTAGGGCATAAAACATTCACTTTCTAGATTATTATAGTTGGACGAAACAATATATATTTTTTAAACGGCATGGGCCAACATGGAAATTTGACCACGTACGTACCAAAGGATCAAAAGAAATTTCTACACGCTTTTGGAGTAGGATGTAAAATTTCATCTCATCCGACATTGCGGGTGATTCTTTATAATGATAATTTTTTACTGAAATATTATACGGGTTGTTGATGAATTCGTGTCTCCCAAAAAGGCCTCTCTTTCATGACTACCACTCGTGCACATTCTTCGATTTATAATCCGTCTGATCAAAAAAACTCTGATACAGATAAGGAGTTTGCGCCTGGATATTTCCTTCTTATAAAAAAAAAATAATAATAATAAATCCCAACTCCTGAATTTTCAAGATTGTCTAAGTTACCTTAAACTCGCACTACAACAAAAACTAAATATTGCGACACTTTTTTTGGGTCATTTTTTTATAAGTGTCCCTAACAAATTAAATTTGCTCATTATATTTAATTATTGAGACACTTAAAAATGTAGTATATAGACTTAAAAAGTGCCACTAACTCTATTGGGACACCACACTTGGAAGCACATGTGAACTGCCTCAAAATTTATAAGTGCCCCAACAGAGTACATATTGGGGCACTTTTCAATGTCTGGAAAGCCCTTTTTTGTTGTAGTGTCGGCCAATAGGCACAACAAAGGCAAATGCTAAAAGAAAAGTTGATGACAAAAGCTCGAAAGCCCTTGCATGTTTAGAAAATTGTTGATGATGATTATGATGAAAGAATTTGAATTTGATGAATCAGTTAATTTCAACTTTACCTTCTTCCAGTTTGAACCTTACCTTCTAATACATTGATTAAACAATTTACTCAACTTTTTAATTTTTTTGTGTTTCTAATACAAATTGTAACATTAAACAATAAGATAATAAGAATAATTAATTTAAATTTGACAGGCATATATGCAGGCACACGTGGTACCCTCATCAAGCTAAGCTTAATTAATAGGTAAAAATTTGTGTAAATTGGTACTTATATAATAAAAATAGAAAAATAGAGTTCATCGTATGCCTCCAGTTCAAACAAGCGTTACTCTAATTAATATAATATAATTTGATATTAGGAAATTAATATAAATAAATTGATTTCACAACTTTATATAAACTTAAATTTTTAGATAAGATAAAATTATTTCATGATATTAATAATCTTAGTTCTACTTCCACGCAGTGACGGAGCCGGGGGCACTGGGCCCCTGGCTTTTTCTGAAATGTTAGTACGTATGCTTAATAGTTCCAATGATCTGATAAAAGAATGAAGTGTATTGATGGTTTACAAGATGGTTAAATATCCATGCCAACCCAGTTTCGATTCCTATGATAAGTTTTTATTTTTTCTAGTCTGTGTCTTCTCTTCTTTAAACTTTTTATATGATATGACTTAAATATTATTCTAACTTTATTTATTTATATAAATTATTATCTTAATTTTTTTATATCATTAATTATTACTTATATGATGAATTATTCTCATTACTTGCCAATGTTCACTTATTACATAGACAAAAAGATTCTTGGAGATGGAAGGATGCTGCCATCGGAGTGTATTCGACAAAGAGCGCGTATGAGAGGTTGATGAAGGCGAAGGAGATTGAGGCGGGAGCTGATAGAGAAGAGTTCTCCCGAATATGGAATAAAGTATGTCCTTTAAAAGTTCAGATTCACGCTTGGAGAGTTTTATGGGAGAGAATCCCAACTTCAACAAAGCTTTTCAAGAGAGGTGCCTTGCCACAAGGAGCTTCTCAGATGTGTGGTTTTGCAGTGAACATCAGGAGACGGTACATCATGTTATTTTTGAATGTAAGTTCTCTTATGAAGTTTGGATGGAAAGTGCGAAATGGATAGGTATGCAATTGGTCTTTTCTTCTAAGCCCTCTACGAGCTTGCTACATTTTAGAAGCTCATTTAGAGGGGGGAAAGGGAGATTGATTGTCTTTTGTATTTGGGAATGCTTGACTTGGTTGATATGGAAAGCGAGAAATGCTTTGATATTTCACAAGGAGAAAACAGAGGTGGGCGGCTTAGTGGAGGAGATGAAATTTAGAGTGTGGAATTGGTTAGTAGCAAAGGATAGAGGATACACTAGTTTGGATTTTAAAACTTGGTGTGTGTGTCCAAGTAGAGCATTGAATTTGTAAGTGTGGAAATTGGAAACTGTATATTCTGTGTATTGGGGAACACTTTTAGGCAGTAGGGTATTTCTTGTACCTTGCTACTGAAATTTAATCCATCTGTCCACCAAATTTATGTTCACTTACCTTATTGGTCCGTCCATCAAATTTATGCTCATTTATTTTTTGGAAACCATCATCATTAACTTTACACTCACAATCAATTACTTTATTAAAAAATGGACCCCACAATACCCTTACTTTATCTACTTTACACAATAAATAAATAATATTTTTTAAATCTTGTGCAATGCTCTATGAGCATATCTTTCATGGACGGGGGAGTATAATATTTTACTTATCAAAAAAAAAAAATTACTTATTTGATTATGTTTTTTTTAACACTTTTGAATATGTATATATTCTCCTCCTTTTAATATTATTCATTTTACTCTATTACAACTCTAAATTTATTTACTTATTTAAAAAGTTGTTATTAATTATTTGAATATATAGTTTTCTTATTGTTGAAAAAAAAAACTATTAATAATAATTTGATTTCAGATGCACTTTATGAATAATATATACTAAATTCACATATTTAATTTATTTGAAATTCAATTTATATACATGGAGTTTTCTTTAATTAGTGAGAGCATATATTATAATATTATTTGTAATTATAGTAAGTAAATGAATTCTAATGTAATAAAATTTATTTTTTAACTTTATCAAAATGATTTTAATTCAAAATATAATTTTTAAAGATATCGTAATTTTATTTGGGCCCCCTAACTTATATTGCTGGCTCCGTCACTGCTTCCACGTCTTGGATTCAAACCATGTTGAAAAAACAACATCCATATTAAATTAGTACTCTTCCTTGTTCCAAAACGCTTTGCACCTTATGAGTATAGTAAGTAGAGTTTTAAAGGGTAATTTTGTAAACTTATATATAAAATGAAGAGATTAATTGGTTTGATTGGTGTAATGTGAACCTTAAAAATAATATTTTGTGTAAATATTAAATATTGTGAAGGTGAAGTATATGAAGGAATTTTATTTTTTGGATGTACTAAGTACAAACAATTATGAAACGTTCGAATGAAATAAGCGTATAAATAATTATGAGACGAAAATAGTACTCAATTTCTTTCGTTGGGTGCATCAGTGCATGGGGCCGTATAAAAAGTTAATGTTTAAGGAAGTACTAGTATAAAATTTTCTTTGATGCTTAAATTTTTTACATTACTTAACTCTAATAATGAGGGTTCAGAGGGTTCATATGGATCACCTTCCTTTTGTTTTCGTCATGTGACATTATACTTTTATGATCAGCCTAAGATTTATTGTAGATTTGGACTTTCCTATTATATATGTGTCTTGCTCGTGTACTCAAAGGTCACACGTAAATAACCAAGGGGCATAGCCCACTTGGCTACCGGACTCCTCACTTAAGTGGGAGACCTGGGTTCGATTCCCTTCGGGAACGAATTGGAGTGGGAGATATAAGGAGACTTGGAGAATTTGGATTTGTAAGGAGACTTGGCGAACTAACTTCTAACCACTAACAACTAACATTTACCTTTATTCTTGATGGTCCAATTGTATCTTAAGAGTTACTTCCCTGTAAACCTTATTTATAGTATGAAATTGATACCAAACTTATATTATTACATTCACTCACTCATATCATAAATATTTTATATTGTGATATTAGTTTATAAGTGTCATGATATTATTAAATAAATATTATGATATTAGTGAATGTATATAATAGTATTAACTTCGTACTTTTCACACTAGATTTTGTGATATCTTAAAACAATAAATGACTCTAAATTCGTTATATTAACACTATATTAATAACCCAAATATGGATGCAGAAAAAGTTTGTTTTCAAAAAAAAAAAAAAGTTTAAAATTTATCTAAACAAAATCAGCTAAATGTTGCAAGTTTGATATCAAGTTTTTTGACATTTCAACTTTTATTCAAAGAATTCCATGGAATTTAAAAAAAAAAAAAAACGTTTACAAGATATTATGAGACTATAAGTATAATGTTAATGTTCCTTTGAGACCAAAGAGTTCAAAGAGTTCACTTTGGGGTGCAAGATAGTGAACCTTTAAATACTTACAAATATATAGGTCATTATTATGATTTTAATATAAATAGATTAATTAATTTTACACTTTTCTGCAAATTCGAAAGTTTAGATAAGATAAAATTTTTTCATGGTATCAGAACAAGCTCAACTCCACCCTCATTAGTTAAGTTATACATTTATTGGGCCTCCTCAATCCTCTTCACTATGAATGAAGTCAACAATTCAACTCACGAGCTGGGAGTATTATTATACTCCCTCCATTCCATAGAACTCTTCACACTTTATTTTTCTGTATAAAGTCTACCCCGTAATATCCTCTAATTTATACAAAATATCATTAATTTTGGACCTACACATACAAACAACTCAATAAATTTATTTACTTTATACACATAAAAGTTTATAAATTATCATCTCTCAAAGATCAAAGCATTACTCTTCTTTCTTAAAAAGTGTACTCCTTCCTATGTTAAGTTTTATGGGATGGAGGGTGTGTTTAATATTAATAAATTAATTTCATATCCTATATAAGTTTGAGTTGAAAATATATACATGTATATCAATATTCTTGTCAATTTGACAAAATACTAATTTCAACTTTAAAGACACAGATGAATCACATCTAATTAAATAAGTATTTAGTAAAATCACACGAAATTGGACTTAATAAAAGTTGATCTAATTAGGTGGTAAGACTGATTAATTATAATATAAATGCATCATAGTCGAATTTGACAAAAAATAAATAAACAGAGCTAGAAAATTATAGAGAAGAACCAAAATCTGTATTAAGTAAAAGAAAAAGGTAGGCATTATTATAAATATAACAGAAGTAAAATGATGCTTAATACACACACTAAATCACATCCACCATACGTGAACTGATGAAATAAAATACAATACAAAAAAAATAAAATTACAGGATAAAAAAAAAATTCGAAATTAATACAACATCTTTAGCCTCTACTATGAAAACACTCTGTTTCTTGCCTCTACTATGGGGTGCGGTTGGTGAAAGCCGTCCATATATTGTTGAACATTCTCCCAACATCAAATTCATCATCATCATCGTCGTTGTTCTGTGCAATGAATTCATCATACAACCAGTACGTGAATTCTGCCATGGATAGAAATCCGAAAACGGCGAAAACGAAAGGGCTCAAGAGAACAGAGGCAAGAGACGCGACGGATGCGTTTCCGACGGAGAGGAGGCAGTGATCGGCGATGATGGCAGCACGGCGGCGCAGGGGAAATTGGAGGAGGGCGGTGTAGGCGGCGTAGAAGAGGATGGTGGTGGAAACAGCAAGACACATTGTTCTGGGGTGGGTTGAGAAGGGGTCGTTTTCTTTGAGCTGAAGAAGGTTGATGAGTATAGGAATTATCAAGGAGATGGCTTGATTTAAAGAAGTGATGAATCCCATTGTTAAAAATGAGCTAATTCTGAAAGATGAGCTGAATTGTCTGATGAGAGTGTGGAATTGAATTCAATCAAGGAATGAAGATTTATAGATACGAGTGAGTGGTGTTGTTTCCGCATTCACATGGGAGTAGAAAATAGAAATTTAATCTACTTTGAATGATTCTAAAAAAAGCACTTTCTATTTGATCTAAAACAGAATCTAGTCATTTTATGATTACTAAGAAAAATTATTTCATCAAATTCAAATTTTACCACTCTAGCTATATTTTTAATATAAAATGATAATGTATGGCATTGAATAAAAGAATGAAACTGCATGCCATTTTATACCTGTATTTATTAATTTTATTTAAAACTCTTATATTTATTCAAGGCCCACCGTGAATAAGTTTAATCACGCTGCTTAAGACAAATATTCATATTATCTTCTTCACTTTAAGGGCTGAAGTAGGAAACCCCTTCTTGCTTGCACCCTCTTCTTTAATTCATGTTGATGTGACATTGTTCCCCCTCTTCTTTAATTCATGTTGATGTGACATTGTTCCCCTCAGACAATCGTCCCACTGCAATTGCCCCACCTGACTTTTAAGTGTGAAATATCATATGTATTTTTGGAAAAAAAAAATTAAAACTCCAAAATTAATTTTTAAAATTAAATACAATAAATTATTCATTTTATTCCCTTGCTGTGTTATTAAAGTAACACTACTCACTCAATTCACTAGGACCGAATATAGAAATTAGAATGGGGAACTTAAGGTCCATTGAAAATTATATTTTTAGTAATAGAATTGAGTTTATCTGATTCTATATATTAGCATATGAAAAATTTATTTGATCAAGAAAGAGGTAGAGTTAAATATAATTTGTGAATTATTTGCTTGATTCATTATTAAAATAAAATAATTTATTGTTTGGTTATTTGGATTTTAGAGCTGAGTTTTATCTTGCCCAAGAATTGGCTTCTGGGTAATGAATGATAGTTTAGTCATGTATATTTATAAGAAAGTATTCAACTGTGTATCCAATGAAACTATCATTAGTAAATTTTAAAGTATGATAAATCTTCAATTGTAATTCAAAATTTTCCTTAAAAATGTAATTCAAAATTTTAATTAATTATATAATTCTTATTTTATATATATATACATATATAATTAATTAATTTATTTATTATGCCCTGGCTGAAAAAAAGTTTTGCGTCCGCCCCTGGTTCCCCTCTTTTTGTTCTGGGGTGGGTTGAGAAGGGGTCGTTTTCTTTAAGCTGAAGAAGGTTGATGAGTATAGGAATTATCAAGGAGATGGCTTGATTTAAAGAAGTGATGAATCCCATTGTTAAAAATGAGCTAATTCTGAAAGATGAGCTGAATTGTCTGATGAGTATAAAGTCGACAACATATGAAAAAATTAAGTAATGGTTAAATGGTGAAGCAAAATAAATTGTTGAAAAAAACAGTGTGAGCATACTTTTGATGGACAGAGGGAGTAGTATATATATATATATATAACAATGATACTCGAAAAAAAAGTTTACCTATATAAATTTGAATTCACATTAAACCTACTCAATGATATAAAGGTTTTCATTTGACGGGTTAATTTGGGGAAAATGTTTTTTTTTTTTTTTTTTCCGGGTAGATTAATTATGTCATGTTTATTTTTATTCGTGTTGACGTTTTTAAAATTTATTTTAGTCACATCAATTTTCATAAATTCGAAGATTCCGTCCTTCACTTGCATATCTACAATAGATCATGTAACGCTTGTGTCAACTAGATATTTACTCTTAGGGGCACTCTTATGTGAGACCGTACATGAGACGGAGTCACTTTTTCATACAAGTTTTTTCCTTGCTCTTATGTTTATCAAATGTCGGACAAAAGTATTAAATTTATGGAAGTTACATGCATGATTAAAATTACTTTTAGAAAATAAAAAAAAAAACCTAAAAACAATATATGGGTGATTTTGCGTGAAACCATCCAAAAAAAACTTATTCCATTAGTAGGGTGTATATTTGATTTGATTTACTTAAAATTCAAACAAACACAATCCAATTGATGTATTTAATTTAATAATATTAGTTAAATGGATCTTCGTATATATCTTGATAAAAAAAAAATGGAACTCTGTGTCACAAACTCATTCTATAATATATGGATTTACATAATTTTGTGTTTAAAAATTAATCACATCAACTTACTGACCTGCGTGTTTGGTTGAACTCAAAGTTCATGTAAGATGGATTTTGTGAAACAACGAAAGAAATTCAATGCAGCACTCTTACTTATCCTTTTTTTTTTCCCCTGTATTATGCTCGATTGTTATAATTAATTGCAACGCATAAGTCTGACTTAATATCCAATTCTTTAATCCAAATACAATCTGATTTTAACATCTAGTTCAAAGAAACAACAAGAATATTTATTTTTATATAAATAAATTATAACCATTTATGTCACATGCATGTCATCTTAACAACAATTTTGTTTAAAGTTAAATAATTTTCAAACTATTTTGTTTATTAAAAACTACAATTTTTCATCCCACAATTACTTCATGAAAATATTTAATCCAACAAAAAACATTTTGGTAATGAAAAAAAACATGAGCATGCTTAAAGTTAAATAATTTTCAAACTATTAAATGATATTTCATTTTGAGAATATGTTATACTTAATATCACCTATGTGTATACTTATGCGCACTAGTCAAACCACCTTTTCTTAAATAAATAAATAATGATGCAAGTTGAATAAGGATTTAAGTTTAGTGTCCAACAAAAGGCAAAAGGGGAGGGTTTAATAGAGAAGATGACATGAAAAGGGATTAATAAGGATTTAAGTTTAATGTCCAACAAAAGTCAAATGGGTGGGGGAGAATTTAATTGACAAGATATCATGAAAAGGGGCCAAAGGGTTCAGTTTTGGCTGTATTTTGTTGGTGAATTAAATACAAAGAAAATTTTGTGGAAGATTATATACTTTGACAATATACTACAAATGCAACTAATATATATATATATATATATATATATATATATATATATATATATATATAATAATAAATTAGCTCATGTTAGGTGATGTGGAGGTACTAGATCTTCTTTGTAGATTTCGAAGATCCAAAATTTTGAGTTCTTCCCAGTCGTTACTTTTTAATTTGTAAATAAGATTATAACGTAAAATATATATGCATTTATATTACAAAAGAAGAAAAAGAAAAATCCAAAATGGGGGTTCGTATCTAGGGTTCATATGGCTCACCATTTCTTGTGCTCGATATGGGATATTATACTTTTGGGGGCAGTGAGATTTGTGCCCTTTCATGATAACAAAAAGAGTTTTCTACCCATTTCATAAAATTATGAAGATTTGAATACTGTCTCGATGGAACCCAACGAGACAAATATTTTCATTAACGAGACGAGCATTTTCACTATCGAGACAATCAATATCACCATCGAGACAAGCAATTTCATATGCGAGACAAACAATTTCACCATCGATTTTTTTTTTCCATTAAAAATATAAGATGAAGAGACTATCGAGAAAAGCAATATCACCATCAAGACAATCAATTTCACTAGCAAGACAAACAATTTCACCATTCATTTTTTCTATTTTACATGTATATTCGAAAATACAAAAGAAAAGAAGAAAAAAATAGAAATAAAATATTAAGGTGAATTACTTACCATAATCTTGAAAGGAGATGATGAAGATGTGAAGAGAAAGTGAAAGTGGCACATAATTTTTTTTTACGCAAATTATGAAGGTGAATGAAGATGAAAACATAAAAGTGTAAGGGATATACTTGAGTAAAGGGCATTTGAGTCTTTTAATGTTAAATTTGGGTAAAATACTCATTTTTTTTTATAAAATTGGTAGAAACTATTTTAATTATGCATATTGGATAAAAACACGTATTTGACCTTATACTTTTATTACCAACCTAAGGCATATCTAGAGTGAGCATTTGGTCGCGGTTATGGATCATTTCTTGATCGAATTAAAATATCCAAACTTTTAAGAATAATAACCGAAATAATTAGGAAAATCATATTATCATGATTCACAATGGTCCATCACAAATTAACGGTTTATAATCACAAGTTCATCACATAAAACAGATAATAAGTTAGTAGGATTTGTAATGAATGAAGTGGGGTTTGTAATGGGTAAGTTTTAATTAATCTCATAAATTAGGTAAGGTAATAAATATATATATTTTTTTATCTTAGATATATAGTTCAGTTTTTTAGTCTATTCGGTTTTACAGGGTATAAACCGAACCGATTTTTTTTTTTTTTTTTGGCCAATTTAATCAAACTGATTTAACCAAAAATCGTTCCTATTATGTGTTCAGTTGAACTAAAGTTAAAATATTTGCCCTCGCATTTTCATCTTCTTCACAAATTGAGTTTGAACTCGATTCGTCGAACCTGCAAAAGACATGTCACGAGAGGCCCCGGCGTGGGACTCCCACTCTCAAGTCAGTAATGTATCCCTTAGAAAAGAGTTTTTAGAGGGAAAATAAAGAAGATGAGTTAGAAGATCTTTTATCCATATCATGTGAGGATGAGAATAATGCATTTATATATGTCTCATATTTGACGGGCATTCAAGTATTTCTAATGCAATTAGGACACCTCTGAATAGGACTTATAATGGACCTTTATATTTGGGCACTTCTTCTAGTTATTTATTTTATTTATATAGACTATAATTGAATCAGACTCTTCTTTGAAATTAAACCGTATTTTACCCTACATGTGGGTCGTGCTTAATTAATTCTAAAGTTGTGCCACATTCGATTATTCAAGGTGTGGCATGAACTAAGCTTTGACCCAATAAGATCTCTTCTAACCTACCTACATCAATTGTCTGTCGAAACAATAAATTAATGACTCTAAAAGTTGCCATATTAATACAAAGGTCAATAACTCAAATGGGTGCAGGAGAAAACATTGTTACTTAAAATAATTTTAAAAAGATCATCAAAATGTTGACGTCTAATATATCCAAGGAGAACTGAGGCCATGACTTCATTTGGGACCAAAGAGTTCAAAAAGTCTCTTCCATAAAACTTGTTCACAATATAATATTAATACTATTACATTAATTTAATACTACTATTGTATTTTACAAATTAATATCACAGTACAAAATATTATGCAACAATAATATATATATATATATATATATATATATATAAAATTGAATGAATGTTATGACATCAGTTTCATACGATAATTTTTTTTTACCAAATATCTACTTTATATTGAAATACATATATGTATGCCAACATTCTTGATAATTTGTCCTAATACTAGTTTCAACTTTCAAGAAATAGATCAATCAAATCTACTTAAGGGTTTGGTGAAATTATTCGAATTGAAGCTCGACTTAACAGAAGTTCGTAAGACTCATTAATTAATTATAATATAAATGAATTATTCTCAAATATGAGAGAAAGAAAAAAGTAACACAACGAATTATACAAGAACAACAACAAAATTAAATTGTACCAAGTAAAAGAAATAGAAATACGTACAAACTTTAGATATAAAGAAAAATCTACAGACATAAGGCTCCATTTGGATGGAGTGGATTTGAAATCAAGGGATTTGATGATAATATACCATGCATTCACACAAACTAAAATGGAGAAAAGCTAAATGAATGAATTTGATTCATTCAAATATTAAGCACAAGCGGGAGAAGTGAGAGGATTTCAAATGAATAGGTTTTGTTGGGTATTTGAAATCCTTCCACTTATAAGTAATATTTGTGTGAACCAAATTCATTCTTTTAATTTTTCTCCATTTTGATTTGTAAATGTATGGTGTATTATCCTCAAATCCCTTGATTTCAAATGATTCCATCCAAATAGAGCCTAAAAGAAGATTGTTGGTGGTGATGGCGGGGAACGATGGAAGGGGAGAAAAATATTAATTAAAATGAGTAATAACTCATTAATCATCATTTGTTCTCATTAACCACCATAATTGTTTTATACTCATTTTTATTCCCGTTAAAAAAATTCGCATATATTACATCTTTAATTATCACTACTGATACCCTTTATTAATATATGCAATATCTTTCAGTTATCACGACTAATACTCTTTAATAATATATGACGTACTCTTCCGTTATCACGATTGATACCCTTTAGAAAATGGATCAAGTTTCACCGTGAACCCTTGTTCATAGTAGACTTTGTCATTACTAGGAATATAGACTTTGCCAATCTATCTTTGTGGGACAGAGGTAGTATATCAATTTATTTAAGAGCTTATTTGTTTGTGCGATTACTAGGAATATAGTTTATTTTTTCTAAAATTCAAGTGTTTCTTATTGTTAATTTATATTACCTGAAGCCCGGAAAAAAAAATCCTCTGTATACCTTCCTATTTTGGAGTAAAAGTGTATCTCTCACTCAATGTGAAACTAAAATTATCACTTATGATATTATCAAGTTAATCGACAAAAATAACTTATTTTATTCCAACAAAATTTTCTCACTCTATATTTTAGATGTGGGTATAATTGTAAAATTTGAACTTATCACATAATTAATTCTCAATACAAACACTTGAAAATATTAGGACTCATGTTAAACTATATATGTTATAATATTTATTAACAAACATGTGATTTGTGTGATCTGGTAAAATATATCACACATAAAAAATCTAATGTATCACATATTTCACTATCTCTCCAAATTCATTACCCATCAAGTTGTAATAATATTACTACATTTTTTAAGGATAGAGAAAAAAAGATTAATTCGTTTACAAGATATCATGAAACTATAATTCAATTCGATCACATTTATTATATATGTTATCATTTCTCTTCCAAGGACAGCTAAGGGTTTAGGGTGATTTTATTTGGGACCAAAAGTTCAAAGAGTTCACTTTGGGGGTGCAAGTTAGCAAAATGGGTCATATTGAGGTACATATACATGCATCATGTATGCTAAATATTCTAGAAAATTTGACATAATACTAGTTTCAACTTTCATGGCTTTGGTGGAAGTGAAACTATTCGAATTTCGACTTAATAGAAGGCCGATGGTCTAATTTGTCTGGTAACACTCATTAATTGAAATGGTAATGAAATGAATATTATGGGTAATTATGTGATAAATAATGAGAATAAAAGATGATCAAGTTATTGTCATTATACTCTATATGGTAATAAGATTCAAAATAAGTTAATCATTATTATTTTGATTAATTTTATGTTATAATCATTTTTCTTCGATCATTTTATTATTTATCAACCAAAAATTATTTTTTAATCATTTTCATATTACAATTAAAGCGGCAAATATGAACAATGTAATCACCGTTCGATCAACATTTCCTCTCACAATGTAACCACCCTTGACGTAGTGTAAAAATGATTCATTTTTATTTCCATGGAAGAATTTAAATCAAACACTTGTAAATAAATTATTCTCAAAATTAGGAAAAAAAAAAGTAATAAAGACAAATTTGATACTGCCTCCGTCCAATTTTTGTTTTCCCATTTGACTTTTTGACCGATTTTTGTGTGAGAATTATTTCATAGTAATATGTGTACAAAAGTTGTTTTTGTATCAACTAGCATATCATTCATATAAAACAACTTTTGTACACATATTACTATGAAATAATTCTCACACAAAAATCGGTCAAAAAGTCAAATGAAAAAACAAAAATTGGACGAAGGGAGTATAACAGAACTAAAACGATGTTCCATAATCTCAATCATATATATACTTCATTAAGACAAATTTGTACTAATTATTCTCAATCATATATACGTGGACTGAGGATTAAAGATACAATTAGGTCTCGTTTGGTTTCCTTTATTGGATAATACCTGAACTATAATACTTATATTTGTAATATCAGTTTATTTATCAATATTTTGTTTGGTTTCAAAACTTGAGTTAAATAATTAGTAATTAGCTATCAATATTATGTTTGGTAACAAGTATTATAACTAGTATTAATTTATTTTAGACTAATTTGTTCTTATAAATAAAAATAATAATAAACACATCTTGGTGAAAGTGAGGGTGTTTTTGGTATTTTAAAATTTAATAGATGTTGGAGAAATATAAGTATTACAAATACCATATGAAACTTGGAATCTATAATACCATGTATTAGGTATTATTTGAAAGGACTCATTCTTAATAACGGGCTGGAAGTATAATGTATACAATAAACCAAACAAGTGATAAAGTTGTATTAGGGATCAATACACCCTTAATAAAGGAAACCAAACGAGGCCTTACAATATAAAGTACTCCCTCGTCCCACATGAGTCTGCATAGTGACTTTTTCAACGGTTTTTGTGTGGGAATTATTTCATAGTCTGCACAGTGATATAAAACAACTTTTGTACACATATTACTATGAAATAATTCTCACACAAAAACCGTTGAAAAAGTCATTGTGCAGACTCATGTGGGACGGAGGGAGTATTTTTTTATATGAGTGATCTCGCCTTCACACAAGATTTTGCATAAATAAAATAAATTAGTGCAAATATATAAAAAGGAAAGGACTCTGTTTCTTCTTCTTCTTGATTCATACAGGGAGTATTGGCTGTGGTTGGGCAGTAACATTGCTGAAAGCCGACCATATGTTGTCGAACAACGCTGAAACACGCATTCTCCGGCCATAAAAAACGTCATCGTCATCATCATCATCGTTGTTCTGTTTAATAAATTCAGCATACACGTAGTTCAGCAATCCTGCCGCGGATAGCAATCCGAAAACGGCGAAAACGAAAGGGCTCAAGAGAACAGAGGCAAGAGTAGCAATGGATGCGTTTCCGATGGAGAGCAAGCAAAGATCGGCGATGACGGAAGCACGGCGGCGCAGGGGAAAGAGGAGGAGGGCGGTGTAGGCTAAGTAGAAGAGGATGGTGGTGGAAACAGCAAGACGCATTGTTTTGGGGTGGGTTGAGAATGGGTCGATTTTCTTGAGCTGAAGGAAGTTCGCCAGAACCGGAATTGTTAAGGCTATGGTATGGTTGAAGGAATTGATGCATCGAATTGCGTTAAATTGTGTGGAAAAGACACCAACTTGAGAAGATAGGATGTTGAAGTGAGTGTGAAATTGAATCCCATGGTGATGGAGGAATAGAGATATATTAATGTTTCTTGCTGCTTCTGCCATCTTGCTAAAAATGGTGTTGCAGGGATAAGAAAATGAGGAGAGACTGAGAGAGGTGGGTATATATAAGTGAGTGTGAGAGAGGTGGGTAATGGGTATATATAAGTGAGTGTGAGAGAGGTGGGTTATATAGGATGGAAATTTCTAGGTACTATAATGCTGATGTGACATTGTTCACCGTCATTGAAGTCTGTAGTTAGACTATATGTTTATTTAAGTCTGTAGTCTGGCTAAACCCCATAAAAAAAAAAAAAAAAAAACATAAAAAAGGTCTCGGACGACATGTTTTAATATAGCGCAATAAAAAAGGTCCCGGACGACATGTTTTAAAATAGCGCAAAAAGAAAGTCCAGGACGACATGTTTTAAAATAGCGCAAAAAGAAAGTCCAGGACAACATGTTGTAATATAGCGCAGAAAAAAAGTCCAGGACTACATGTTGTAATATAGCGCAAGTTTTTTAAAAAAATGTAAAATTCCACTTTACTTCACGCACTAGTCGGCGACGACCTCAGATCCACGCCCATCACAATTTTTACTTCATTATAAATGGGCAAATTTTATTTTATATTAAATTCTATTGTTATTTTTACAAATAATTTCTATTTTAAAAATATACATATTTATATCAAAATTCATATTATTTAATTCTCTATAAATAGACTCTAATATTGACATATTTTGAAATACAATATAAAATTCTCACTTTTTTATATTAGTTTCTCCTAATTTCTATCATATTCTATTACAGATCCAAATTATTTTTCAAACTCCCAAAATTATATATTTGTATTTGTAATTTTATATTTCAAACATCTATATGTAGTTTTATTTTTTTTACTTTTCAATTTCGTATTCCAATTCTTATACTCCCTCCGTTCACAAAAGTTTGCATACTTTTCTTTTTGGTTTGTCCCACAAAAGTTTGCATACCCCAAAATGAAAATATTCCTCACAACCTCCACTCACATAATACACATATTTACCTTCCATGACATTACTTTCGAGACCCCACATACACTCAATCCAATTAATTCTTTTATTTGTTTATAAAAGTTTACAAAATTATTTTTTCTTAAACTTTGTACCAAAAGATTCCCGCAAATTTTTTTCAGGACGGAGTGAGTAATTTGCATCTTCTGTATTGTGTTATTTAAGCACCTACTAGTAGTATGATTTATGTATTTTGTATTTTATGCATTTCAACTTTTGTAATTTTAATTTTGTTATTAAGATTGTCACTATAATTTTTTAAATGTATTGTACTCCCTCCGTTCAGCCCTAACTGTCCCAACACTTTTTGGCACAAGTTCCAATAGTTACTCAATGCATCGTATATGTTGAATAACAAGAGCACAAATTTAAATTAGGTTTTCATTGATAATTAAGAATGAGCTTTGAGCTCGTAATTATACAAGAGATCAACTAGCTCTCTGTTTTGAGAGCATAACCGTCTAACAAACCCTAACTGCAGTCCTAAAAGATTAAGAACCTAGCACTAATT
The DNA here is from genome assembly GCA_030762865.1 of Paraleonurus japonicus. Taxonomy (NCBI): domain Eukaryota; kingdom Viridiplantae; phylum Streptophyta; class Magnoliopsida; order Lamiales; family Lamiaceae; genus Paraleonurus; species Paraleonurus japonicus. The sequence goes on along the minus strand of CM061059.1, from coordinate 37,741,188 downwards.
CCATCCAGGTTCACTAACAGCTTGTGCAATGCCAATTACGTACGTATGACAAAATGAAGCATGTTTATGCATGCATGTTTGCAGCATATATTGTAACATGCTCCTGTGTGCTACGAACTCCGTCTCGAATGCAGGCCAAGGGCAGTACACAAAGTTAGAAAACGGGATGGAGATAGTGACTTGGTGAAGATATCTGTTTGTTGCTCTAAAGTAGGAACATATCGAACATCTAACTCCTGCTTCTAAATCTTTTCTCGCAAGAAGTGCACATCTATTTCTATGTGTTTTGTGCGAGCATGAAACACATGACTAAATGCCAATTTGATTGCTCCTTCATTATCACACCACAACAAGGATGGAGAGACCAGCGGAAGACTTAACTCTTTGAATAATGAAGAGATCCACAACAACTTAGTAGTGGCTAAGGCAAGAGACCGATACTCCGCTTCCGTGCTACTTCGAGCTACAATATTCTGTTTCCTGGAGCACCAAGAAAGAAGATTGGACCCAAGCTTGATACGAAACCCAGTAGTACTCCGTCGATCGTCGAGGTTGGCAGCAAAATCAGAATCAGCATAACCTTGAAGTTTGAAATCATGAACAACAGTGAAGCAAATACCATTAGAAATAGTTCCCTGAATATATCTAAGAACACGTTTACAAGCTTTCCAGTGGTTTTTAGTGGGGGTTTGGAGGTATTGGCTCAACTTATTCACAGAGTAAGCAATGTCAGGTCTTGTCAAGGTCAAGTAATTGATCTGTACAAGGAGGGTTGATAAAAAAAGATCAGAATCAAGCTTAACAAGTTTGAAACTCGAAAAAGAAGGTGTAGAAGTAAAATTGCTCTTGTCAAGATGGGCACGAAGTAAGATCTCCTTAGCGTATTTAGACTGAGTGAGCTGAACAGAATTATTAGTGACATTGGCTTCAATGCCCAAAAAGTAGTTCACCTCTCCCAAATGTTTAAGGGAGAACTTGTCATGTAAATCAGTAATAAGATGCTGAATGTGATAGGGGCTATATCCAGTGATTACGATGTCATCAACATAGACCAATACCATCAACATTTTGCCTCCAAAAGTCTGATAAAACAGACAATGATCAGAAACAGATTGCTTGAGACCATATTGAACCAAGAAGGCCTTTAAAGTATCATACCACGCCTTATGAGCCTGCTTCAACCCATATAAGGCTTTCACCAATCTGCATACATGCCTAGGCTTTTGATAATCCACAAAACCCTCAGGTTGTTCAATATAAACTGTCTCCTTGAGGTGACCATGAAGAAAATCATTGTTTATGTCCACCTGTTGAATCTGCCATCCTTTTGTCATTGCAAGACTGAACATAATTCTCAATGTGATAGGTTTTTATAACCGGACTAAAGGTATGAAAATAATCAACCCCAGCAGTCTGCTGAAATCCCCTTGCCAGTAACCTTGCCTTCAATCTTTCAACAGTGTCATCCCTATTATGCTTAATTCTGAAAATCCACTTGGTAGTAATAATAATCATATCAGAATTCCATGACACAAGTTCCCAGGTCTGATTCTTCATCAAGGCATTATATTCCTCTTGCATAGCACATTTCCAAGCAGGAATATGAAGTGCTTGAGCAGTTGTATCAGGCTCTATCAAATCTGAAGTCTGAGCAAGAAGCAGCTTTGGATGAGGTTTAAAAATACCATTTTTGATCTAGTGACCATGGAATGATGAGGAAAAGATGTGGAAGGAGGTATAGATGTATGAGAGGAGAGGTATGATGGGAAGAATGTACAGAAGAATCATTTAGAGAAGAGATGGACATAGGAGAGTTATTCTGTGGCGAAGAGGAATTTGTGGTATTGCTAGAGGACTGAGATTTTGTGGTGGTATCTGATGGATGAAGAGGAGAGTATGTTCTGGGAAAAGAAGAATTTTGTGAGTGTGAGGATGTCATGAAGTCAGGAATAGGAGTTGGAAGAATAGGAGGTTCACCTTGTGAGGGAGATGATGAATTAACTGAGCTATCAGAGAATGGAAAACTGACTTCATTGAACTCCACAGTTCTTGATATATAAATTCTTCCAGAGGGATGTAAACATCTGTATCCTTTATGAGAATTGCTATAACCAATGAAGGTGCACTTTGCAAATCTGAATTGAAGTTTTGAGTGAGAGTATGGTCGAAGTAAAGGAAAACAAGCACATCCAAAGGTTTTGAGAAGTGAATAATCAGGACATAGATTGTAAAGCTTCTGATATGGAGTGCTATTTCGTAACACTGGAGTCTCAAAACATACCCATATATACTTGATTAAGACAAATTTGTACTAATTATTCTCAATCATATATACGTGGACTGAGGAGCAAAGATACAAGTACAGTATAAAGTACATTTTGATATGGGTGATCTCACCTTCACACAAGTTTTTGCATAAATAAAATAAATTACAGAATAGAATAGAATAGGGATTCGAGTGCAAATATATATATAAAAAAAAGAAAGGACTCTGTTTCTTCTTCTTGTTGATTCATACAGGGAGTATCGGCTGCGGTTGGGCTGTAGTGACATTGCTGAGAGCCGACCATATGTTGTCGAACAACGCTGAAACACGCATTCTCCGGCCATCCAAAACGTCGTCGTCATCATCATCGTTGTCCTGTTTAATAAATTCAGCATACAACCAGTGCAGCAATTCAGCCGCGAATAGCAATCCGAAAACGGCGAAAACGAAAGGGCCCAAGAGAACAGAGGCAAGAGACGCAACGGAAGTGTTTCCGATGGCGAGCAAGCAATGATCGGCGATGATGGATGCACGGCGGCGCAGGGGAAAGCGGAGGAGGGCGGTGTAGGCTAAGTAGAAGAGGATGGTGGTGGAAACAGCAGCACGCATTGTTTTGGGGTGGGTTGAGAAGGGGTCGGTTTTCTTCAGCTGAAGGAAGTTCGCCAGAACCGGAATTGTTAAGGCGATGGTTTGATTAAAGGAATTGATGAATCGAATTGCGTTGAGTTGTGAACAAACGATGTTGAAGTGAGTGTCAAATTGAATCCCATTGAGGAATGAACATACGATGTTTCTTGCTGTTTCTGCCATTTTTATTTTATATTTTTGAATTTTCAGAGCTTGCTAAAAATGGTGTTGCAGGGGTATGAAAATGAGGAGAGAGAGGTGGGTATATATAAGTGAGTGTGAGAGAGAGGTTCTATTGAATACTCCCTCCGTCCCGAGAAGTTGTGCACAGTTTTCTTATTTGTTTGTCCCACAAAGTTGTGCACACACCAAAAATAGAAATAAAAGTCAACAAAATTGTGCACACACAAGTTAATATCCTTCTTTATTTGATCAAAAAGTCAACAAAATCTGTTTTTTCTTAGTTTTCGTGCCCGGGGAAGTATGCACAACTTCCCAGGACGGAGGGAGTACATATTTGGAAATTTCCAGGTACTATTATAATGTTGATGTGACAATGTTGGTTGTCGTCGGTAGGCTGTTAGACTATGTTTATAAAGGCCTGGACAACAGGTTTTCATATAACGCAAAAACAAAAAAAAAAAAAAGTTTTTTAAAAAAATGTAAAATTCAACTTTTACTTCACGAACTAGTCGGTCGTCACACTCAGATCGACACCCATCACAATTTTTACTTCATTATAAATGGGCAAATTTTATTTTATATTAAATTCTATTGTTATTTTTACAAATAATTTCTATTTTAAATATATATATATTTATATCAAAATTTATATTATTTAATTCTCTATGATAGAATCTAATATTTACATATTTTGAAGCACAATATAAAATTATCACTTTTTTCTTTTGATTTATATTAGTTTCTCCTAATTTCTATCATTTTCTATTACAGATCCAAATTATTTTTCAAACTTTCAAATTATATTTTTATATTTGTAATTTTATATCTAACATATATATATGTAGGTTTACATTTTACTTTTCAATTTCGTATTAATTCCAATTCTTATACTCTCCATTCCACAAAAGTTTGCATATCTTTTTTTTTTAGTTTGTCCCACAGAAGTTTGCATACCCCGAAATAGAAATATTTCTTACAACCTTCACCCTCATATTACACACATATTTATCTTCCATGTCATTATTTTTTAGACCTCACATACACTCAATCTAATTAATTCTTTTATTTTTTTAATAAAAATTTACAAAATTATTTTTTTTAAACTTTGTGCCAAAAGATTCACGCAAACTTTTTCGGGACGGAGGAAGTAATTTGCATCTTCTGTATTGTGTTATTTAAGCACCTACTAGTAGCATGATTTATGTACTCCCTCCGTCCCAAATTAGTTTTCATACTAATCTGCGTACGTATTTTAAGAAAAAGTGTAATGAGTGGAGTATTGAAGGGTAATTTTATAAACTTTTATTATTAAAGTAAGGGAGGTGGTTGGATTGAGTGTAAAAAATATTGACATTTTGTGTAAATATATGAATATTGTGAGGGTGGAGTTTAGGCAGGGGTTACCTTTTTTGGAATGTGAAAACTAATGTGGGTTAAACCAAAAAGGAAAGTGTGAAAACTGATGTGGAACAGAAGGAGTATTTGTTTTTTATGCATTTCAACTCTTGTAATTTTAATTTTGTTATTAAGATTGTTATAATTTTTTAATGTATTGTAATTTATTGTTTTATTATAATTATGAATTTTGAATATTAAAAAAAAATTGATGATGTATAATATGTAATTATTAAATTAAAAAAGAATTTATTTTAAAGGTTGAGTTGAGTTATTGATAAAAATGAAAAATATAAGACATAATTACTCTTTCCGTCCCAAAGACATTTGCATATCTTTTTTGGCACAAAAATTAAGAATTTACTTTTTGGGGTAAAAAGTGTAGGAGAGAGAATAGAGTGCAAGATTATTTTGGGTGGTGGAATGAGATAAAGTGTAGGATAGAGAATAAAGTAAGGTAAAAGATGAGTGATATTTTTTAAATTAAAATGTTGTTGTGAGATTATTAATATTGTGTGATATTTCCTTATTTAAAAAGTGTGCAAATAAATGTGAGATGAACAAAAAAGAAAAATATGTAAATGAGTGTAGAACAGAGAGAGTATTTTGTAAGTCGTGCATGTGAAGCGGGAGTATTTATTAAGATGATGGCGCGAGATTAATGAGATCATATTTGATGACATACTATGTAGCTACGGCTGATTCTATAAACTAGATTTTTACCCGTGCAATGCACAGGTCTATTGTATTTTTTTTTTTTGTAAAAGAGTAATGAATGTACATAAACACATATATATAGATATATTTAAGCACATTCATAAAGAGATACACTCAGGGTGACCTAATGTATAATAATATTGTGCTTGAATAAGTCATGTATCTTCATACATCAAAATGATTAAATTGAAAATTTGGCTTATCAGAATGACAGTTAACTTTTTTTGTCATCGATTAAAAATTGAATAAATAATTTAATTAAACTCTTTAATTTATCGGTATCATCAATACACATATATACCTTGAATTCTGGAACGCTTGAAAGAGTTTTAATAGCACAATCAAATAATATTTATGCTACACTTCTTTCTTAGAGCATTAGATCCATCAACATTAGGGAAACTCACAAAGAATTTTGCAGAAATTTTTTTCAACTTTTTTGTAGCAGGAAATATATTGGAGATCAACCTTTAGTATCATAACAATCACCTATATATGATTTTAGAAAAAATATAATAACTAAAGGATGTTGATTATAAAAAAAAAATAAAAAATTAAATCCCTTCTTTATAAACTTTAAAAATGGATTTTTAATATTAATTAAAATAATGTTACCAATTTTAAGCAAAATTTTTATTAAAATGACTTATTTGAGTTTGAAATTGTCTTCCGTAATGAACCTTTAAAATTAATAGGGAAAAAAATTAATTTAGTCTCTAATTTTATTTGTGAAGAAAAAAATAGGCCTCTTAAATATTTTTTTTTTTTTATGTATATCTAATTTCTTTTATTTTTCAACTAAACATAAAATTAAGGAAAAGTTTAGTATGAAAATAAATGTTGAATTTCCATGTAAGAAGATTGAATGTCTTTTTACCCCTTCATCTTCTTTTTATTAATTAAAATTATATTTATATTTCTTTAAAAATGTTTCTCCAACTCCATTGTGACACATGTCAAAAATATAGGAGTGACACGTGTCAACTTTTGGAGAAGGGTGATTTTACTATTATATATATAGATTTCAAAGGGATCACTTTCAATTTATCTTAATAGAATATTCTATTAATTAATTTTTTATGAGAAGGCAAAGAAAAGTTCCAATGGTTACTCAACGCATGTACAAGAATTAGAGTTTAAACAAGACCAAGTTAATTAATTAATGACTCTATTTTAATTAATTAATTTCACTTAATTCATTGTATACATTGTTCTACTCCCTCCGTCCTATAAAATTTTTTACACTTTTTTTGTCCGTTCTATTATAAGTTTTATAAACTTTACTCTCACAATTCTCACTAATCTACACAAAATGTCACTAGTTTTTTTACTCACACATACACACAACCCAATAATATATTTTTTACTTTATATATAAAAGTTAACAAAATTACCCCTCAAAACTCCTCATCATTGCTTTTCAACTAATCAATATGTGCACTCCCTCCTTTGAAATTTTTTATTGGATGAAAAGAGTATTTTATTTCAACTAATCAAATACTCCCTCCGTCTCGCGGTTCCGGAAGAAAACTTAAATTAGTGTAGGAGAGAGAATAAAGTGTAAGAGTATTTTGGGTGGTTGTATGAGATAAAGTGTAGGAGAGAGAATAAAGTAGAATAAAGTAAGAGTGACATTTTTGAAATAAAATTGATATTATGAGGGTATTGATATTGAGTGTTATTTCCAAATTTGGGGTGTGAAGATAGTTGTGGGACGGACCGAAATAGAAAATGTGAAGATAGTTTCGGGACGGAGGGAGTATTATCTTTTAAAGCAAATGAGTTCTTAATGAATTGACTGAAGTAGTTTTTATTAAAACTTTTGCTCTAATACCATTAAACAATTTTATCTCATCTACAAATTCAAATTTGTAAAAAAGTGTGAAATTAATTAATTTATATTAATTTTTTAATCGTTACCCTGTTGAATAATTGTATTTATAATCACATGTGCTGAAAAAAATAGAAAGGTTGACTTGATAATTCGAAACAATGTAAGTTATTTTGTCAAATTAAATTATTTACAATGTATCCAATTTTAATAAAAAAGTTGACATAGAAATACTGAGTATTATTTTTTTATTTTTTTTTACAGGAATACCATGTATTATCTCTATCACTTGTAAAGGTTCAACATAGAGGTGATCAGAATACCGAAAAATCTGAATTTTCGAACCGAACCGATGAAATTCGGGCTATTCGGTTCGATTTTCAGGGGTAAAATTCAGTTTTCGGTAAAAAAAATAAATTATTTCAATTTTCGGGTTCGGTTCGGTTTTAGTCATATAATAATCGAATAGCCCAAAATACCCGAAATTATTATTATATATTAAAATTAAATATTATATATTATATTATATATTAAAATTAATATACTGTTGCGGTGCTACCCTAACCCCTAATTCCCAAAATGTCTAAACGCTAAGCCTTGCTCGCCGCTTTTCACGCCTCCCCAGTCGTTCGTCGCCGCCGTTTCGCCGTTGCTGGAGTGCTGGTCGCGCATGTTCGTCGCCGCCGTATTCACAGTTCTTACCTCGCGTCGCTGCTGGAGTTGCGTCGCCAGTCGCCACACAGCACAGGTATGGATTTTTTTACTCTGTTCAAATTCAATCTGTTCGTAGGAGGATGATTTTTCAATTTTATTAATTTATTATCCCAGTTTTTGTCTGGAGAGTCTGTGTGATGTGGAACGAAAAGCTTTGGAGTTCATAAACAAACTGGAGAAGAAGCACACTTAATTGAAGATCCTATGCTGCTGTGTTATTTTACTCATTTATTTCTGCAATTCTTAATTTTTATGGGGTTAGTTTGCAATTTTGTAAGACTTGTAAACACTATTTAATCCCTAATTTTTGTGTTTTGTAAGCAACTTATTATGAATTAAAAGAAGAGTGAGTTTATCTCCAGCAATTTTTGTGTTTGATTAATTGTGTTGAACTGTTAAACTTAATTTGGTATTGTAATCCATTAAATATTGCTATTGGATGTTATTTCTTTTTGTATATCTCAATTTTATGGTTTTATTACTTATTTTTGGATTTTACCCGAATAACCCGAAATAACCGAACCGAATTAGTTCGGTCTATTCGATTCGGTCCGTTAAATATTCGGTTCGATTTTCGGTAAGATTTTTAAAAATTTCGGTCTATTCGGTTCGGTCCAAAACAGGCCCGAATAAACCGAACCGACCGAATGCACACCCCTAACAGTTCAAAGGGGCCTCATGAGATGTTGAACCCTTTCCTAAAACATTCCACTTCAATACAATTCTAAATATATTCATAATTTAGTTCGATTTAGCATAATATATACTCACTCCTTCTCTGTCTTTAAGTTTTCCGTCGTTCTTCTTAAAGTTAAATTTTTATTTTTAAATTGTGGCTCCATATTTATAATAAAATACTCAATATTTTAAATTTTTTCTACTTTTTTTATATTTTATTATCTACAACTTTATAATAAAATACTGTATTTTTTAAAACTAATGTATCTCTTAATTAAATATTAAGCTTGAATAGGGGCGGAATATATATATATATATATATATATATATATATATATATATATATATATATATATATATTAATCCTTTCTTTATGTCCAGCTTTACAGTCTTCATGAGACATTTGAACTGAGTTCAATCTTCATTGAGTTAGGTGTCCCCTTAATAAACAAAAGATACGTTAACAAGACACCATGAAATTATATATAGTTGAATATTTCTATCACATCTATAATGTTGTAGACTTGTTGTTATCATATCTCTTACAAAATCAAGAGTTCTTCTGTAAAATATTTTTATCATACAATTAATTTTTAATTATAACTTTATATAAAGTAAAATAATTTTTTTTAATAAAAAAGAGTAATACCAATAAACTAATTATAATTTAATAAAAGGGGTCATTACAACAAGGTACAAAATATTAGCCCATATTACAACTAAATACATCTACAGTAAATCCTTACAACAAGGTACAAAAATAGGGGGCAAATTCCCCAAAATAACCCTCTGCCCGTTTACCTTCTAACAGCAAGAATTTGGCGCATTAAATGCGCTGAAAAGCTGGATACCATTGGGCCCCACACATAAACAATGCATTTGGGATGACCTTGTTATCTGAAAAAGGCCGCTAAAATTCAATTTTATTTCAAAAACAAAATTCAGAGCTTGAGACAGTGAAGAAGATATTTTGAGAGCGATTTTGCGATACCCATCGAAACAAGGTATAAGAAAAACAATTACATTTGTAATGTTTCGTTATTGTGTTGCTTATTGTTGATTAATGTGTTATTTTTGAAGAAATATTCTGCTCAGATATGGTGCGTGTGACGCGAAAGAAGTTGTATGCTGAAGAAGATGATACAGAAAATAGCGATAGACCAAACAGAAAAAGGAATTACGTTGAAGAACGAGAAAAAGAAAAGAAAGGTAAAGATTTTCTAGATTTTTTAAAAAAATGTATAATGTAAAAGGAATTTGAATTTCTTTTGTATTTTGAAGGTATGCGTAGCAGAAATTTGGTTGATGGAGAGAGCAAAAAGAAAGGTTTTATAGATAAGCCCTTTATAGATACAATATAATCTGTTAAAACAAATTAGTTATGAAAATTAATATTATGCTGTTGTTGAATGATTTTCGCAGGAAAAAGAGTCGTTAGATACATTTATAGTTCCACTGAAAGTGATACAGGTATTCGGGGAATAGAATTAGGTCAATATTGAAAGGTTTTCTGAGAAAATTATTTGTTATTGACAGAAACTGAAAGTGATACCGTTATTGTTGAACGAATCCGACGGCGAAAGAGAAAAAATCATAAAAAGAACAGCAGTTCAGAATCTGAAGGTATGAAGACAATGCTATATTTTTTTAGTTTATAATTGATTAAGAATTAACTTGTTTACACCTTCTTTACACTCGCAGATGTAAAATCGAAGAAAAAGAAAGTTTCGAAGAAGGTTATATATGATTCGTCCTCAGATTGTAGTTCTGATAGCCCGCAAGTTAAAAGGGGAAAGGTCATCAGGGCAAGAAACCGATTCGGTGATGTTTTCTGTGCAAATTAGAATTATTGTGCAAAAGTGTGTGTGGCTGTGCAAAATATGAGTTTGAACATGAAAATTTAAACGTAATTGTTCAAATTACAAAGACATCTGTGCAAATATTATGGTTGTTGTGCAAATATTTGTGTAATTGTGCAACTGTTGATGCTATTGTTCAAATTGTGATGTAGTTGAAGCGCTTTTACCGAAATGAATCTTTCTAAAGCTATATAGACTAAAGCTGTATTATGTGGATTTTTTTTTAGGTTCTATCAAAGTGGTTAAAAACGAGACATATTATAGATCAAATCTACGAACTGCAGTGAAAGAGTTGAACAGTGTTGAGTTTAGAGATGAACATATTAGCATATTGAAGTTAACACCTTACTGGTTGTTGTTTGATGCAATATATAGTAAGGAGCATGAGAAATTGATGAAGAAATGTCACAAATTCGAAGAGGATATAAGACAAATAGTTAGTACTTTTGACTTTGACAGCAAGTGTTTTGTTATTGGAGGTGAGGAAATACCATTGTTGAATAGGGATGCAGAACTAATATTTGGGATTACTGGAGGGACTGAGATGATTGAGATTAAGGGTGAGGAATATAGAGTTACACCTTGGATAAAGAGATGTTTTAAAAGAGAGATTGAGAGTACAGAATCTGCATTTGTGATGTACAGAGCGGTTTTATTCCAGAAAATAAAGAAAATTATCAATAGTAATGAGGCTGAGGATATAGATGATGTTGCTAGACTAGTGCATTGTTATTTTATGGCGTGTGTCCTGTCTCCATTTCAGAATGGATCATGTTCGTTCCACTTATCTGTTTACGTGGAAGATCTGGAAAAAATATGCAATTACGACTGGAGCACATACATTGTTGATATGTTCAAAACATTGGAGCACGACCCTTGAGGAAAGTTCCATCGAGAAATAACATAGGTCGGCATGATTGGAATCCATCAATGCAAGCTTTAAAAGAGATAAATAACCTTTCAAAGCAATTAGAAAACTCATCCTGTTCAATAAAAGCAACACTTCCAGGATTGGTTCTAAGCACAGCTCGTACATACCATCTAAGATGATCATAGGATTCATCAAAATTACCAAAAATTGTATCCCTGGCTATTTCAGCTGCACGCCATGCTTTGTGATACGGTACTTCAATGCCATAATTAATGCGAACCAGATTTATTACATCAGTACCACGGATTGTTGGCTTACTCTTAACATCTTGCATTGTAAGCTTGCCAATTAATCTAGGGGCAAATCGTTTGGACTTGTTATTTACCAAATTTCCCAAACAATTATGATTGAGAGAAGCCTTATAGATAACAAATTCTCCTGCTATTCTGTTATTTTTTGCCCTAATAAACCAGTCACAACAACCACCAAGAGACCTTGATTGAGAGCATACCACAGATATATACTTATCACTATTTCTAACAAATTTATACAAGAACCCCAAACGTGTTGCATACTTAATCAAGGACTCCCTGAATTCTACTGCACCCCCAGGGAAAACCGTCCCAACACCACCCTTCATTAGATCAGCCCAACCATCAGATAAATAGGTAGTCTTACTAATGGGAGGGCTTACATCAAAGAAAGACACATTGCTTAAACCAGAAAACTCTTCAATAGGAAGATTGTCAGGATTAGAAACTAAATGAGATACATCATACACCCCATTTTCTTCATCAGACAAGACACAACTAGTATGATTATTATCCAAAACAGAATGATCACGTAGAGATATTTGAACATCAACAACATTTGAAGCACAGCCCTTGGATATATAATGTACGTTGACAAGATCTTCGTCTGACTCCAATAAACAATTTTCCAAACCACCGATAGAGCATGAGAGAGAAAACTCACCTTGCTTCAACTCTGGCCATTGAAGGATAATCTTGGAAGTGAGATTGAAGAAAGTCAGAGTATTTCCAAGTGATATCAGCTTCATTCTACCATTGAATTTGACAGCGAAAATGGTGATAGGTGAATCACTCATAATTCGAATCTTCGCAGTAGATTCGAAATTTTTTAGGTAACACCCCAAAAAAGAAACCAGCGATGGATTAATACTAAATAAAAAACAAAATATATAGCATTCTTGAAAATTTCCCAGAAATGGATAAATGAACGAAAAACCAGAACAAATTTTCTCTGGGGGCGAAAAATGATACAAAAGAAGGAAAAATTTGAAAATTTGAAAACAAAACAGAGAAAAAGTAGAAACCGGACACTGATGATGGGACGGCATTCTCGAGCTCCCTCAGCCGCATTAAATTTCCCGGCGGAGAGAGAAACAGTACAAAATACTGCGCAGAGAGAGAAAGGGAGAACGAAAGAATAGGAGAGAGAGAGAAGCGTGTGTCGCAGTACGGAAAGAGAAAACGGAGCAGAGGAAGGGGGGGAAGGGTAATTTTGGGAAGTCAGCGCATTAGTGGGCCCAACCGGTTTTTTTTTGTATCTTGTTGTAATAAGGGGATGAACCGTGTATCCCCTTGTAATTACCCCTTAATAGGGGTAATTACAAGGGGATACACTTTAATATTGTTAGGAAAAGAAATTTGTATTTAGTTTTGATGTGTTAAAAGTATAAAATAGGATGACCAGCTGAGCATCTTGTATAGACAGCTGAAGTATTTCTTTGTAAATAAAACTAAGTATAGAAGATCAGACAAGGTCGAGATATCAGACGAGGAAGATTCCCAGATAGAAGAGATATCAGACAAGGTCAAGATATCAGACAAGGATAGCACAGGATTGTTGAAGAGCAAGACAAACGTCTAGACAGAAAAAGAAAATGGAGACGAGGTGAAGTAAACATCAGATGAAGAGGTGTTAGAAAAATATTATGCGAAGATTCAAGAAGCAGTTTCAACAACTCAGGAAGAAGTTACAGAATTCAGTTATATTGTTATAACTGATCAAAGAAGTTACAACTGCCAAGAGGAGTTCTCTATAAATAGGAATAGAAATCAATTTAGAATTAACTTTTGACACTTTGCACTCTTCATTATACTCTGTTTACGCAAGCAACAAAAATCATACACATTCAAGAACGTGTTATACGTTTTTCAGTTCTTAGTGTTTATAGAACACTTTTTCATTAGATCTTCAAGCCATAGATATTCAGAAGTTAGGAAGATTCATTGTAAGGCTGAAGATTCATCATTGTAAGTAAGATAGCAAGAAAGAAGGAAGTAAGTAAGTGAAGGCCCTTCTTCAAGTTCGAAGAAGGAGAGTGGACGTAGGATCGTTTGATCCGAACCACTATAAATCTGGTGTTATTTCTTCTTACTGCTTATTACTTGTTTTTATTAATTGGTTCTTGATTACAAATCTGTTATCTGACAAAGCTTTAGATCCTATAAGAATTGAGTATAAACAAGAATTTGTTTCCGCTGTAATTCTGTTTTTGGAGTTGATAGATCATCTAAGCTTGCAAAAGTTTTTGATAATCTATTCATCCCCCCCCCCTTCTAGATTATCACTAGAGGGTATCTTGTTTTTGCATTTAAACTCGTTCTAAAGGGACCCAACAAATATTACAAATAATATGTAAACCAATCATATAGTTTTACTGAAACAAGACATTGCGTCTAAGGAGAACTGATGTTTTGCCAATGATTTCATTTGGGACCAAAGAGTTCATCTGGGGTGTAAGTCAATGAACGTCAAAATATATGCATCTCATGTGAATGAGTAGGTCTTGTACAAAACAATTTCATTGAGACAGAGTATAATTTATGAATAACCCTTTAACACAAAAACATTTTAAAAAATGTGAATGATAATTTGTGCTAGTTTGTAAATCGTCTCACCGTTAAACTGTCTCACACAAATTTTTGCTCATGTCATAACAAAGTAACAAACACCATATTCCTCGAAATTTTTAAATCCATATATAAAATTTTAGAGTTCAAATTTTTGCGCTCACTATAGTTCCGTAACCAACATACCTTTAGGGCTCGTTTGGTTTCCTTTATTGGATAATACCTGAACTATAATACATATATTTGTAATACCAGTTTATAATCAATATTTTGTTTGGTTTCAAAAACTTGAGTTAAATAATTGGTGATTAGCTATCAATATTATGTTTGGTTGCAAGTATTATAACTAGTATTAATATATTTTAGACTAATTTGTCCTTATAAATAAAAATAATAATAAACACATTTTGATGAAAGTGAAGGGTGTTTTTGGTATTTTAAAATTTAATAGATGTTGGAGAAATATAAGTATTACAAATACCATATGAAACTTGGAATCTATAATACCATGTATTAGGTATTATTTGAACGGGCCCATTCTTAATAACGGGTTGGAAGTATAATGTATACAACAAACCAAACAAGTGATAAAGTTGTATTAGGGATCAATACACCCCTAATAAAGGAAACCAAACGAGACCTTAAAGAATAAATTCTATACTAAGTTTTGGTGAAGTTATTAGAAACTCGAATTCACAAGAGCTCGTTGAATTCATTTGATGAATCTCACTAATTAAAAAAATTGAAATCATACTCATATTTGACAAGACAAAGTCCCATGTTCATCAGAAATATTGTACAATTCAAATGCATTTTTAAATAATTTAGGTTATTTTCATTTAAAAATATATGTGAAATAATTGTGTATATTAACCAAAGCAACAACACTTTTTAATGAAAACAACTGATATTATTCAAAATGCATTTAAATTGCACGGTTCATATGCACAAAATTCCTCCTCATTTGACAATATTAAACTTCGTTAGTTCATTCGATCTAAAACTTTGTCGGTTCATTAGTACACTTTTTAAGCCTTGTTAGTTAATTAGCTCATAAAATAGAAAAAATAATATCAATTATTTAAAGCATTTACTTATATGATACATATAGAAGTATGTAATCGAGCTTTTACAAGCAAAATGAAACTCGGGGTTCAAATGGTTTACTTTCGTGTGAAGTTAGTGAACGCCTCAATTAAAAAATGGTGTAATATTGGATTGTAAAAAAAAATTATGTCAATTTTTCTTGACAAAACATTTCTTTTGAGGGCATAAACGTTCAAGTCTACACTATTACCTTTAGGCTCCATTTGGATGGAGTCATTTAAAATCAAGGGATTTGAGGATAATACAAATACATTTATAAATCAAAATGGAGAAAAACTAAATGAATGGATTTGGTTCCCACAAATATTACTTTTAAGTGGAGGATTTCAAATACCCAACAAAACCTAGTCATTTGAAATCCTCTCACTTCTCCCACTTGTACTTAATATTAGAGTGAATCAAATCCATTCATTAAGCTTTTCTCCATTTTAGTTTGTGTGAATGTATTGTATATTATTCTCAAATCCCTTGATTTCAAATCCACTTCATCCAAATGGAGCCTTAGAGAAGATATATGATGCTCAAACTGATAAAAAATCGTCTAATTTTTCTAACAGGATCATTAATAATATATAAAGTACACATACTCCTACTCTAATTCGATATTATTCCAGGTTTAATTTATCTTGACCGTCTACTCTTAACTTTCTCGAGTAGACTTCCTCTTATCTATTAGTGCTAATTGATTCCAATTTTAATGATTATGCTATTTTTTCTTACATTATTTTTTTACTAGGCTCGTGAGTTGGCTTATAAAATATAAAAAACTAATGATTAAATATTTGATTTATTTAAAACTTTTACTTATGATTAATATAGAAATAGGTAACTGAACTAAACTGTTTGAGTAAAAGTATATGTTTCAGAATATATGTTGTTAAGTATCAAAGGTGGGTGAACTAATCAAATCACAGGTGCAAAGATTAACAACAACAAACAAAAAAACCAGAAAACAAAGAACACAAAAAATGAAGAACACACAATTTACGTGGTTCGGCCAAAATTGAGCCTACATCCACGGGAGAAAGGGGAATCAATCACTAAACAATCACCAATTACAGAGTACAAACTCAATCAAGCATCAATTTGTTAAGAAGCTTTTTCAAAGAATCGAAAAACCCTAATTTTTGTTGATCTCTCTGAATTCTTCAACACTAAAACTGAAACAAGGGGAAAACAGTATCAAAAGATCCAGAATTCAAAACCGATCCGAGCCCAGGTGATCACTGCCGTCAATTCCTAGGCAATCGTGGCAATTAGATGATCAAGATGATAATCTGGAAAACAGTAGCAGTGGTT
Source organism: Paraleonurus japonicus (assembly GCA_030762865.1). Lineage (NCBI taxonomy): Eukaryota > Viridiplantae > Streptophyta > Magnoliopsida > Lamiales > Lamiaceae > Paraleonurus > Paraleonurus japonicus. The sequence goes on along the minus strand of CM061059.1, from coordinate 37,724,762 downwards.
ATTTAACTAACTTTAGAATCCGTTATCTCAAAATCGCACTTCTGAAGACTTGCGACTTTTGGCTCCAGCATTAGTGAAAAAACAACTTTAACAATCCAGCGAATAACACCACCTCTTTCAATCAATACACCCACACATACCAAAAAGTAACCAAAGTGATACCATGTCAAGAATCAAACTGATACTTCGTCAATTGATACAACAATTCTCCACCTCAATTGCAAAGTATCAGATTCCCCCCATTATCTCGAATATTCATCAACCATCAGTGCACATCCCAGGTTCTGAGTTGAACAAGTTCAGAACAATAAGTGAATTTGTTGCTAGGCAAGGACTTAGTGAGCATGTCTGCAGCATTGTCTTCCGTGCTAACTTTCTTCAATGATACAACCCCTTTCTCAATCATATCTCTGACGAAATGAAGCTTCACATTTATGTGCTTTGATCTCTCATGAAAAACTTGATGCTTTGCTAGGTGTATTGCACTTTGATTATCACAAAAAACAATCACAGACTTCTGTTTGATACCAAAGTCTTTAAGAATACCCTTCAACCACAATGCTTCTTTGAAGGCTTCTGTAACAGCAACATATTCGGCCTCTGTAGTGGATAATGTCACCATTGATTGTAGAGTGGATCTCCAACTAATGGCTGTTCCATATAGAGTAAAAATGTAGCCTGTTAAAGACTTCCTAGTATCAATGTTCCCAGCAAAATCAGCATCCACAAAACCTTTTAGAGGTTCCCTTTTATCATCAGTCCTTTCAAATATAAGACCAAGACCAGCAGCACCATTCAGGTATTTAAGGATCCACTTTAATGCATTCCAATGAAAAATCCCAGGATTTGTCATGTATCTGCTTACAACACTCACTGCATAAGCCAAATCAGGTCTGCTGCATACCATTGCATACATCAGACTTCCTACACCACTAGCATAAGGCACACATTCCATTTCTTCCTTCTCTGCATCAGTCTTAGGAGAGTAAGCTGCTGAAAGCTTAAATTGCTGACCAAGAGGAGTACTCACTGGTTTGGACTTGAACATATTGAACCTCCTTAGAACCTTCTCAATATAACCTTTCTGAGATAGGAACAGCTTTCCCTTCTGCTTGTTTCTCAGAATATCCATACCAAGTATTCTCTTTGCCTCTCCCAAATCTTTCATTTCAAAATGAGTACTGAGTTTTGCTTTGAGAGCCTTGATCCTTATACTGCTTTTACTAGCAATGAGCATGTCATCCACATATAATAGAAGATATGTGATGACCTCATTTCCTTGCTTCTCTAAATATACACAACTATCATAGCTGCATCTAGAAAAACCAACTGAAATCATGAATCTGTCAAATTTGAGATACCACTGTCTTGGACTTTGTTTAAGTCCATACAATGACTTCTTGAGAAGACACACCTTGTTTTCATTTTCTGGAAGAACAAACCCCTCAGGTTGCTGCATATAAACTGTCTCTACAAGATCTCCATGCAAGAATGTTGTCTTGACATCAAGTTGTTGCAATTCTAAGTTCTCTTGAGTAACTTTAGCCAACTAAATTTTGATGGAGCAGTGCTTAACAACAGGTGAAAAAATCTCATTGTAGTCCACTCCTTTTTTAGTAAACCCTTTTGCTACAAGTCTAGCTTTATACCTAACTTGTTCAGAATTCCCAGAATCAGCAACTTCAAGTTTTCTCTTGTAGATCCACTTTGATCCCACTATTTTCTGAGTATTTTGCTTCTCAACTAGCTCCCAAGTTTTGTTCTTCTCCAATGATTGTAGTTCCTCTGTCATGGCAAGCAACCACTTATCCTTTTTAGAACTATTTACTGCTTCAGTGTAAGTGCTTGGCTCTTGATGCTCCAAGCTTTCTGTTGAAACCAGAGCATAAGATACCATATCTACATGTCCATATCTAAGTGGTGGATGTATGTTTCTCCTTTGTCTGTCCCTCACAAGACTGCAATTTCTCAAATCTTCTTCATGAGTATCATCATCATCATCATCACTGATGTCCATGTCTTCTTCTTGAGTTTGCAGATGCTCTTGATGATTATGATTGGCATCAGTTTGATGATTAGTGTCAGCTGTGACAGGCTCCACCTCAACAGGTATACTATCTCACCTATATTACCATCCATATCATGAGAATCAGCAGATTTTGGGTATCCCATCTCTTTCTCATTGAAAGTAATGTCTCTGCTCACAATAGTCTTGTGATTTTCAGCTTCAAGACACCAACACTTGTATCCTTTAACCCCCTTTGGATAGCCAATGAATATACACTTCAAAGCCCTGGGTTCCAGTTTATCTTGCCTTATGTGAACATAAGCTAAACACCCAAACACCTTTAACTTTGAGTAATCACAAAGTTTCCCATACCATACCTCATCAGGTGTCTTCAATTCAATAGCAGTAGAAGGAGATTTGTTGATCAAGAAGCAAGCAGTATCAACAGCTTCTCCCCAAAAAGATTTTGGAACTTTTGCATCTGCAAGCATGCACCTAACTCTCTCAAGAATAGTCCTATTCATTCTTTCAGCCAAGCCATTTTGCTGAGGATTAGAAGACACTGTTCTGTGTCTTGTAATGCCCTTTTCTGCACAAAATTTCTAAAATTCTTCTGATAAGTACTCCAAACCATTGTCAGTTCTAAGATGTTTCAAAGTCTTTTGCTTCTTATTCTCCTGTTCTGCAAGCCATTCCTTGAATTTATCAAATGTCTCATTCTTGTGTTTGAGAATAAACACCCAAACCTTTCTGCAGAAATCATCAATTATGGTCATGAAATATCTACCACCTCCATGAGTTTGAACTCTAGCAGGTCCCCATATGTCTGAATGAACATAATCAAGAGGTTCCTTGGTGGTGTGAGTATTTTTCCCATAAGAAAGCTTCTTTGTTTTCCCAAAAATGCACTATTCACAGATATCAAGCTTTGATACATCTTTACCAGAAAAATCTCCCTTCTTTGATAGCTATTTGAGTCCTCTTTCTCCAATGTGAGCAAGACTCTTGTGCCACAGAATTGTATCTGATTCAGACATCACAACATCAGCCTTTCTAGTAACAGTTTCCCCTATCAAAGTATAGAGACCATTTACAATTCTCCCTTTCATCACTGCTTTTCCAGCTTTGGTAACAACCATGAATTCATTATCAGTCTTGAATTCATATCCCAAAACATGCAGAGATCCCAGAGAAATTAAATTTCTCTTCAGGTGTGGTACATATCTCACATTTGAGAGGATCCTATGTTTTCCATCAAACATTTTAACTTTGACAGACCCTATCCCTTGAACTTTGCAGCTCTCATAATTTCCAAGAAGTACAATCCCATCATTTGATTCTGCCAGGTTTATAAACCAGTGCTTTATTGGACACATATGAAAAGAACACCTTGAGTCTAACACCCACTCTTGATTCAACTTGTTATCAGTTATGGATAATACTTCAGCACTGTCATATCCATTTTCAGCTATTGCAGCATCAGCAGTGTTTGAATCTTGAGCTTTATTGCCCTTTTCAGGATAATTTTTCTTTAGATGTCCAATCTTGTGGCAACCATAGCACTTTATCCTTTCCATAAAATCACTTGATGATTTCCGATCAGATTTCGGTTTATCTGATTTCTTCTTCCCATTGAACTTTTTCTTCCCATTCTTGGCCTTAATATTCAGACTTTCACCCTGATTTCCACCTTTCTTTTCATCAGAGGACATTTCAATTATCCTTGATTTTAATGCAGTAAAAGCCTCCTCAAAAGTGAGTTCACTTTGCCTTCCATATAAGAGAGAATCTTTAAAAGATCTATAAGATTTTGGTAATGCCTTTAACATCATTAAGGCTTTGTCTTCATCCTCCAGTTTCACATCAAGATTTTCAACATTGTCAATGGCCTTGAGAAAATCATCCAACTGCTCATCCATTGGTTTGTCCTCAGTAAATTTAATGGACATCAGTTTCTCCTTCATACACAATCGATTAGTAACTGACTTGGTAAGATACAAGCTATCAAGTTTCTTCCACATCTCCAGAGCAGTTTTCTCCTTCCCTATTTCTCTCAAGACTTTGTCTCCCAGGCATAGTATCATCATGCCATAAGCCTTCTTGTGCATCTCTTTCTTCTTGGCTGCATCTGCAGATATTGATTCATTCCAAGATGGATCCAACACCTCATCAAGACCATGTTGATAGAATAAGCCCATCATCTTCATTTTTCATAGACTGAAATTATTTTTGCCATTAAACTTTTCAACATCCAATTTCACTGAAGTCATGATTAATTCACTTTCCCACAGACGGCGCCACTTGTTAAGTATCAAAGGTGGGTGAACTAATCAAATCACAGGTGCAAAGATTAACAGCAGCAAACAAAAAAACAAGAAAACGAAGAACACCAAAAATAAAGAACACACAATTTACGTGGTTCGGCCAAAATTGAGCCTACATCCACGGGAGAAAGGGGAATCAATCACTAAACAACCACCAATTACAGAGTACAAACTCAATCAAGCATCAATTTGCTAAGAAGCTTTTTCAAAGAATCGAAAAACCCTAATTTCTGTTGATCTCTCTGAATTCTTCAACACTAAAACTGAAACAAGGGGAAAACAGTATCAAAAGATCCGGAATTCAAAACCGATCCGAGCCCAGGTGATCACTGCCGTCAATTCCTAGGCAATCGTGACAATTAGATGATCAAGATGATAATCCGTAAAACAGTAGCAGCGGTTATTTAACTAACTTTAGAATCCGTTATCTCAAAATCGCACTTCTAAAGACTTGCGACTTTTGGCTCCAGCATTAGTGAAAAAACAACTTTAACAATCCAGCGAATAACACCACCTCTTTCAATCAATACACCCACACATACCAAAAAGTAACCAAAGTGATACCATGTCAAGAATCAAACTGATACTTCGTCAATTGATACAACATATGTACTTTAGTTTTTTTTTTTATTAATAAACAGTTTAATTCATGTTTTATATTTATTGAACTCCTTTAATCTCGATTAGGTAAAGCGTGCTCGAGACCTATGAATGAATTGAATAAATTAAGTTCTCATCGATATAGCAAACATATGCCTCATATAACAAGTTATTATTGTGTAATTAATACGATATATTTTAAAGAATTGTCACATTAAAATTTATCAATTTGTCTCACCTTATCATTCACTTATCCATTATTTCAGTTTAAAATTTTCTTTTTGACCAATTAGTTAATTTTGTTTGTTTCATGATCTCATAAACGAATTTCACTAAATATATATTAAATCAATATAAAATAGTCTCAGTTTATTCCACCGGATGTATACACAATTCATTCGCGACCCAATTGAATCGTTTATTTACAAGTATATATATATATATATATATATATATATATATATATTCTACTAATACATTCATTTAATTTTGACAAAATAAATTATATAAAACAATTTCATACATATAGTGTCAATCTCATTTACTTATATTATATAATATATCAATAGACTTATGAAGCTCCAACTCAATCATATTTTAAACAAAATAAGACTCAAATACAAAGATTAAAATCTGTAAAATGTATGAGACACTCACGCAAGACTCCCTCTTCATTTCTTTTGCCAACCAAAAATAGCCAACTTACCAAAAATAAAATAAAATAAAAAGACAATACTCCCTCAATCCTATAAAATCTTTTACATTTTTCTTTTTCGTTCGTCCCATTATAAGTTTCACACCGTTAAAATGAAAAATCCTTTATAAACTTCAAACTCACAATTTCCACTAATTTACACTAAATGTTATTATTTTTTTACTCACATACACAAAACCCAATAAATTTCTTTTCCTAAAGTGTGTTCTCTCCTACATGTGAAAACTTTTCCGGAATGGAGAGAGTATATATTACGATAAAATTCATAATTCAGGCTTGTGCTTTATTCAAATCGAGTTGAATACTTAAAGTTTGAGTTTATATTGAGTCTTTATCGAGACAAGCTCGATTACACTATCGAGTTGAAAATAAAATTTGACTCAACTCGTTAATAGAGTCGAGACGAGCCTAACGAGCCCTCATATATTAATAGAGTCGGCATGTTTAATCTAACGGTATGCGCATCTCTCAACTTGAACGAGATCTCATGATAAATTCTCCATTCTTCATGGTCCAATTGTATCTTAAGAATCACACTCCTATAAATCTTATTTATAATATAAAACTGATACCAAACTTATACTATTACATTCAGTCACTCATATTATAAATATGTTGTCATGTGATATCAGTTTATAAGTGCAATATTATCATTAAATAAATGTTATGATATTAGTAAATGAATATAATAGTATTAACTTCATAATTTTCACACTAGATTTTGTGGTATCTTAAAACAATAAAGGACTCTAAATACGTTATATTAACACATATATTAATAACCCAAATATGGATGCAGAAAAAGTTGAAAAGTTTTGATTTAAAATTTATCTAAACAAAATCAGCTAAATGTTGCAAGTTTGATATCAAGTTTTTTGACATTTCAACTTTTATTCAAAGAATTCCATGGAATTAAAAAAAAAAACGTTTACAAGATATTATGAGACTATAAGTATAATGTTAATGTTCCTTTGAGACCAAAGAGTTCAAAGAGTTCACTTTGGGGTGCAAGATAGTGAACCTTTAAATACTTACAAATATATAGGTCATTATTATGATTTTAATATAAATATATTAATTAATTTTACACTTTTCTTCAAATTCGAAAGTTTAGATAAGATAAAATTCTTTCATGGTATTAGAACAAACTCAACTCCACCTCATTAGTTAAGTTATATATTTATTGGGCCTCCTCAATCCTCTTCACTATGAATGAAATCAACAATTCAACTCACGAGCTGGGAGTATTATTATACTCCCTCCATTCCATTAAACTCTTCACACTTTATTTTTCTGTATAAAGTCTACCCCCGTAATATCCTCTAATTTATACAAAATATCATTAATTTTGGACCTACACATACAAACAACTCAATAAATTTATTTACTTTTACGTCATCTCTCAAAGATCAAAGCATTACTCTTCTTTCTTAAAAAGTGTACTCCTTCCTATGTTTAGTTTTATGGGATGGAGGGTGTGTTTAATATAAATAAATTAATTTCATATCCGAATCACGTCTAATTAAATAAGTATTTAGTAAAATCACACGAAGTTGGACTTAATAAAAGTTGATCTAATTAGGTGGTAAGACTGATTAATTATAATATAAATGCATTATAGTCGAATTTGACAAAAAATAAATAAAGTAACAGAGCTAGAAAATTATAGAGAAGAACCAAAATGATCTGTATTAAGTAAAAGAAAAAGGTAGGCATTATTATAAATATAACAGAAGTAAAATGATGCTTAATACACACACTAAATCACATCCACCATACGTGAACTGATGAAATAAAATACAATACAAAAAAAATTACAGGATAAAAATAAAAATTCGAAATTAATACAACATCTTTAGCCTCTACTATGAATGATGATTCTAAAAAAGCACTTTCTATTTGATCTAAAACAAAATCTAGTCATTTTATGATTACTAAGAAAAATTATTTCATCAAATTCAAATTTTACCTCTCTATATTTTTAATATAAAATGATAATGTATGGCATTAAATAAAAGAATGAAACTGCCATTTTATACCTATATTTATTACTTTTATTTAAAACTCTTGTATTTATTCAAGGCCCTCGTGAATAAGTTTAATCACGCTGCTTAAGACAAATATTCATATTATGTTCTTCACTTGGAGTGGGGGAACCCATAAAAGAAAAAAAAACAAAAAAAAGGGCTGGAGTAGGAAACCCCTTCTTGCTGGGACCCTCTTCCTTACTCCAAACCCCTTCTTGCTGGGACCCTCTTCTTTACTCCAAACCCCTTCTTGCTGGGACCCTCTTCTTTACTCCAAACCCTTTTTTGCTGGGACCCTCTTCTTTAATTCATGCTGATGTGACATTGTCGACCGTCGTTGAAGTCTGTAGTTAGACTATATGTTTATTTAGGGCTCGTTTGGTTTTCTTTATTAGGGGTGTATTGATCCCTAATACAACTTTATCACTTGTTTGGTTTGTTGTATACATTATACTTCCAATCCGTTATTAAGAATGAGTCCGTTCAAATAATACCTAATACATGGTATTATAGATTCCAAGTTTCATATGGTATTTGTAATACTTATATTTCTCCAACATCTATTAAATTTTAAAATACCAAAAAGACCCTTCACTTTCATCAAGATGTGTTTATTATTATTTTTATTTATAAGGACAAATTAGTCTAAAATAAATTAATACTAGTTATAATACTTGCTACCAAACATAATATTGATAGCTAATCACTAATTATTTAACTCAAGTTTTTGAAACCAAACAAAATATTGATAAATAAACTGGTATTACAAATATAGGTATTATCCAATAAAGAAAACCAAACGAGCCTTAAGATACCTAACTGGCTAAACCCCATAAAAAAAAAACAAAAAAAAGGTCTCGGAGACACGTTTTGATATAGCGCAAAAAAAAAAAAAAAAAAAAAAAAAAATCCCGGACGACATGTTGTAATATAGCGAAAAAAAAAAAGTTTTTTAAAAACATGTAAAATTCCACTTTACTTCACGCACTAGTCGGCGACGACCTCAGATCCACGCCCATCACAATTTTTACTTCATTATAAATGGGCAAATTTTTTTTTTTTTTTTTGACGGGGATGGGCAAATTTTATTTTATATTAAATTCTATTGTTATTTTTACAAATAATTTTTATTTTAAAAATATACATATTTATATCAAAATTCATATTATTTAATTCTCTATAAATAGACTCTAATATTGACATATTTCGAAGCACAATATAAAATTCTCACTTTTCTCTTTTAATTTATATCAGTTTCTCCTAATTTCTATCATATTCTATTACAGATCCAAATTATTTTTCAAACTCCCAAAATTATATTTTTGTATTTGTATTTTTATATTTCAAACATCTATATGTAGTTTTATTATTTACTTTTCAATTTCGTATTCCAATTCTTATACTCCCTTCGTTCCACAAAAGTTTGCATACTTTTTTTTTGTTTGTCCCACAAAAGTTTAAATACCCCAAAATAGAAATTTTCTCACAACCTTCACTCTCATAATACACACATATTTACCTTCCATGACCTAAGAGGTGAACAACATTCATTTAAAAACCTAAGTCATTCGAGCTATGGATCGTTACGAAAATTTAATGAAAACAAGTGTGTTGCAAAGTTCGTAAAAAATATACATATTTCCCATAAAAATTCATAACTCACTGTAAACTAATCCAAAAAATACAAAATTTGAATATGTTATTCTACACTCAGTTAGGAACAACTTTCATTTGGAAACCTAAGTCATTCGAGCTACGGATCGTTACCAGAAATTTAATGAAATGAGTGTGTTGTAAAATTCGTAAAAAATGTACACGTTCCACATAAAAATTCATAACTCACTGTAAACTCATCCAAAAAATACAAAATTTGAATATGTTATTCTAAACTCAGTAAGAAACAACTTTTATTTAGAAACCTAAGTAATTGGAGCTACGGATCGTTACCGAAAATTTAATGAAAACAAGTGTGTTGCAAAGTTCATAAAAAATATACACGTTTCACATAAAAATTCATAACTCACTGTAAACACATCCAATAAATGCCAAATTTTAATATGTTATTCTGAACTAAGTAGGGAAAAACTTTAATTTAGAAATCTAAGTCATTTGAGCTACGGATCGTTACTGAAAATTTAATGAAAACAAGTGTGTTACAAAGTTCGTAAAAAATGTACACATTTCACATAAAAATTCATAACTCACTGTAAACTCATCCAAAAAATGTCAAATTTGAATAGGTTATTCTACACGCAGTAGGAAACAACTTTAATTTAGAAACTAAAGTAATTCGAGCTACGGATCGTTATCAGAAATTTAATGAAAACGAGTGTGTTGCAAAGTTCATAAAAAAAGTACACATTACACATAAAAATTCATAACTCACTGTAAACTGATCCAAAAAATACAAAATTTGAATATATTATGCTACACTCAATAGGGAACAACTTTCATTTAGAAACCTAAGTTATTCGAGCTACGGATCGTTCCAGAAATTTAATGAAAACGAGTGTGTTGCAAAGTTCATAAAAAATGTACATGTTTCACATAAAACTTCATAACTCATTTTAAACTCATAAAAAAAATACCAAATTTGAATATGTTATTCTACACTCAGTAGGAAACAATTTTTACTTAGAAACCTAAGTCATTCGAGCTACAGATCGTTACCAGAAATTTAATGAAAATGAGTGTGTTGCAAAGTTTGTAAAAAATGTACATGTTTCACATAAAAATTCATAACTCACTGTAAACTCATAAAAAAAATACCAAATTTGAATATGTTATTCTACACTCAGTAGGGAGCAACTTTTATTTAGAAACCTTAGTCATTCGAGCTACGGATCGTTACTAAAAATTTAATGAAAATGAGTGTGTTGCAAAGTTCGTAAAAAATGTACACGTTTCACATAACAATTCATAAATCACTATAAACTCATCAAAAAATATCAAATTTGAATATGTTATTCTACAGTCAGTAGGGAACAATTTTCATTTAGAAACCTAAATCATTCGAGCTACGGATCATTACCAGAAATTTAATGAAAACGAGTGTGTTGTAAAGTTCGTAAAAAATGTACACATTTCACATAAAAATTTATAACTCACTGTAAATTCATCCAAAAAATACAAAATTTGAATATGTTATTTTACACTTAATAGGGAACAACTTTCATTTAGAAACCTAAGTCATTCGAGCTACGGATCGTTACAAGAAATTTAATAAAAACGAGTGTGTTGCAAAGTTCATAAAAAATGTACACGTTTCACATAAAATTTCATAACTCACTGTAAACTCATCAAATTTTTTTTACCAATTTTGAATATGTTATTCTTTACTCAGTAGGAAACAACTTTCATTTAGAAACCTAAGTCATTCGAACTGTGGATCGTTACCAGAAATTTAATGAAAACGAGTGTGTTGAAAAGTTTGTAAAAAATGTACACATTTTACATAAAAATTCATAACTCACTGTAAACTCATCCAAAAATTACTAAATTTAAATATGTTATTCTATACTCAGTAGGAAACAACTTTAATTTAGAAACCTAAGTCATTCGAGATACGGATCGTTACTAGAAATTTAATAAAAACGAGTGTGTCGCAAAGATCGTAAAAAATGTACACGTTCTCATAAAAATTCATAACTCACTGTAAACTCATCAAAAAATAAAAAATTTGAATATGTTATTCTACACTCAGTGAGGAACAACTTTCATTTAGAAACCGAAGTCATTCGAGCTACAGATCGTTACCAAAAATTTATGAAAATGAGTGTGTTGCAAAGTTCTTAAAAAATATACATGTTTCACATAAAAATTCATAACTCACTGTAAACTCATCAAAAAAATAACAATTTTGTATATGTTATTCTACACTCAGTAGGGAACATCTTTCATTTAGAAACCTAAGTCATTCGAGCTACAGATCGTTAACAAAAACTTAATGAAAACGAGTGTGTTGCAAAGTTTGTCAAAAATGTACACGTTTTTACAAATAATATGTAAACCAATCATACTGTTTTACTGAATCAGGACATTGCGTCTAAGGAGAACTGAGGTTTTGTCAATGACTTCATTTGGGACCAAAGAGTTCAAAGAGTTCATCTGGGGTGTAAGTCAATGAACGTCAAAATATATGCATCTTATGTCGAAGAGTAGGTTTCGTATGAGACAGTCTCACAATGAGATTGAGTATAATTTGAAAATAACCATTTTAACACTTTGAAAAATATAGATATTAATTTGTGCTAATTTGTAAATCATCTCACCGTGAGACTATATCACACAAATTTTGCTCATGTCATAACAAACACCATATATACAATTCCTCAAAATTTTTAAATCCATAAAATTTTAGAGTTCAAATTTTTGCGCTCACTATAGTTCCGTAACCAACATATAAAGAATAAATTCTATACTAAGTTTTGGTGAAGTTATTAGAAACTCGAATTCACAAGAGCTCGTTGAATTCATTTGATGAATCTCACTAATTAAAAAAATTGAAATCATACTCATATTTGACAAGACAAAGTCCCGTGTTCATCAGAAATATTGTACAATTCAAATGCATTTTTAAATAATTTAGGTTGTTTTCATTTAAAAATGTATGTGAAATAATTGTGTATATTAATCAAAGCAACAACACTTTTCAATAAAAACAACTGATATTATTCAAAATACAATTAAATTGCACAGTTTATATGATGCACAAAATACCTCCTCATTTGACAATATTAAACTTCGTTAGTTCATTCGATCTAAAACTTTGTCGGTTCATTAGTACACTTTTTAAGCCTTGTTTGTTAGTTAGCTCATAAAATAGAAAAAATAATAATTTAATATCAATTATTTAAAGCATTTACTTATATGATACATATAGAAGTATGTAATCGAGCTTTTAAAAGCAAAATGAAATTCGGGGTTCAAATGGTTTACTTTGGTGTGAAGTTAGTGAACGCCTCAATTAAGAAATGGTGTAATATTGGATTGTAAAAAAAATTATGTCAATTTTCTTGACAAAACATTTCTTTTGAGGGCATAAACGTTCAAGTATACACTATATTACCTTTAGAGAAGATATATGATGCTCAAACTGATAAAAAAATCGTCTAATTTTTCTAATAGGATCATTACTAATATATAAAGTACACATACTCCTACTCTATTTCTAATAGGATCATTACTAATATATAAAGTACACATACTCCTACTCTAATTCGATATTATTTCAGGTTTAATTTATCTTGATCGTCTACTCTAAACTTTCTCGAGTAAACTTCCTCTTATCTATTAGTGCTGATTGATTCCAATTTTAATGATTATGCTATTTTTGCTTTCCTTATTATATTTTTTAACTAGGCTCGTGAGTTGGCTTATAAAATATCAAAAACTAATGATTAAATATTTGATTTATTTAAAACGTTTACTTATGATTAATATAGAAATAGGATTAAATATTTGATTTATTTAAAACGTTTACTTATGATTTATTTTAATAGAGTAAACGTTTTTCTCTTTTCAGCTTCAGGAGCTTTTTCCTTCAATGCAAAAGACTTCCTGCTGCAGCCGAAATTTTAAATCTTCTTCGGCTTCTCTTGACTCAGTTAGCCTCTTCTCAAGATCCATTTCCCGAGCCAAAGACTTCTCCAGCATTCTCAAGACGTTCTTTTGCTGTTCTGCAGTCTGGATTTTAATCTTTGCACTTAAATCTGAAAGGCTACAATTTTCTGAAGCATCAAGCTCCTTGCCATCTTTCCCTGTCAATATTGAAGCTATTGTTTTAGTAAGAAAAACTCATTCTCTAAAACTGATAATTTGAAAAGGTGGGGATGGAAATAATGTAGATGAGGATACAAAAAACATAAATAAGAATATTGTTGGACATTCAGAAGGACATCAAATCATCCAAAATAGTAGAATACTCGTGTTTTATATCTTTTGGCATAGCAATGGCCTATCAATAAAAAATATCATCTAAATTCTCATTCTCAAAGGTATTCAAAACAGGAAGATGAATTCTGAAAAACATACATTTTTCACCAGAAGAAGCTAATAAGACCCTCCTGAAATTGGCAGATTACATCTTTATATCAGAGATCTATTCAAAGGAACATGCTATATCAAGTTCAACCCTAATTAAAGCATCTGCTACTCTTTCTAGCTCATGCATAGAGTCTCCACCAGAAGAGACAGCTTCAAGTGAATCAATATTATTTGATTCAGCCTCCACTTCACCAGAGCTGACATTTTCGATGTAAGCAGGCCAATTTTTAATATTGTCAGAAGTCATTTCAAGACTTCTAGTATTTTCACTTTAGTTCCTGTAAAAGGGAGTACTCTGTACTTTAGTCAAATAATATCAAGTGAAGCTAATATTCTTCTGCTGAAATGACTCAAAATATCAAAAATGTGAACAAACTTATAAGCAAATTAAGTCTAGACAAAGCATGGTACTCATTCACAACTGGTTGTAAAGATATAAAAGGCAATGGTGTTGTTGAAACAAATCAGTATTCCACATTGAATTACAAAAATAATAAAAACCAAAGGTCAAATGTCAATTGTTACACAATGAAAAGGTTGGTAAGATAAACGGTTCGTGGTAAATTACACCATTTATTACCAATCTTTGCATTTTATAACAAATTAATATCCAACCATAGCATTTTGCAATAAACTGGTATCCATATTTTGATAGTATTCGTTTATCTTACCAACCTTTTCATTGTGTAACAATTGGCATTTGACCTTTGGTTTTTATTATTTTAGTAATTCAACGTGGAATACTGATTTGTTACAACAGCACCATTGCCTTTTATTTTAAAGATTGGTAACAAAAAACAAAGCTTTAGTTTACAAAATGCAATGGTTGGTAACAATAAAAATATATATTAGAAACAGGATACCAAAATTCAAAGATATAGAACCGATGGTTAGTATTGAACTCTTCTCACCCATAAAAAAATGCTGAAATACAAACAGTATCCTCTGATAAGAAATGTTCATCACGTGAGGCAGTTAACATTGAAAAGGGAGAAACTGAGAAAAGAAAAAGAAATAACCTACTTTCAACACAAATGTATCTTTATATAAAAAGACACCTAAATACTTTACTAAGTTTACTTGAGCACTAAATTACTTTTTTTTTTTTTTACCGTGAATAATATGCTTACTACATTTATTAGACAAAGAAATAACAAAAATTTGCTTAATGGAACTGATGGTGAGAAACATATGAATGCCCAGAATTCACCACTCCCAATCTATGAAGAATAAAAAGAATGTGCGAAAGCAGAACATACCATGAGTTGAATTCTATAAGCATGACAAACCGAATCAATCCACTAGTTACTATTCTTTTTGTACTTTGCACACCATTTTAACCCCAAAACTTTAAGGATATGATCCTCTTATCTAAAGGTAATAAAATCATAATACCTACAAAACTCAAATCCTACCAACTGAAAGTCACTTATGGCGCCAACAAAATATGGCAAAAGTGATGTCTCAGAATTTCATTTTTTGGTATTTAATAGTAGATATTAGCTCTCAACTATAGAAATTCCTAAGAGACTGATGAAAACAAATAAATTATACAAAGACATTTATAGTATCAAATGCTTCTTAATTAACTGAATCTGTTCGAAGAACACCCCATCTCCTTCAATCATATTCTAATATTTTCATTCGCAAGATTGATAGTTAGCTAATTATAACAATTAAAAAAAATTAATCACCTGCTAAATTTCTCTTTCCTGTACATAAAATTATACAGCAGATTCCATTTCTAGAAGATATTGCATCACTGCCTGTGAATAGCATCTCAATAAGAATGCCTGAAAATCTCGGAATCATTAATTGATAAAAATAACGCTAAAATCAATATACCTATTCGATCTAAGAGATCTATTATATTAATTTATTTTCAGTGCACACTCTATGATCGGATGCCTAGACATACATGCATGTATATCTCTCAGAGAAATCTGCGGAGTAATTTCTGGAGTGCATACTGTAATTTCTCAGACATATCACTCACTAATCGTTCTAACAATGAACTCACATCTCCAAGACAACAAACTGTGGTTATTCTTCTCTACAAATCACATAACATACTCACATAGGCATTTTCACAAACACGTTATGGGCAGAAAATGAGAAAAAAAAATTCAGAAACAAACTACCCTAAAAAGGAAAAACCTGGCGAGGAAGGAAACCGATAACGGCGGAGCGAGGAAGCGGTAGTGACGACGCGGCGGGGATGGCGGTGTGGCTTCGGCGGCTGGGGGACGCGGTGGCTCTGATGCAAAATTAGGGCTCGCGTAATTTTAGGGCTCACGAACAGGTTTTGACTAGGAGCGGAGCGAGGAAGCGGTGGGGGAACGGCGGTGGTGACGAGAGGAGCGAGGAAGCGAGGTGGTTACTCCGGCGGCAGGGGAACGGCGGTGGTGGCGGCTCCAGCGAGACGAGAGGTGTGTACCGTGTGTTAGGCTGAGTATACGAGTTTTTTAGTTTGAGGAGGAAATAAAATATCTAAGTATCGTATATATACCCCAAAAATTAGAATTAAAAAAAAAATTAAAAGACAACGTTAAAAGACAAAGTTTGCTAAAACCCGTTGTCTTTTGGTGCAAATCCATTACCTAAGACAACGGATTTACCTAAGCGGGTTTTAGACTTAAGACAACGGTCAGAGCCGAAAACCGTTGTCTTAGGCCATTTTTGGCATAGTGATATAAATGCATTATAGTCGAATTTGACAAAAAATAAATAAACAGAGCTAGAAAATTATAGAGAAGAACCAAAATGATCTGTATTAAGTAAAAGAAAAAGGTAGGCAGAATAAATATAACAGAAGTAAAATGATGCTTAATACACACACTAAATCACATCCACCATACGTGAACTGATGAAATAAAATACAATACAAAAAAAATTACAGGATAAAAAAAGAATTCGAAATTAATACAACATTTTTACCTCTACTATGAAAAAAAAAACACTCTGTTTCTTGTTCATTCATAGAGGGAGAATGGCGCGGGGTTGGGCATTGAGGTTGATGAAAGACGTCCATATATTGTCCATCATTCTCCCAATATCAAACTCATCATCATCATCATCGTCGTTGTTCTGTGTAATGAATTCATCATACAACCAGTACATCAATTCCGCCGTGTAAAGCAATCCGAAAACGGCGAAAATGGAAGGGCTCAACAGAACAGAGGCAAGAGACGCGACGGACGCGTTTCCGATGCAGAGGAGGCAGTGATCGGCGATCATGGCAGCACGGCGGCGCAGGAGAAATTGGAGGAGGGCGGTGTAGGCGGCGTAGAAGAGGATGGTGGTGGAAACAACAACACGCATTGTTCTGGGGTGGGTTGAGAAGGGCTAATTTTTCTTGAGCTGAAGAAGGCTGATGAGTATAGGAATTATCAAGGCGATGGTTTGATTTAAAGAAATGATGAATCCCATTCTTATCAAATGGGAAGATGAGGTGAATTGTCTGAAAAATGCAGCAGGAATGTTTAAGAGAGTGTGGAATTGAATCCAATCAAGGAATGAAGTGTTTCTTGCAGTTGCAAGAATGGTGTAGCTGCAATGCAGAGTAAGAAGAGGAAGCTGTTTCCCAAGGTAGTATATATTTATAAGATCACCTAGATGGTGTTCTTACGACTTCAATGATCTAGCTTCTATTTGCAAAAGAAATAAAAAGAAATGGAAAAACAATGCAAATGTGTGTAGGAATACGAAATTAAGTTAAGTGTATAATTTTCTATCTAATTGTGTGTACTTATGTGAGTTTCCCAATGAAATCTGAATATGAGGGTATATATAGGGAGGGATTAGGGGAAAAATATGTTAAAATTGCATTTTTGGCTCCGAGTCGGGGTTGACTCGGTCAAACTTGGTCAAGTTGATCGAGTCAACTCGCCCGAGTTGCAAATCTGGGTAATGGCTGCGGCTAGGCTCGGTCCGAGTTGGAGAAAGAGGGCAATCGAGGCGATTGGGGGCGTCATCCGAGTGGAGCTACGGCGAACTTGATTGCTTGCGCCTCAACTTGGTTGGGTTCGGCTTCAGATTGAGTTGGGCACGAAATCATGCTGAAAGAAGGTCACACATTCGACGACGATGATTTGCGCACAGCGACGGCGAGAATCTTGCAACGGCGATGATGAACGATGCGGCGGCGACGATATAACTGTGTGGGATAGGGAGAGAAGACAAGGTTTTAGGGGTGGAGGAACTTAAAGTGAAAAAATCTTGTAATGGGTTTTTCTCAAAAATGAATAAATAGAAAATGATAGGTTTTGTTTGTAAGGTCTTTCCTTCTCAAAATCTCAAATTCGTCAAGGCCAAACACATCATCCACCACATCCAGTCTTCGAATTTCCTCTCTGAACTGATTGATGTTCCCTTGAATATTACCGAAAACCGATGAATTCCATTTCTTGAGGCCTTCTTTCAGATTTTTTAGCTTCTCCTTCATGATATATCCCCTTATCCTGCAATCCTGTAGCTGTTCTAGGAAGATGTCACAAAGCCTTTGAACTCCGGGTGAGAGAGCCACAAGTTTATGAACCTAAAAGGTTTTGTTCCCCAGTCAACAAAATTAGTGTCCAGGAATAAAGGGCAATGATCTGAAACTGATCGTGAAAATCCTCTTAAAACAGTAGACGGCCAGCAGTTCATCCATGAATCATTCACCAGAGCTCTGTCTATTCCATCCGGCTTATAACACGTGAAATTTCTTCCTTTAAGAGGTAAGTCCACAAGATCAGAAGAGCTAATAAAATCATCAAACAAAAGAATGTCATTCCCATGAATCACCTCACTGCTTCCAACCCTCTCACACACATTTCGAATAGAATTAAAGTCGCCCAGAACACACAAGCAAACATTTGAGTTCTGCTGCACCACCGATTTCAGTCTATCCCAAAGTTCAATTCTATCACTTAATGGACACGGAGCATAAACATTCACGAAATAGCAATTAATTCAAGCTGTAAATAATAACCGCCCCATTCATGTTCCAAAAACTAGAGCAAGCAAAATTATCAGAATTCCAAATAGTAAGAATACCTCCAGCTCTGCCGTTAGCCGCCCATCCAAAATTTCCTGCAATTTGCTTCTGATAGACTCTCCATCTTTGTCTCTTGTATGCATCCCACTTTATGATTTCTAATTAACGAGCCCACCTCCTTCTTCTTCACCCTACTCCCTATCCCTCGTACATTGAAAGAGAGAATCTGTTTTTCTCGCTTATCCACAGTTCTGCCCTCTATCGCATTTGAGCCTAAGTCAGCAAAGGATTGAGCCATTTCGTCATCGCTCCTTTGGCTAACTAAGCCCAACCTCTTCCCGAAATCCCACGCCTTATTTGCATCTTCCATCTTCTTATACAATAATTTTGATTGCTTGTTCCCTTTGTGGTTGGCGGCAAGATGCTGTTGGATTTGCTTTCCGAATTTCAACCTCTCCATCGGATTTACTAGATGAGAACCTATCTTTATGAATTTGTCGGTTCCGCGGTGAAGAAATTATCATTCTGATGGGTTAATCTGAAATTTTCACAAATAAATGGGCTTTCATGGCCTCCTGAAAAACGGCCCACCTCTGGATGCTCTACTGAAACATGGCCCAATATAGAAACATTCTCTGAGGCATGTGGGTCCCGCAAGAACTCTGCTCTCTTTATCAATTGTATTCACTAATCTTGGAATTTTCTCCTGCAATAATTGCAAATTCTCCTCATTTGTTGGATGTCCCACTTCCCCAGGAACGATCACTCTCTCTGCCACAATTAGAATTTCCTTTCTCGGCACTAACACCTGGATTGCCGCGACATACCTCTTCACCGTCGCTCTCCGGAATCAATTTTTGCCGCCGCCGGACCTTCGGAATCTGAGTCCATCAGGGATTCATACGTCTCTTCGCTCACTCTATTTTCCGTTGGGAAAACAATTGTTGAATGCTAATAGTAAAAGAAGCTCCGTCAATACGAATCTGCATGATCTTGTTTATCTCGGGCAAAAAATATCAGTCACTCTTCCTGTTCTGTTAAACGTCTCCTTCAGCTTCTCCAAGTTACAGTCCTCCGGAAAATTTCTAAACAGATAAGTGATGCTATATATTCTCTTCTCCGATCCTAAAAAACTCTCGTTTAGGATTTGAATGTCCTCTTGCCTAGGGTTTGGGTTAAGCCTATGGCTGGGAAAAGTATACTGCCTCACCGGAGGAAAAATGGTTCCCTCCGCCTCACCTCTCCATCTTTTGTTTGTGTAACTAGTTGTAATAATCCCTTGAAAGAATTGAAAAGATAAATTTGATATAATAGAACTAAAACGATGTTCCATAAACTCAATCATACTTCATTAAAGCGTTCACTATACGTGGACTGAGAAACAAAGATACAAGTACAAAACAAAGTCGTAGCTAGGTATGCATGAAACTGTTTCACAGTAAAACGAACAATAAATTGTGAATAAAATAAATTATAGGATAGAAATAGAAATTCAAAACTAAAACAACATGAAGAGTACAAATACAAAAAAAATAAAAAGGACTTTGTTTCTTCTTCTTCTTGATTCATACAGGGAGTATCGGCTGCGGTTGACCGACGACATTGCTGAAAGCCGACCTTATACGCATTCTCCAGCCATCAAAAAAGTCGTCGTAGTTTTGTGTAATGAGTTCGGCATAAAAGCAGTGACGCAATACAGCCGCGGATAGCAATCCAAAAACGGCGAAAACGAAAGGGCTCAAGAGAACAGAGGCAAGAGATGCAACCGATACGTTTCCGATGGCGAGCAAGCAATGATCGGCGATGATGGCAGCACGGCGGCGCAAGGGGTAGCAGAGAAGGGCGGTGTAGGCTAAGTAGAAGAGGATGGTGGTGGAAACAGCAAGACGCATTGTTTTGGGGTGGGTTGAGAAGGGGTCGGTTTTCGTCAGCTGAAGGAAGTTCGCCAGAACCGGAATTAATGTTAAGGCGATGGTTTGGTTGAAGGAATTGACGTTGAATTGTGTGGAAAAGACAACAACTTGTGAAGATAAGAAGTTGAAGTAAGTGTGAAATTGAATCTCATTGAGGAATGGAGATACGATGTTTCTTGCTGTTTCTGCCATTTTTTTTTAATATTCAGAGCTTGGTGTATGAAAATGAGGAGAAAGAGCTGGGTATATATTTTTGACAGAATATAGGTGGGGGTATCAGGGTATATATAGGTGAGTCAGCTATGATTTGGGTTTCGGATTTGTGGGTTTCGGGATTTAGAGGTCAATTTCAATCATATGTGGAATAGAGTCGAAATAGAAAATCTTATGTGGCATGGAGTCGGAATAGGAGAAAATCTGGGTCCTATATATATATATATATATATATATATATATATTATTTTTAGCAACCACTTCACACATTGCAAAGTTTTTATTTTTTTTTTCTATTTTTTGTTGTCCAATGCGTGAATCAAACTTTATTTTGTTTTTTTAATTCCAATGTTGCAGTTTTTGTACTCCTTTTTTTATTTCTAATTGTTATTTTAATTAATGTTCAATTATTGTATTATTTTCTATTACAATCCTTATTTTATTTTTCAATAAAATTTTAATATTTGTTAAAAAAAGTAATATATTTTAATTAATTATAATTTAAATATCATAATAAATATTAAATTGAACAAGTAAAATCATATACTTATAAAAAATAAGTAATAAATAAACATGACTAATAAAATTAATAAATATAATTTGATAGTGCATAAGTATTTTTGATGAATGACGCATGGAAAGAGCAATGAGCTATACTCTGATCTTTAAAGCAGTATGTCAAAAAATATATCAACATTATTTTAATTTTATAATTTAAATATTATAATTAATATTTATTATAATATTTAATTGTAGTATAAATAAAAATAGTTAATGAATAAATATGAAATAAATAAAATAGATGCTTCAAAAGTGGGATTCATAAATATTTACTTATCTGACGTTATTCTGCCTAGGGCTTGGTATATATTTGTCAACAGTCAAACTCTAATACATAAATAGTTTAGCGTGTGTTTGTAATTTAACTATAATTAGACCATATATCTAAGTTTCGATAATACTTATGCAAGCATTATAATATTGTTGATGCTCACAATAGGGAAAAAAACAAGTTTTTTTTAAAAATGTGAAATTCAACTTTACTACGCACTAGTCGATCCGCTACACCAATCACAATTGTTATTTCATTAAAAATTGACAAATTTTATTTTAAATTTATATTGTTATTTTTATAAATAATTTTTATTTAAAAAATATACATATTTATATTAAAATTCATATTATTTAATTCTCCATAAATAGAGTCTAATATTGATATATTTTGAAGGACAATATAAAATTCTCACTTTTCTCTTATGATTTATATCGGTTTCTCCTTATTTCTATCATATTCTATTACAAATCCAAATTATTTTTCAAATTCCCAAAATTATATTTTTGTATTTGTAATTATATATTTCAAACATCTATTTGTAGTTTTATTTTTTACTTTTTAATTTTTTATTCCAATTCTTATAATTTGCATTTTCTGTTTTGTTTTTATTTAAGCACCTACTGGTAGTTTGATTTATGTATTTGTTTTTTATGCATTTCAATTCTTGTAATTTTAATTTTGTTATTAAGATTGTCATAATTTTTAAATATATTGTAATTTATTATTTTATTATAATTATAAATTTTGTAAAAAAAAAATTGATTATATCTAATATGTAATAATTAAATAATTAAAAGTAATTATTTTAAAAGTTGGGTTGTTGATAAAATAGAAAAAATATGACAAAAGAATTATGTTGTATGTATGGTTGTGGAGGGAAGATAAATAATTTATTTATTAAAAGGGTGGCTGGGGGGGGGGGGTAAGGTAATAGATTAGCTCAAAGAACAACATCGGAATGTTAATATATATATTCTAAGAGTCATCGAGCTGTTGCAGTTGGAATCTATAAAATTCCCTACGTCACTTTCAATTTATCTTAATAGATCATTTTAATTAATTAATTTCACTTAATTTATTGTATATATTATTGGGGCCATCGTAAGATACACTGAAACTGCCATCCTTACTCATTTACTTTCCCCATAAGTCATTTCAAAAATAATATTTTTTTCAATTTATTCCTGTCATTTCAAAAATAATATTTTTATTTTTTAATTTACGTTTTCAATTTTTACATCCCTATTTTCAGTGTTTACATTTTCCCGATGCAAAGCTTGACGCTTTCACCAAATGCACATAACGTAAAATATTTGCACAGCATGATCAAATGTATATATACACATATCGTTACATATGTGCACACAATGTTATATATATACACACCCCCATTATATGAATGCACACAAGGAAGTATGAATGATCACAAAAAACAGAAGCTTTATTTTGACAGCTTCATTGGGGGCAATTTCAACGGGCACAATTAATTATACACAGAAAATACCACTACACAAATATGGCAGAAACAAATTTCGCCAATTTATTAAAAAAATAAAAATAAGATTCATCAATTAATTATTTAAAAACATAACAATAAGATTCACCAAATTTCTCTGTTAATTCTTCCTCAAATTCCAGAGTCCTTGGCAAATAACATCATAGAAACAACAAATTCATAGGAGTCATCTCAACCCTATCATAGCTCCTAGGGTTTTTAGTGAAACCCTAGTCACAAGCGGTGCAAACGACGGTTGTTGTGAGACGGCGCCACCGGTGATAGGGACGGCTGTTGTGAGACGGCGCCACCGATGATATGGGTGTTGGTGGAGAGAACAATGAAAGGCAGCGGCGGTGTTTGAGAGAGAGAAGGAGTGAAGATGACAGAGACAATTTAAAAACAAAAGAATATGAGAGAGAGATGTGTGATGGTGAAGTAAATTGTTGAATTCACTATTCTTATTTGATGGTCAAATTAGAAATTTCAATTATTCAATTATTTAAAGCATTTACTTATGATATAGAAGTATATGTCATCGAGCTTTTACAAGCCAAATGATATTCGGGGTTCAAATGGTTTGCTTTGGTGTGACGTTAGTGAAGCCTCAATTAAAAAATGGTGTATATTGGATTGTAAAAAAAAAGAAAAAAAATTATGTCAATTTTCTTGACAAAACATTTCTTTTGAGGCCATAACACTATATTAGTGAAGATATATGAAGCTCAAATTGATAAAAGATCGTTTAATTTGTCTAATAGGATCATTAATAATATATAAATTAACCATACTCCCACTCTTAAGCTCCGCTTAATAGGAATTATTATCCGAGGTGAGATAATACAAAATTAGTAAAGAGTTTAGTTGTTTGGTAGGCCATAAAAGTAGATATATAAAAATTTGTTTGATATCTTAAATTTATTTGGTAGGCATTGTTAAAAGATGATATAAATTAATATGATGATTGGTAAACTATATAATGATCAGTATAACATATAAAATTACATTTTTACCCCTAAGCATTTTTTATTCCCTCCCATTATTTTCTCATTTCCACCTAAATCAGTAGCAATCATCCATAATTCTTCATGAATGCAGTCTTGTTCCTGCGATACAGATGTCCCCTAAGTAAGAACTTACGATGGTTATCAAACCACGACTGTTTGCGACTGAGTCTTAAAGTGAAGGCATCGAAGTACTCAGCACAATATGGACAAGCAGTCCTTCCAGCGGTGCTCCATCCAGACAGCATTGAGTAAGCTGGAAAGTCGCTAATGGTCCAGATTATATTAAGTTTTTTTTTTTTTTTTTATAAAAGTTGATACAACCACAATTTTTCTTACATACATTTATAGGCTTAAGTTAAATTAATTTTATGTTTAAAAATTGTCATATGATAATACTTTTTAGATATAAAATAGATATTTAAAATATTTAAAGATTTATATATTAACTTATTTATAAAAAAATATTCATATTGTGCAAGAGGTCTAAGGTTCAAACCTCCTTAGAAATATATTTTTTAATTAATTTCTATATTAAAATGCCATATAGATGTCATAATATTAATTATAAATCAATAGGAAAATGACATATAGATATTAACATATATATGCATTTAATAAGAATGTGACACCTCATTCAAATTAACCTCATGACGACACCTAAGCAAAAACAAACTCCCTATTAGTAATATAGGGATGTCGATTAGCAGAAATATAATAACCCTCGTCATATTTTAATATTTTTCTTTTCTGTTCCGTCCAATTTTGTTATTCAAATATTAAAAATAAAATATAATATTTTTATCTTCATTCAATTTAATTTTTCAATTTATCATTGACTTTATTTGTAAATAATCACTTTATCATAAATAAATTTTACAATATTTTATAATACCCTCAAACATATCTACTTTATACATAAACTACTAATATTGTTTAAAATCTGTCACAACGAGTAAGGGATGGAGGGAGTAATACACACTAGAAAAATCTTTTTCATTCTTTGATTATAACTTGTGCGTGGAAAGATAGAAACAAAATGACAGCAATTTTAGGTATTCGGTTAAATTATATTGGTCCAGGTGTTTTTCTTCATTACATACATAATTAATTTTTTTGAAGGAATTACATACATAATTATTAAAAATATGAAATGTTAGAACATATATATATTTTATATCCTAATCTTTGAAAATATCAATGTAGAATGGATCTATTATTTTGTTAAGAAAACGCTAGAGATATAATTTTTAAAACATATTCTTTCAAAAAAAAAAAAACATACTTGTATAATTTTTCTATATTAATTAATTAGTTAACAAAAAGTATAGTGGAATTTATTAATGATAGAGATGGGTTATGTAGAGTAGGTTTCAGCATTTATGATTTCTTCTATAATCAACTAATTTGGTTGGTGGTTTCGATCAGGTCATCTTGCTCTACTTGGAGTTTAGATTCATCATTTAGTAGGTTGATTATAATTAATGTATATATGTTATTTTTGTAATAAATTGCCATTCATAGCATGTTAAATAGAGATCAATTCTTTATTAAAAATTAAACATTTAGTAAGAAAAACAATTAATAAAATAATGCTAAAAATTGGACATATATTTTTTTAAAAAAAATAAAATAAAATAGATAAAATAAGGGTATTATAGGGTTCATTTATGAATAAAGTGATTGATTTTGAATAAAATTCAATGACAATTTGAATAATTAAGTGAGGTGAACATACTTTTGATGAATATATAGAGTATACACTATGGTATACTATCACTCTTAATGGAACATCAAGCTAACGAGGAATAACTCAAAAATGTCTTCGTGAAAAGTCACTTTTATGTGAAGCAATTTCATAATATGAATCTGACACCATTAGAATCATTGACTGATACCATAATCATTTTATAGTGTGATATCAGTTTATAAGTGTAATGATACCACTAAATGAATGTTATGCAATCAACGAATATGAATGTAATGATATTAATTTCATACTATTAAATTGTTTCACACTAAATTTTGTGCTTTGTAAATATTGTTGGTCTTGTGCGAACTAGTTTCACCGTAAAATTAATTTACAACTAATACCATTTGATAAAATAATTAATATTATTCAAAATTTAATACCATATAATATAAATAATTAATATTGTTTAATAAAATAACTAATACTATCAAAATTAGTTTTAAGGTGATATCTTTTAAATCTTTTTAGAATATTTCTTTTGATTTGTTGTTGTGATTATCCCTTGTAAATTACCCTTATATAATGGATTAATTTTAAATCACCTTACTTCACTATGATGCAAGCAACCAAATACAAGAATACATTAACAATTTTAAGTTTGTTTCTTTCTTTCTCACATCCTCATGCTTGGGTGGAGGTAGGTGTTGCAATTTGGATTAAAGAAGAGCTCAGTTCCCCCATTGAGCCCACGCTAAGCTAGATCCATCACTAATGTTACACAAACTCTCTTTTGAAATTTATTTATGGTGCAAAACTGATATTATTATATTCATTCATTAATATCATAATATTAATATTCATTTAGTAATACTATGAATTTATAAATTACTATCATTGTATGAAATATTATAATGTTATATTATATGAGTAATGATATTACTGAATAAATGTAATAATATCAACTTCATATGGTGAACAAGTTTCACAGGAAAGTCACTCCTAATGTTATGCATTATGCACACCAGATTGGGTTGTGGTTTGTAGTGCATAGGTATTGCAGCGAGTGTAAATGAGATAAGATATACTGATATGAGGATACATTTTTTTTTAAAAAAATTAGAATGTGATTCATCAAGAATACGTCTACTTATTTACTCCCTTTGTCCCAAATCAGTTTTCACAGTTGATTTTTTCAGCGGTTTTTGTGTGAGAATTATTTCATAGTAATATGTCTACAAAAGTTGTTTTATATGAATGATATGATAGTTAATAAGGTTAACTAGCAAGTATGTCATCGAGCTTTTACAAGCCAAATGAAATTCGGGGTTCAAATGGTTTACTTTGGTGTGAAGTTAGTGAACGCCTCAATTAAAAAATGGTGTATATTGGATTGTAAAAAAACAAAAATTATGTCAATTTTCTTGACAAAACATTTATTTTGAGGCCATAACACTATATTAGTGAAGATATACTCAAATTGATAAAAGATCGTTTAATTTGTCTAATAGGATCATTAATAATATATAAATTAACCATACTCCTACTCGTATTTGATATTATTCCAGCTTTAATTTATTTTGATCATCTACTCTAAACTTCCTCGAGCAGACTTACTCTTATCTATTGGTGCTGGCTGATTTCAATTTTAATGATTATGCTATATTTCCTTTCAATATATATATATTTTGTAACATCCCAAAATCATACCATCTTAGGTTAGAGCAAAACACTAACAATGTTACCTATCATTCTCATTGTAATTTACTACATTAAATTATTCATATAGAAGAATTTGAATCACGCGCTCCCTTAATCTTTAATTTGGCATTTTAAACATTATGTGCGACTTACAATGCATTGACATGCACAATATATGCTTATCATGCACACTCTCAATCAATTTGCTTCAGTTTCTGAGATGTTATTTGATATAAGAAGACACATGAATCTAATCAAGCTTCATTTACAACACCACCAAAATAATAGACTGCAATATTGTCTCTCAAATCTGGGGCGGATTTAATTTGGAACAAGGGGACCGCTGTCCCCCCAATTTTGTTTTAAATATATATATATATATATATATATATATATTATTTATTAATAGTCAAACACTCAATGCTTGTAGGAGAAGCTTTTAAAAATATTTGACCTTCTCTCTCCTATCTATCCCCATGGTTAATCAAGTCATTATACTCTATATTATAATAAGATTCAAAATAAGTTAATTATGATTATTTTGATTAATTTTTTTTCTGCTATAATCATTTTTCTTCGATCATTTTATTATTTATCAACCAAAAATTATTTTTTAATCATTTTCATATTACAATTAAAGCAGCAAATATGAACAATGTAATCACTGTTCGATCAACATTTCCTCTCACAATGTAACCACCCTTGGCGTAGTGCAAAAATGATTCATTTTTATTTACATGGAAGAATTTAAATCAAATACTTGTGAATAAATTGTTCTCAAAATTAGGAAAAAGTAACACAACCAAATTTGTACTCCTAATTAAAAGAATTGTAAAGACAAATTTGATATAACAGAACTAAAACGATGTTCCATAAACTCAATCACATATAATTTGTACTAATTATTCTCAATCATACAAGGACTGAGGAGCAAAGATACAAGTACAATATAAAGTACATTTTGATATGGGTGATCTCACCTTCACACACAAGCTTTTGCATAAATAAAATAAATTACAGAATCGAATGGAATAGGGATTCGAGTGCAATTATATAAAAACGAAAGGACTCTGTTTCTTCTTCTTCTTGATTCATACAGGGAGTATTGGCTGTGGTTGGGCAGTGACATTGCTGAAAGCCGACCATATGTTGTCGAACAACGCTGAAACACGCATTCTCCGGCCATAAAAAACGTCGTCGTCGTCAGCATTGTTGTTCCGTTTAATCAATTCAGAATACAACCAGTGCAGCAATCCTGCCGCGCATAGCAATCCGAAAACGGCGAAAACGAAAGGGCTCAAGAGAACAGAGGCAAGAGAAGCAATGGATGCGTTTCCGATGGAGAGGAGGCAATGATTGGCGATGACGGAAGCACGGCGGCGCAGGGGAAAGAGGAGGAGGGCGAAGTAGGCTAAGTAGAAGAGGATGGTGGTGGAAACAGCAAGACGCATTGTTTTGGGGTGGGTTGAGAATGGGTCAGTTTTCTTCAGCTGAAGGAAGGTCGCCAGAACAGGGATTAATGTTAAGGCGATGGTTTGGTTGAAGGAATTGGCGTTGAGTTGTGTGGAAAAGACAGCAACTTGTGAAGATAGGATGTTGAAGTGAGTGTGAAATTGAATCCCATGGTGATGGAGGAATGGAGATATATTAATGTTTCTTGCCATCTTGCTAAAAATGGTGTTGCAAATGCAGGAATAAGAAAATGAGGAGACTGAGGTGGGTATATATAAGTGAGTGTGAGAGATAGCTGGAAATTTACAGGTACTATTATAATGTCGATTTACAAAGAAAAAGGTGTCACATGTTTTAATCACACAGAACAAAAAAATAATAATAAGTACTCCCGACCGGGACGACATGTTTTAATATAGGGCGCAAAATTATATTTTTGTATTTGTAATTTTATATTTCTAACATCTATATGTAGGTTTATTTTTTACTTTTCAATTTCGTATTCCAATTCTTATACTCTCTCTATATTCCAATTCTTATACTCTCTCTATATCCCACATAATGGTGTTGCATCTCCTGTTACGTTACGCCACATGTACATACGATTATATTAGGATGTTATTCTCTTATTTGTAAATTTTGATGTATGTACACATGACGCAAATCTAATTAATATAACAAAAGATGTAACATCATTATGTAACAGGAGATCCGGACTGCTTTTTTTTTTTTTTTTTAATTGTTATTTTAATTAATGTTCGCTGTATTACTTTCTATTGCAGTCCTTATTTTATTTTCTATAAAATTTTAATATGTGATATATCTTAATTAAATTTTAATTAATTATAATTTAAATATCATAATAAATATTAAATTGAACAAGTAAAATATATACTTATAAAAAAAGTAAAATTATAAATAAACATGACTAATAAAATCAATAAATATAAAAAAAATAAATGATGTCATAATTTGGTAATGAAAAAAAACATGAGCATGTTTAAGTGATACAAGTTAAATAATTTTCGAATTATAAAATGATATTTAATTTTGAGAATATGTCATAATTAGTATCAATCTACGTGTATATATAATTATGCGCACTAGTGACACCACCTTTTCTTAAATAAATATTGATGCAAGTTGAATATGGATTTTAGTTTAATTAGTGACAAAGAAAAGTCAAAAGGCTTTGGCTGTATTTAATTTGATGGTGAAATATTGTTGGACTATTTCTTGATCGAATTAAAATATCCAAACTTCTAGAATAATAACCGACACAATCACAAGTTCACAAATTCATCACATATTAACGGTTTATAATCACAAGTTCATCACATAAAATAGATAATAAGTATGATTTATAATGAATGAAATAGGGTTTGTGATGGGTAAGTTTTAATTAATTAATCTCATAGATATACAGTTCGTTTTTACAGGGTATAAACCGAACCGATTTTTTTTTTTTTTTTCCAATTTAATCAAACCGATTTAACCAAAAAAACGTTAGTTCCGTTCAAAAATTTAGTTTTTTTTAAAAAAAAACTCCTATCCTGTGTTCTGCTGTACTCAAAGTACACATAATTAAAAATCTTAGTCTACAATTGAAGAAATTCAATGCAACTGTTTTTTTTTTCTTATTCTTTTGGCCTTGTTTTTTGTGCATTATTTTTTGTGCTTGATTTGTTGGGTTTGGTTGTGGATTTAAATAAAATAGTTAATTCGCTGCCATAATTTTTTTAATCAATATGCTGAAATAACGATTTAACAAGATCTTATATTTGATGTTGATCCAAATATGTGCTCTCGTTTTCATCTTCTTCACCAAATTAATTGAACTCGATCGACAAACCTGAAAAAGACACAATGTGAACATGAGAATAATGCATTTAATATTGTATATTGAAAATAAGTGAGGGATAGACCGAACCAGCTCACTAACGAAATTTCAGATAAGGAAATGTTACCCGAAGCATATCTCGTTGGCAAGACCCTCTGCCACTGAATGAGAGAAACTCTAAGGAGTCTATCAAAGAAACTATTCATCGTTTGGTTGATAAAAATGAAAAAAAAAATATAAAAAAGAATTACGTTATAAGTTGGGCATGTGAAGGGGAGTATTTATTAAGATTTTTTCGTGAGAGGTTGTTCATATGTGTAGGCTAGCTGTATTTAACTATTTATTAAGATGTTGGCGTCATGCATGGCGTGAGAGGTTGTTGATATGTGTAGGGAATTTTGTTGTAATTGGAGTCCATAAAATTCCTCTACGTCCCGATAAAAAAAAAAAAAAAAAAAAAATCCTCTACGTGATCACTTTCAATTTATAGATTATTCTATTAATTAATTAATTAGGTGACTCTATTTTAATTAATTACTTTCACTTAATTCATTGTATACATTATTCTACTCCCTCCCTTCCGTACCATAAAATTTTTCACCATTATAAATTTCACATTCTTAAAATGGAAACGCTTTATAGACTTCACTCTCATAATTCTCACTAATATACACAAAATTTCATTAGTTTTTTTACTCACACATACGTACATACAACCCAATAATATTATTTTTACTTTATATATAAAAGTTTACAAAATTACCCCTCAAAACCCCCATCATTATTTTTTTTTCTTAAAATATGTGCACTCCCTTCTATAAAAACTTATATGGGATGGAGGGAGTATTTTATTTCAACTAATCAAATATTATCTTTTAAAGCAAGTGAGTCCTTAATGAATTGACTGATAGTTTTTATTAAAATTTTTGCTCTGATACAATTAAATAATTTTATCTCATCTATAAATTCAAATATGTAAAGAAGTATGAAACTAATTAATTATATTAATTTTCTAATCGTTATCATGTTGAATAATTGTAATTATAATCACATGTGCTGAAAAAATAGAAATGTTGACTTGATAATTCGAAACAATGTAAGTTATTTATCAAATTAAATTATTTACACTGCATCCAATTTTAATATAAAGTAGACATAGAAATACCGAGTATTATTATTATTATTATTATTATTTTATAGGAATACCATGTATCATCTCTATCACTTGTAAATAAAGGTTCAAATATTTCAAAGGGGCACTATGCCAAAAATGGCCTAAGACAACGGTGAAAAGACAACGGTATTTTGCTCTAATCGTTGTCTTAAGTATAAAACCCGTTGTCTTAGGCAAAACCGTTGTCTTAGGTTCAGGCTCTGCACCAAAAGACAACGGGTAAAAGACTGTTGTCTTTTTGCCGTTGTCTTTTCTTTTCTTCTTCTTTTTTTTTTTAAAAAAATTAAACAATTCCTCTTTTTTACGAGGATTAAACAACAATTAAATACTAAACAAACACTTAAATAATTTTTTACTCCTCAGACAAATATCAAATCGCTCAGCCACTCACGCAGTCACGCTCAACCTTCACCACCGGCCACCGGCGTTCACCCACCAGATCCACCACCACCGGAGCCACCACGTCCAAATTTCCGCCGCTCGTCACCACCGCTCGTCACCCCGCTCCTCTGTGCCCTAAATTCGCATCAGAGCCACCGCCGTTCGCGAGCCCTCAACCATGCCCTAAGTTCGCGTCGAGCCACCGCGTCCCCCCGCCGCCGAAGCCACACCGCCATTCCCGGCCGCATCATCACCACCGCTTCCTCACTCCACCATTATCAGCACCAGCGCCAGCTTTTCCCTTTATATAATCGTTTGTTTCTGAATTTTATTTTTTCTCATTTTCTGCCCATAACGTGTTTGTGAAAATGTCAATGTGAAAATTGTGGAAGTATACTTGTTACTAATCATTATTCTGGTGGTAATCATTGCTAAATCACACAAAAATGGAATGCGGAAGTGGCGTGTAGTTAGTTTCATTAGTAGTAGTGTAATATATTTGTGTCATTTAAATTGTTCTTTATTAATCAAGAGAATAATTATTTGGATCATTATACCCTTAATGAATTAAATTAAAAAATAAGAAAAAAAAATACTCATCGCTGATTCTCTTAGAATTAAAAAATGCACGGAACACCCTAGACCTCCTCTAAATCCTCACGAATATTTTTGGTATTTTTGCAATATGTATTTTCTCTATTCAAATATTCATGTAGTTTTTACAAGTAATGTAAACTGTATGATGTATAATAAGCATGTTTGTTCTTGTTTAAGATTGTAGATGATTATACTTGACATATGTTTGCTAAAATGCCTGAAAAAATTCTAGTTAATTAGTTAGCTTGAATTTTTTTTCACTCAATGGTCACTTTCAGTATCATGAATGTTGTTATTATTTTAATAATATAATGTGTGTGTGTGTGTTTTTTTTTTTTGAATTCCCCCGTCCACCAATATTATGCTCACTTCTCTTAATTTACTATGACTGAAGAATTACTATTCTGTCTGTTTGTTGGCCTCACATTCAGCCTTCAAATAAAAAACATGAAAAGGATAATATATTTCTACTTTGGAGTTGTGCCTGCTTGGTGTGTAAAATAACAGTTTTCACTGTTAGTTGAAATTGCTTCTCTGCAATGGTGTGTTACTTTGGAAATCTGTAGGTAGATTTTTTTTTAAAGTTTGAAGAGATATTTTTGAATTTTTGTGTCTAAAAATAATTATCACTGTGACGCCCTAATTTGTAAAGACTTAGATTTTAAATAAGTAATTGAAATTAAAAGATCTGAGGCGCCAAATTTAATTTTGAATTAAAGCAACGATAAACTTTATAAAAAGAAGTTAATGTCTAGTTTTTCAAAAGTGAAATAATGTTACGGCGGAAACATAAACATTTAAATAATTCTAGGAATAACACAAATTCTTAAGTTCAACATAAACTCATTAATTAAATTAATAAATAGTAAAAGTAAAAAAAACTTGAGCATGTGTCCCTCGTCATCACTCCTCGCCGTCCAGCTCATTACCTGAAATGGGTTTATTGGGGGGGGTGAGTATGCAAGCACACTCAGTGGAGATAAATTTATTCAAAATTTAATGCATAAGTAAATACATGATAATCAACTAAAATTAAATAAATTCACATGAACTTTGCCATTAATACTTTGCCACTTTGCCAATGATACTTTGCCAACATAGAAATGGAGTTGTGAGCCTTCCCAAAGCCATTTAAAGACTCTGGTATTCTCACACGTAGAATGGAGCACGGCGGGTTAAACCCGAAGATCCGTCGATCCCGGACCTCATTAGGGCCCCTGGCTATTAGACTTTGCCATTGAGCACGGCGGGATACACCCGAAGACCCGTCAGTCCCGGACCTCACAAGGGCCCCTGGCTATTAGAATAACATGGAATAATAAAATTCAAGCAGATAATCACATAATTTACAATAGACATTAAATATTGAATATAACATGCAATACTCTACGATACCACTGTAGAGTTTAGAGCAATTAAATCCCCACCTTAATTGATCACTGCAGGAGTGTAACAAAATAGCCTCGTAAAATTTAACCTTCGCAATTGACGTTGCCTAGCATTAATAATTGTATATAATAATTAGTACACCGACCCTTAGCTCGCTAAAATTTAACAACATAGTTATTAAATTCACTATGAATAAATGTAGGCCCCTAATAACTGTTTGAAATCCTCAACCATCGACAACTATCAATTTAATAGTTTAATAATCATAATTGATAATAATAGTAAGAATATTATTAATAACAATGGCTACAAGAAAATTTAAATAGTAATACCCAAAGTTGATTAATAGCTAAATAAATAATAAATAAATAAATAACAGGAGCACAACTGCACATAAATTGAGAAATGGGTTTTGGCTACTTATCATAATTCAAATTTATTTGCTTAACTACAAACGAACGATAATATTTAAAAATCATACGGTATATATAAATATTTATAAATACTAAGACATGTAATATATATATATACTTATACCCTGTGTTGTCGAATTTGAAAAAGAACAGAGTGAGAAACTGAGGAAAGTTGCACACATCGACCACCATGCTTACGAAATGAAACTTAAAAATAAAACCGGTAATGAATTTCTGATATACAGAAACTATGAGTAAATAAAATTTGGATTTCTTTATTATTATTTTTTTTTAATAAGTTTGGCAATACACCCATCCCAACACGAAACTCACAGGAAATAAGAGTTTAACATAAATATAAGACAAATAAAAAAATAATCAACCCATTTGCAATTCTTTTGGAATTTACCGAGAACAACCATCACTAAAGCAAAGAGCAAATTTTGAATTTTGAGTTGACATTTAAGTAAAACATCAGCATATCCAAAAGTTGCAATCTTTCTAATTTCTTAATCGAAAACAGATTTCCTAAGCATGCTTTGGATAGATGACAGATTTCAACCAAAGGAAAATAAATTTAGATAAATTTATAACATGTGGTCACATAAATTAAACAACGGAAAATAATTGAAAAGGATTTGGTGGAACGAAATTACCGTTGTTCTAACGAAATTACCGTTGTTCTTGAGAAATTGAAAAGCGGCTGCCGTCTTTGAGAAGTATGAGATTTATTTTATGTGCGTATGATTTTTCTAGGTTAAAACTCTTATATAAATAAGAATTAGCTATGGGCTTGGGCTTGAGTGAGATAAGGACTAATAAAATATTAGAATTTAATTGAGAGATAAGAATTTAAATTTAAATTTAAATTTAAATTAGGATTTAAAAATTGAGGGTGAAATTGAATTAGGGATTAAAAGATTTAGGAACTTAGAAATAGAGAAGAAAATATATTTTCTAGTGAGAAAAATTAGTTATTAGTATCTCATGGGAAACTCAAGATTTGATTTTAAATAAAAGATTCTTTTTAGAAAAAATGGAATTGAAATATATTATATCTTAAAATTTGCAAGATATGAAAAATATTTAATTTTAATAAAACTCGATATTTGTAAATTAATAAAAAAAATAATAATTAATACTAAAAAAATATTAAGGGTATTACAATCACACACCTCTCTCCAAGATAAATAAATCACCTTTTTCCGTTGAAAATTTTCCTTTTCAGTGTGAAAGGTTTTTTTGATACTTGAGGCGCTCTTTTGAAGGAAGAACATTCTTCTATGTGTCATATATATATATATACACGTGAGTGTGTATAATGAATTAATGTACGTAATTGCAATATATTATAAAAAACTTTATCATATATGTGAGCCTCTTATTTATTTGGTCAAGTCAAGAGTGTTGACTTGTCATTTCTGCAGGGTCCTGAGGCTTTGATTTTTTGAAATAGGAAGAGGTCCTCCATCTCTTATAACTTCAACAAACCCTGCAGCTTTTAATGCAATTCTGTCATTATTAAAAAAATAAAAAAATTGATCAAATCAAAATTGTGGCACTACGCATAAAGATCTTTGGTGCTATTAATTCAACGAACTGTGTTGCTGGAGTATTGTGGCATTACTCATAAAGTTAGTATAATATAATTGTTTTCTATTTTACTTTATTTCTAAGAATATTTAGTAACTGATTTGTGTTGATGTCAGCCCTTCATCAACTGTCTGTGCAGTAGGTTTTGCATCAACTAAATTAGTATATACTTAAATATAATTTAGAATAGGACTTGTTGAAATACTCAAATGTTAAAAATTGTGATTGTTACTGATTTGCTTGATCTGCAGTTGATTGATGTCATTATGACATTGTGAAAATAATGCAGAAAATGAGTTGTTAAAGTTTAATTTGTGCTTTAATGTTTATGAGTTCTGATAAAAGCTGTAAGTAGTCTAAAGGAATTCACTTGCCCGAGCGATATTAAGTTCTTTATTAACAACCTCATAATCATCTTAAAAGCTAATTTTTTTTATGTAATTTGACTTATTTAGAAACAAGGAAAAACTGTATATCTGAACTTGATTTTCTAAAGTGACTTATGTTCAAATTTCTATTGCAGTTGATTCTTTATCTTGGAAGAAATGTTACGTTGACAACATCAATTACTTTTTCGCTTGCAGAGTAAATCTGCGGCACCAATATTTCTCCTTATTTTTGCCTTTGCTTTCAGGTATTTCTCCTAGCCTTGTTTCCTTACATCGCCACCTCCTAGAATATTAGTGTTAATTCACTTATCAGAAATCAAGTTGATCTTACCTTCTTCTGCACTGCAAACAGATTTTCACTTCCAGAAAATTTGTTGTTTATGAAGCATTTGCATAATCTTTTAGTTATATATTAAGGATATCAATCATCAAAATTTATAAGGTTGGATAAACTATAATTTATAATTTGTATTCCAACATTAAAACGAACTGTGTTGTTGAAGTATTGTGGCATTACTCATAAAGTTAGTATAATATAATTGTTATCAGCAAAGAAATTATCATTCTTGATAACTGTAAATTTCCTCTTTTTAGAAGAATATGTGTAATATAGTATGACAACTTGACCCTTAAAGAATCTATCGGTGATAGTCTCTGTTTGAATCAGTGTTTCTTTTCAAATTCCTGACTTTTGTACTGATACATTAGATCGACAGAGTCAATCTGTCTATCGAAAAACATGCTTGCTAGACTATATAATTTGGTCTTGAGAATGTATTCTGAGTTCACCATTTTATTGAATGGTAGAAGGTTATATTAATTACCTTTTACCCTCTTGAAGTGATTAACAGATCTGCTTGTGCCAAGATTTCGAAACTGGAATAAATTATAAACTTGGCCAAGTTTGTGCTCCTTCATGTAGTTCTTTCTTCTTTTCCTGCCCAATTCACCACAAGTTACTGCAACTAGGTATACTTTTATGTGTATTGAAGATCATGATGAATACTGCTGAAAAGATTAAAATGGCTGGAAAATTTTATTGTTTGTGAGAAATGCTCAATGCTTAGTTACAAGTTACTACACTCACTCTTATGTATTTATACGAGAAAATGGAACCAAAAACTTAATGCACGGGGTGAAATGTCCTAACAACTCGGTGCGTGTATCCATTGATCAAGCAATAGACGGGAATGCCCTACTACCCTTTCCCACGAGTGAGTTCAAGTATATTGAGGATGCAGTAGGTTCACATGTGGCTTGGCCAAAGCACTTGGTCACATTGCGAGTAAGATTTATATTTACAATTTTGTTTTGTTTTTCCTAGATATAAAATATGGTATTTAATATGATATAATGCAAGAGGTTGGAGTGAAGATATGATTTCTTTTGATATGATCATGAAACACTCCTGCCCTCAATTTTCTATTCCTATATGCGTCTTTATGCAGAACTCTGACGGTACATCTCATTTTTTTGCTTTTGAATTGTAGGCATTATTTTTTTCATTTTTTTTAATCTCATTTTGGTTTGGTGTTCCTAAATTTCCAATTCAAATCTGACGAGACTTGTATATATACTGTCTTTTTTGTTTTCTTTATTGGGTAACAATTTTGAGTTTGTGGATCCCCAATTCAAAGCTCTTTCCAGATTCAACCTTGATTTGTGAGAGTTGAATCCAATGGTTTTGTTTATGTAGGTATGGCCTAACTGATTAAGAGAACCTGTGGAATTAATATTAATGCTGTTGAAGAAGAAAAAAGACAGCTCACTGGATATTTGGTATTCATTTTATATATGTATATATATCTCTTTGTTTTTTTTTTGTTTTTTTTTTTTTCAGTTTTTAGGTTGTGTATATTTTGGATTGCTCTAATTGTTTATGAATTATTTGCTGCAGGTTGGACTTATATATTCACAATTGCGTAAAAACAGTTTAATTAACTAATGTCCATGTTTTACAGAGTTTTTAGTTATCTATCTTAATTTCTTTTTCTATGCAAGAAATTCGTTCGGCAACTAGTTCTATGACTTCAGTTACAAAGCCGCTGAAATTCTTACGTCCTCAATATGGAACTCTACAAGCACATTACGTTAAAATGGCAGATTCAGATTTAAAGGTGTTAATAACTGAATTTTACTGTTTCATTCTCTTATATGTCTACATATATATATATATATATATATATATATATATATATATATCTTTGTGTAAGTTAATATTCTTTTTCCTTTGCCCCTTAGAAACTGCTCGCAGACATACTGTCTGTTTTGGCCTTGATGATGTCCCCTGAAGGAGAAAGGGTATGTCGTAACATTTGCTTAATAATCTAATAGTTCACAGTTCTTTTTTTCATATCATGGTGCTTGTCTTTTAATGACAATTGTTGTTGTTGTATGCAATCTTTTGGAACATCTAATAGGATTAGCAGAAAAAATAGACTTCATTTCAACTGCTGTTATGAAGTGCTTGCGTTATACATCCATCTCTTATTAGCTATGAATAATTGCTTTTTGCACATAAATAACCCAAAGTGGTTAGATTAAATCATTTGAGTGCAATTATGTTATTTCATGAGTCTTAAGTTTGAATTAGCACTCACTGTCATGCATGTAAATGAATGAGGAATTATTGGTGCTTCAGAATATTTTGTAGCAAAAGATGCAGCAAATGTTCATCTTAATCTGTGAAGTTAGTTTGAAGCATTTTTTTAAAATGCTCTTGAAGGATCTCAATTTGACTCTGATAAAGGTTACTCATAGCGGGGTGCTATATTTCTTGGCATAAATTAGTATGAGGTCATTTTTCACTCTTCTTAAACATCATAAATTTCTTTATATATTTGTGCACTGATTGGGTAACAGCTATATTGTTCTGGAAATTTTGCTTTTTATTTTTCAAAACCATGGAAATTGATCTTTGAGATTATTCATGTGTGATGTAGCTCATTATTATCTCTACCTCTGCTTGAAGATATAAATTTGTAAAGTGATTTGTAGACATCATTTCTGATAACAAAATGGACTTAGCTGAATTCAGCAAGTAAGAGACCATAAGATCTCAGATATGAGATCAGTCCTAATCACTTTTGATCGTAGTAGGCTACAGTGCTATAACAGATTTGACTACTTGTGCAATCCAAATATTTTTTGCTCGCATTAAGTGCTACCTGTAATTGCAATATCATATTCAGAAACAAGTTCCTGAAAGAAATATATGTCCTATATTGGTATTAGTGAATTTTCTTGACATTTGGCTGACAAAATAAAAAAAAAAAAATTGAATGGACAGTACTCTGATGACTTTATTTCAAGAAATCTGGAAGTGCTGCTCAGTTTGATGATTGAAGTGCTGCCCTCTTGTCATTTTTTTGCCAAACGTCAGACTTGAATGCTTATACTTCTTGAGCGTTCACGTTTCTAAGGTAAAAAACATATAGTATTCTTTTCTATCAAAATTTTGATTAGAAGGTTGTACTGTTATAATGGACTTTCATATGAATTTCACACTTGTGAGTTATTTAATTTTGCTTGCCTATGCCTGCAGGAAGGATATGAACAGAGGAGGCACACCACGACTGCTTCTTTCCTTACTGAAATTATACTAGCCTTGAAAGAGGTATGTTCGTCATTTCTGGATGAGCTGGCAGTTATATATGGTGGCTGATGTCTTGCTTTGTTATTAGTACTTGGATTTGATTTGGAGCTTCTGATGCAGTCTATTATTGTGGGTTCATTTTTCTCTAGTCTTTAGTTACTATATTACAATCTGAAGGAGTCAACTGCACAGTAACT
Organism: Paraleonurus japonicus; assembly: GCA_030762865.1. NCBI lineage: Eukaryota > Viridiplantae > Streptophyta > Magnoliopsida > Lamiales > Lamiaceae > Paraleonurus > Paraleonurus japonicus. The sequence continues at coordinate 37,684,194 of CM061059.1, read as the reverse complement.
GAAATTTAACATTTTTGGAATAAATTTTCATTCTCTTGTACTTGTACAACATCAATTACTGAATGACACCTTCCATAACTATGTGGCCATTATCATATTTTCTCCTGTGTACATTTTACTTATTGCATCTTCAGTTTTTGAAGACTCGAATATCTCATATTTCTTGAGTTCTGTGTTTATTGGTGAGTTTCAATAATACTTCTCTGGTTTTTCCTCTGCTAAAAAATGAACTGGGGTTGCACCAGAAAGAATAATTTGTGTTGATCATAGTTATGTGTGTGGTTTTTGGTGAATATTTGATTGGATGGTTGAATTGGTGGCTAAAAGATAATACTTATTTAATTTTATTATTTGTACTTTCACAGTTTTCACAAAAGGATTACTCTGGAAAAGAAATTGACGACGTGCGGGAGGAGTGGGCCGATTGCCTTTCATAGTACATGGATGATGATTAGAAGTTTATTATGTTTATTTTAGTTTAGTTTTTGTGACATTTGAACATGTTATTATAGTATAATACTAGACTATTTACATTTTATGACTTAATTTGAAGTTTAAACAATGTATGATGATGAATTGATTTCTATTTTAATGCTTGTTTTTAATTTTATATTATTGTCCAATTAGATAATTCACAACAGGAAAAAAAATCTACAATAATGGCTAAGACAATGGAAAAAAACTGTAGTCGTAGGTAGTAACCCGTTGTGGTAAAAGCCTAAGACAATGGTGAAATGAAGTTATGACAACGGTTTTCAACCGTTGTGGTAAACACCTACGACAACGGTGAAAACCCGTTGTCAAAACTTCATTAACCGTTGTGGTAAACACCTACGACAACGGTGAAAAACCGTTGTCAAAACTTCATTAACCGTTGTGGTAAACACCTACGACAACGGTGAAAAACCGTTGTCATAACTTCATTAACCGTTGTGGTAAACACCTACGACAACGGTGAAAAACCGTTGTCATAACTTCATTAACTGTTGTGATAAACACTTACGACAATGGTGAAAAACCGTTGTCATAACTTCATTAACTGTTGTGGTAAACACCTACGACAACGGTGAAAAACCGTTGTCATAATTTCATTAACCGTTGTGGTAAACACCTACGACAACGGTAAAAAACCGTTGTCGAATACCCAGACCCTAAGACATCGGGTTGATAGACGACGGTGAAAAAACCCCTACGACAACGGGGATTCACCGTCGTCGTGGCCAGTTTTTGGCATAGTGGGGCCTCACGAGATGTTGAACCCTTTCCTAAAACATTCCACTTCAATACAATTCTAAATATATTCATAATTTAGTTCGATTTAGCATAATGCTCCGTCCCGGCCTAAGTGTCTTATTTTACTATTTTTCGTCCGTTCCACTTAAGTGTTTCACTCTTTATTTTGGATGAGATGATAATTGTAAAATTTGAACTTATCACATAATTAATTCTCAATACAAACACTTAAAAATATTAGGACTCACATTAAACTATGTTATACTCCCTCCGTCCCGCAACTATCTTCGCACTTTCTAACTCGGTCCGTCCCACAACTATCTTCACACCCCCTAATTTGGAAATAGCACTCAATATCAATACCCTCACAATATCCAATTTTATTTCAAAAATGTCACTCTTACTTTATTCTCTCTCATACACTTGATCTCATACAACCACCCAAAATATCCTTACACTTTATTCTTTCTCATATACTAATTTAAGTTTTCTTAATAAGCGTGCCTCTTCACATATGAAAATAGTTTCGGGACAGGGGAGTAATATTTATTAATAAACATGTGATTTGTGTGATTTGGTAAAATGTATCACACATAAAAAAATCTAATACACACAATCCCTCCAAATTTATTACCATGAAACTTTACTAATATTACTACATTTTTTGAAAGAATTCCAAGATTGTGATTTGTGAATGTGGTGACATGGCAAAAGAAACCTTGAGAAAGGACTGTTTTTCCTTCTTCCCAGGAAGAAGTTAGGATAAAATGTGGTATTTGTATATATATATATATATATATATATATATATATATATATATATATATATCGAGTGGTATTTGTGTGCATAGTATAGTATTGTTTCATGTACTGTATAGTATTAATTTGGTTATAGTATAATATTATTTTAGGTACTGTATAGTATTAGTTTGATTACAATGTAATATTATTTCAGACATTGTATAGTATTAGTTTAGTTAGCAACATTATATAGTATTAGTTTAGTTACAGTATAGTATTAGATAAAAATATTGTGCACACTATTTTTTAGTGTGCACAATGTGCACACAAATATTTGCTTAATATATATATATATATATATATATATATATATATATATATATATATATATATAGAGGGCTAGTTATAAATGGGTTTAAAAAAATTTAAAATTGCAAATAGATTCAAAATATTTGCACAGCAGCACAAGATGAATTTGCACAGAAACACAAAAATATTTGCACAATGTTATTACTTTTAGCAATCAATTCACACATTGCAATATTTTTTTTGTCTATTTTTTGTTGTCGAATGCGTGAATTTCTTTTTTTTTTTTTTTAATTCCAGTGTTGCAGTTTTTGTACTCTTTTTTTTATTTCTAATTGTTATTTTAATTAATGTACGCAATTATTGTATTATTTTCTATTACAATCCCTATTTTATTTTTTAATAAAATTTTAATATTTGTTAAAAAAAAGTAATATATTTTAATTAAATTTTAATTAATTATAATTTAAATATCATAATAAATATAAAAATTGAACAAGTAAAATTATATACTTTTAAAAAAACAAGTAAAATTATAAATAAACATGACTAATAAAATTAATAAATATATAATTTGATAGTGTATAATTATTTTTTATGAATGATGCATGGAGAGAGTATTAGAGTTAACATGATCATGCATGCAATCCATGCAAAACGTGAAGGTGCAGGGTATCAGCTTTGTTCTCTTTCATAGGTGATTAATTCACCATGTTTGTTGTAACTTATTCTGATTCTGTTTAGAGGAGCGGTTTCAACCGCCACCCTCTCTTCTCTGTATAAAAGCTCAATTAATGAGATGTGCAAACTTAGATCAATAATATATCATTTAAATTTATTGTGGTGTTCTTCAACATGGTATCATCGAGTCTCTTATGATCCTTCAAGTGATTTTGATCCCTTTCTCTTGTTCGTTCTTCTCTCGATTAGTTTTGTTTCGATCCCTTGCATTTTCTTTCCTTCTATGTTGATTTTCTGTTCTTCTCTGTTCTTCGTTCTTCTCCGCATTCCCATGGCTTCCTTTGAGCTTCCGAAACTCATTACTCTTTCAATTAAGTTTGATCGTCAGCATTTCAGTTTTTGGAGAACGCAGGTATTAGCTACTGTGCGAGCTCATGATTTTGGTGATCAACTGTTCTGTAAAAAAGAGAAGATTCCTGTTGAGGATGATTCTGAGTGGCATCGGAAAGATCAGTTTATTCTCAGCTGGCTATTGAGCTCAGTCTCAGAGAATATGCTTGATTATGTCTCAGGGTCTGAGCATGCTTGTGATTTGTGGAGTACGTTTAAGGAACTATTTCGATCTCAATCGAAGGCACGAGTTATGGCTCTGCGGTTTCAGTTACAGACTTTGAAGAAGGGAAATCTTTCAATTGATGAGTATTTCCTTCAGGTCAGAATTATTGCTGATGGTCTTCAGGCAGCAGGTCATCTCTCAGTGATACTGATATTCTTATGTACATTCTCGAAGGTCTTGGACCGGAGTATGATGCAGTGGTTGTCAATCTTATCACTCATGCTGATATTTTATCAATTCCAGAGGTTCATGCTATCCTGCAGAATCATGAGATTAGGATTTTGCATAATTCTGGTATGCTTCAGTCTGTTACTCAGAATCACCTAGTAACTCCATTGCAAATGCTTCTGCTAATGTTGCAACCAAGGAGTCCAAAGGTAATAATAAGTTCAAAGGGAAAAATAAATATCCTACCAAGCCCAAAATCATCTGTCAACTTTGTGGAAAACCAAATCATGTGGCTGCTAAATGTTACAAGCGGTTTGATGCTAATTTTCATGGCCTTGAGAATGTCTCAAATCAGGCTTCCTCTTCTGGTGCTGGACAATCTCCTCAGGTTAATCTCATGCAGGCCTCTCATCATAACACTTCTTCTTCTTCTCTTCCTGATAACACTAATAACTCACCTTGTTATACTAATGGTAATGCTTCATCTTCAGCAATGACAGGTTCTGAGTGGTTTGTGGATAGTGGTGCCACACATCACATTACTTCTCAACTTGGCAACATGCATGTTAATCAACCTTACCAAGGTACATCCTCTTTATTAGTTGGCAATGGATCTTCCACTGATATGAAGCACATTGACTCACTAAAATTACCAAGTCTTATACATGATAGATCTGTTGAACTAAAGAAAGTTTTGCATGTGCCAGATATTACAAAGAACTTGATAAGTATTTCTCAGTTTCTGAAAGATAACAGTGCTATGATTGAATTTCATTCTACTTTTTGTGTTGTCAATGATTTGATCACTCACAAGCCCCTACTGAGAGGTCATCTTAAGAATGGACTTTATCAACTGGATTTGTCCATTTTGAAAATAAAGAGCAGCAGGCCATGTCTCAGCACAATCCTGCTCCTGTGTGTAATAATGTTGTTGCAGACTCGAATAAAGCCTTGATTTGGCATAATAGACTTGGTAATCCCTGTCAAAATACTTTGACAAATGTTGTTAGGTTGTTTAATTATGGTTGTAACTCAGTTTCTGTTCCTTTCTGTGATGCTTGTAAGCAAGGAAAAATGCATCAGATGCACTTTCCTTCTATTGAACATTGTACAAGTGATCCTTTTCAATTGATTCATATGGATGTTTGGGGTCCTGCTTCATGTGCTTCTATGGATGGTTTTAAATATTATTTGGTAATTGTGGATGATTATGATAGGCTTAAAAGCCAACACTCACCCTTCAAGTGTAAAGGGATCGTGTAGCTAGTAAGTCATCCGGTTAAATTATCGATCCAAGGGAATCAAGTGTGAGATAGCCCTAAATTTACTAATTTAATCATAATTGTAGCACAAATCATTCAACAAGATTAAGGAGTCAAATAATAATTAACAAAAATAATTTACTAAACTAAATAGCGCTAAATGCAATCAATAAGAAAAAGGTGCTAGGGTGCTTATCAACAAATAGGGATCAAATATGCAACGAATTCAAATGAGCATTTATCAAGTCAATCAATTAATAAGAGCAATCTTTAAACAAGCAATAATCTCGTACTTGGTAAGCCTAGGAATTACGCTACAAATTAAGCACGAAAGATTGAGAGGACTAAGTCACCATTTCCTCCCGGGGCAAGAACACGAGTCAATAGGTTCTCCTAGCGTGACTCCCCTTCGATACTAAGGTACCTCACCTATGGTCTCTTCACTAATCACCCGACTACTAATCTAAGTAATTAATGTAAATTGATGCAATTCTAATAGCAATAACCAAGTCTCCTTGTATTAAGCTAATATTCACTCTAATTATCTAATTAATTCCCTCACCCAAATGAGTTTTCTAAATACCCAAGCCTCCTTGTGATAATTAAACAACTATGCATGGAATTAGAAATTAATCAAACACATAGATCATTCAATACCCATCAATTCAATTAATTAATCAACAATCAAAATAACTCATAAGAATTCCTCACAATACTCAATCACTCATAAGCATCAAAACACCCTAACACTAGGAATTTAGCCAAGCATAATTAAAGTAAATAAACCCATGAAATTAATAAAATAAACAAAAGTCGTAACACGAGATTGAACCGATGAAAATGAAATTAAAGGTAGAATATCACCTAAATAGTCTCCAAGCATAAAGAAATCATCCGTAGAACATAAAAAATTGAGAATAATTTCAAATCCTAATTATGTATGTGTGAAAATGTGTCAGAATGTGTGTAGGAATTAAACCCTAATTTTCTTCCCTAACTTCCTCTCTAATTACCGCTGAAAAATGTGAAAATCTCCTCCCCTAATTGTCTCTGCTCCTTCTTGCCTAATTCTCGCTGAATGTCTTCTTCCAAAAATCTCTTTTTATTTTTTTCGCTGCTATTTCCTTCTTAACCTGCTGAAAATTCATTTAGCAATGATTCTTACGTGGAATGCTCCAATTGGCCGAGAAAGAAAAGAAAAAAAAAACGCTGGACACAGAAACGTATTTGCGCTTCTTTCACGCGACTCGGACCGAGGGAGAAATGGCGTGAACCGAGTTGATTTTATGCTTCTTCCAAATTTGCCTCGACATGCCTTGACATGCCTCGACTCGGTTCGTGAGAGGGCTCGGATCGAGTTGAAATCACGCCTCGGTCCGAGGCAGAAATGGAGGTTAAACCGAGTGAAACTTTCTGCTTCTCGACTTGCCTCGACTCGGTTTGTGGAGACCTCGGCTCGGAGAGAGACGACCTCGACTCGGTTGTGTGAGGGCTTGGGTCGAGTTGGATTGGCAGATTTGGAATTTGAGAGATTGACGAATCACGGCGAGAAATGCATCGGCAAGTCTGCTCTAGATCGGCGACGTCGCAGAGGTGAAGGTGGTCTGCTATGGCGGACTGTGACGGCCACGATTGTTCGCGGGACGATGGGGAATTCTTGGTAGCAACGGCGAAAATGGTGGATGACGGAGGTGATGGGCTCCGTCGGTGAAGGTGAATGGCTGGTGGTACGGTTGTTCGGCATGCCGGATTTGAGGCTGTGAAGGCCGTGGGAGGTGCTGGGTTGCGCTGCTGTGCGCGAAAATCTGATAAAGACGAAGTGGGTGTGCTAATTAAATTCGTGGGTGTAGCGGGTGGGTGCACTCACCAATCTGGTGGGTGCATGCGTCTGTTTTGCCTACCACAACTTCGTTCGATCATATTTTCTTCATACGAGCTCCGTTTGACCCGATTCTTTTTGCGTTGCAAAGCTCTCTTGGCCCTCTTTCAACCCATGCAATTGCTCCATTGAATTGAATACAATAAATATCCTCAATTTGCACTCAAAGTTGACCTCAAACCTGCAATTTGAACTAATTATATCAAATCAAACAACTAAGTGCAATTGGACAAAATAACAGTGAATTAACATGAAAATCATATCAAATTGAGACAATTAAGCACACAATTAACATGCAATAATTCACCCTATTACACTAGATTTGCTTGGATATTTCCATTAACACTGAAACTGAGGTGAGCAAAATTGTGACAGAATTTCTGAGCTATGTTGAAAGACAGTTTGCATATAAGGTTAAGGGGATATAGTGTGACATGGGAGGGGAGTTTATTGTGTTAAGAAATATTTGCAGGTCTCTTGGTATTTTTCTGAGACATTCTTGTGCACATACTCATCAACAATATGGCTTAGTTGAAAGGAAACATAGACACATTACTGAGATTGGTCTTACACTTCTTGCACAGGGTCAATTGCCTATGAATTTTTTGTGGGAAGCATTCAGTACTGCTTTGTTTCTTATTAATCAATTGCCAACACCTGTGCTCAAGAATAAGTCTCCTTTTCAAATGTTATTTGATAAGATTCCTGATTTCCAGTTCCTAAGAATATTCAGTTGTGCTTGTATCCCATATCTAAGGCCTTATAATACTGCTAAGTTCCAACTGAGATCAGACAAGTGTGTTTTCATTGGGTATAGCCCTCATCATCACGGATATAAATGCTTACATCCCAGTGGCAGAGTTTATATTTCAAGAACTGTGGAGTTTAATGAACATGAATTCCCATATTCCACCCTATTTCAGAAATCTTCTGTTACTCCAATACCCTCTTCCATCTCTACTGCTATCATACCAAATTTTCAAACCCCACAAATTACTCCCTCAATCTCTCAAACATACTCTCCTCTCCATTCTTCTGAGTATACTACAAACTCCTCACAAAGCCCAAGACACTTTCCAGCTTCTTCTGATGGATCCACATCTTACCTGGCAAGCTCTCCTTTACCAGTATCATTTACTCAAACTCATAATACTTTCCATGCTCCTGATATCTCTGAGGCTCCAAGAAACACTCACTCCATGGTCACAAGGTCTAAGGCTGGTATATTCAAGCCCAAGGCTTTTACTCTTGACACTATTACTGTTGTACCTAGTGAGCCTGATACAGTTTCTCAAGCAATGGCAGATCCTCACTGGAAAAGGGCAATGCAGGAGGAATATGATGCTCTAATGAGGAATGACACATGGACTCTTGTGGAAAAAACATCTGATATGAACCTCATCTCTACAAAGTGGATTTTTAGAGTAAAGTATAAAAATGATGGATCAGTTGAAAGGTTTAAGGCCCGGTTAGTGGCAAGAGGCTTTCAACAGACTGCTGGGGTGGACTTCTTTGACACATTTAGTCTTGTTATTAAGCCAACAACACTCAGATTAATGTTCAGTTTAGTTGTGACTAAAAAGTGGTCAGTTCAACAAGTGGATGTCAACAATGCCTTTCTTCATGGTTCTCTTAAGGAGTCAGTTTACATTGCTCAACCTGAAGGTTTTCAACACAACTCTAAACCTGGTCTTGTGTAAATTACAGAAGGCACTATATGGTTTGAAGCAGGCTCCCGAAGCATGGTATGACACACTTAAGAGGTTTCTAATGCAGTCAGGTTTTGTCCATTCATCAGTGGATCATTGTCTTTTCTACAGAACAGTGGTGAACAAAATGGTAATGGTGCTCGTTTATGTAGATGATATCCTCATTACTGGTGACTCCAATGCTGAAATTCAGTCTCTTATTGCTGATCTTCATGCCAAATTCTCTCGTAAACATCTTGGAGAGGTCAATTTTTTCTTGGGTATTAAAGCATCAGTTAAGTCTGATTCAATCAAGCTAACTCAATCTAAGTATGCAAGGGATCTTCTGGTTAAGACTAATCTGGAGTCATGCAAACCCTCTCCGACTCCTTCCTGTCCTAGTCTTAAGCTTTCAAAAGCTGATTCTCCTCGGTTTGAACACCCTACACTTTATAGAAGCACTATTGGTGCTCTTCAATATCTTACTCTCACTAGACCCGATATTTCATTCTCTGTTAACAAATTGAGCCAATTCCTATCTGCTCCCACTCAAAATCACTGGAAGGCTTGCAAGAGAGTCCTTAGGTACGTTAAAGGCATTATTTCTTTCGATTTATCCTTCACACCAGTTCGTGATTTCAAGTTACAAGGATTCGCTGATGCTGATTATGCTTCTTCCATTGATGATCGACGTAGTACGTCGGGGTTCTGCATTCGCTTAGGGTCGAATCTGCTAATTGGTGCTCCAGAAAACAACAGGTGGTGGCTCGTAGAAGTACAGAATCTGAATACAGGTCATTGGCTTTGGCTACTACAGAGATGGTTTGGATTACTACATTGTTCCAAGAGCTTCGTCTTCCGCTGTCAAAACCCTCAGTGTTATGGTGCGACAATGATGGGGCAATCAAGCTTGCTTTTAGCCCTGCATTTCATGCTCGTACTAAACACATTGAAATCGATGTGCATTTTATTCGAGAGAAGGTTCAAGCAAAGGAATTGGACATGAGGTACATATCTACTGCTGATCAGGTGGCTGACATCTTCACAAAACCATTGGCACCTACGCGTTTTCATCAGCTTTGCTCGTTTTTAGGATTTCCTGATCAATCGAGGTCTGAAGCTAGTGCGAGCATATTAGAGTTAACATGATCATGCATGCAATCCATGCAAAATGTGAAGGTGCAGGGTATCAGCTTTGTTCTCTTTCATAGGTGATTAATTCACCATGTTTGTTGTAACTTATTCTGATTCTGTTAAGAGGAGCGGTTTCAACCGCCTCCCTCTCTTCTCTGTATAAAAGCTCGATTAATGAGCTGTGCAAACTTAGATCAATAATATGTCATTTAAATTTGTTGTGGTGTTCTTCAACAGAGAGGAATGGGCAATACTGCAATCTATAAAGCAGTATGTCAAAATATATGTAAACATTATTTTAATTTTATAATTTAAATATTATAATTAACATTTATTGTAATGTTTAATTGTATTGTAAATAAAAATAATTAATAAATAAATATGAAAAAATAATTTAAAAATGGGACTCATAAATAATTACCATAAATAATTACTTTTCGAGTAGGATGCCATTGAATTTGAATTTGTGGAGTTTAGTTGGATACGTAGGCAGGAAAATCTAGTGGCACATGGCTTGGCCAAATTTGCCTTTGATTGTCATGAGATGTATTCTTCATCGGTGATTCCAGTTGAGGGTCAAGCGGTTATTGATAACAACATTTCGGGTATCTAATTAATGTATTTTAATTTTCTGTAAAAAAAAAGTAAAAAAAAAAAAAACTTCTTGCGACTCAATCATAATATGTTAACATTCTGGACTGGACGACACAATCACAATAGGGAAAAAAACAAGTTTTTTTTTTAAAAAATGTGAAATTCAACTTTACTCTTAGTGTGGAATTGGGCGAGACACACTATGATAAGTAGAAAATTATGCATATTTTTAGTAATGAGAAGTGTGGTTATTTACACTTAATTATGTTAACATTTGCATATTTTCGTACTTATATTGATTAATGATTAAATCTTTACTTAAATATTTTTCTTGTGATTTTTGGGTGATTTAGAGCCTTTTTGGAAAAGAGAATATGATTTAGAAGAAGTCCAATTACATGCAATTCAGCCCACACTGGGGTTAGCGTCAGAATTTGAAAATTTGAATTTTGAATGAAGTCCACGAATTTTGTCATATCTCAACAAACTATCAAGATTTAATCTGATTTCTTGGATATCTCAACAAATCTTGTTGCTTATAAAGATATGAGTTGAACGCAGAATTAAAAGAACAGTCTTTACGGCTGGAACCGCAGGAAACACGCATAGATTTTAGAGTGTTTGCAGTTTTGATTTCATACTAATTTAGTTTATTTCAATCCCGGGGATTTCTGAACTTGTGTTTTGATGATTGTTAATTGACCCATTTCGTTTGTGCAATTTTATTCCGGATTATTTATATCATTTATTTTTCTGCTTCCTTGTTAGGATAATTAATTTAGATTGACCACATAGGTTATTTATTCTTGCTATTTATTCTTGCTTGTATGCTAGTCCATATTTTGTAATCCGTAATTGTTGCGAATTTATGTCAATTGGTAGCAACTAGTATTTTACTATGGTGATATAAATCGACTTTCGAATCGAGCTTGCGTATTCGGGAATTTGTTTGACCTTTATCCTAGTGTTTGATGTTTTTATCGTGTTAAATATAGATCGTATCTAGGTTATTCGTTTAAAAAGGTTCGTTGAAGAGCTTATTTCAATTGAATAATATTAAGGAATAAAACCAATAAATAGAGCTTGAATCATTAATTAGTTTGAATCCAGGGAATACAGGGAAAAATAAACTGTGGATTGAAGCATTTTAATGCCTATTAAATCTTTAGTTTGAATCTTTTTTTTTTTTTTTATATTACCTTCCTGTCTCATTAAAATCGCTTTTGTTACTTAAGTCCTCATAAATAATTCTCATATTTCCTGTGGGATCGACCCTTAATTATCCTACTACATATTAGTGGATTCGTCAAGGTGATTTATAAATATTATTTTTGGGTGCCGGCGACAGCACACCACACTATCTGTGAAGGAGGGTGTTAGGCGCACGTTAGCTCATGGGGTCCGTATAATTGAGATTGAGGTCGACTTGCAAGTTGTTTTCTTCTGCACTCCAATCACCATCGCCTAATTTCCCATACCTTCGGGTGTTGCTGCTTTGACTTTGAGTGTGTTTCTACCCATTGGGTCCGTAGACTTGGAAACTGGGTGGTCCATAGCTAATTTTGCTTTTTCTTGCAATGGGTTGTATTTCTCGTCGGTTATTCCAATTGACATTGTTTCGTTTGTAGAGTCTGATTGTTTGGATTAATTAATACATTCTATTTTTCTGTCAAAAAATTTTACTTTACGACGCTAGTCGATACGGCCAATGGACGCCAATGGGGTTGTAAACGAATCGAATCGAATACTGCTATTTTGAATTTGTATTCGTTAAATTTTTCGAATATCGAATTCGAATTCGAATATTTTTCGAATAGTAAATGTGATTTATATTCGATTTGAAATTGATATCGAATTTTTCGGAACTATTCGAATACTCGAATCGAATATTCAAATCGATTTTTTCTCAAATATATTTTAAACAATATTCTTTGAGTATTCAATTCAAAATTAATTTCGCTGTTTCAATTCACGATACTAGTCACAAATTCAAAAGTTACATAATCAAATACAAAACGAAAATAAATTAATTATCAAATTACATAACTAGAATCAATCTTCCATCGATTTTGCAAACCAAATTCAAGTTGTTTGCAACATGACATGAATAGGCTCTTCTTGCTCCTAAATAAAAAACAAAAATAATTAAAATCAGTTTATTCATAAATAACATCATATATTTCAATTGAATTAAAAAAAAAAAAAGAACTTATGTTATAATGGTTTTCTTGATCCCATGAAGTCGGCGAACTTAATCTGCTCCATAAATCAAAATTTCTACCATTTGAGGAGTTAACCTTGAACGATAAAGATCCAATACATCCAAATCTTTGTTATGAACTGATGATGAAAAAGTCATTAGAGTCTTCTGAGAATCTACTAAAATTACATTAATGAACCAAAAATCGCAAGAAATATTCGTCCAATCAAAATGATATTTTTAATTGGTGTATTTATTAAAAATTGTGGTGTTTTTATTCGAGTGGTGTGGTGTATTTATAAAATATATGGTGCAAATAATTGGAGCCTTAATATATTTATATAATATTAATATATATATATATATATATATATATTTATATATTTGCTATAAAAATAATATATATATATATTTATATATAATATATATTTAAATATCGAATCGAATATTTACGAATATCGAATCGAATATCACAATTTTGTATTTGTATTTGTTTAATAATCGAATCAAATCGAATATTTGTAATCGAATTCGAATCATAAAATTTCGAATACGAATATCGAATTTCGAGCACGAATACCGAATCGAACAAAAGTATTTGATTCGTATACAACCCTAGACGCCAATCACAATTGTTATTTCATTAAAAATTGACAATTTTTATTTTAAATTTATATTGTTATTTTTACAAATAATTTATATTTTAAAAATATACATATTTATATTAAAATTCATATTATTTAATTCTCTATAAATAGAGTCTAATATTGACATATTTTGAAGCACAATATTAAATTCTCACTTTTCTCTTTTGATTTATATTAGTTTCTTCTAATTTCTATCATATTCTATTATAGATCCAAATTATTTTTCAAACTTCCAAAATTATATTTTTGTATTTGTAATTTTATATTTCAAACATCTATTTGTAGTTTTATTTTTTACTTTTCAATTTCGTATTCCAATTCTTATAATTTGCATCTTCTATTTTATTGTTATTTACGCACCTACTAGTAGTTTGATTTATGTATTTATTTTTTGGAGAGACTACTTTCCACTATAAATTACTGTTGTTTTTTACACCCAACTATAATTACTGTGCAGTCTTTCAAAAAGATACAAAAATTGGAAATAGTTAGACGTTTTTACCATTGCTGCTTTGAAGCGGACTTCTCTGTTCAATTCCTGCGTGTTATACCTGTTCATTGTCAGAGGGACGAAGAAAAATTAGGGCCGATGGGTTGACGTCACCAGGTTTGACAAAATTATCTATATATTAAACTCTTTTTCTTCCTTTTTAAAATTTGAATTTCAAATTAGCTATAGATACTTATTCCATATGTATAGTTGTGTATGATCATTTTTTGAATTTCAAATTCTTCTGAAACAAATAGTCAAAATTCTTCTGAATTAGCTATCGCCGTCGTGCCGGTCATATATGTACATTTCTCTTCAACATTTGCACATTCTTTTGCATATTTGTACATGGACAGACATATATGTATATTTCTCTTCAGCATTTGCACATTCTCTTGCACATATGTACATGGACAGACATATATGTACATGGACGGGACACACCCATTGGATTGGTGAGTGCACCCACACAACGATATGTACATGGACAGATATATATGTACATGTACGAAATACACCCATTAGATTGGTGAGTGCACCCACCGTCTCCTTCACAGATTTGCACCCCCTTCGCGCCTCCCCAACCTGCAGTAGCCATTCAACGCAACCCTTCGTCGTCGACTTTTCATCCACCCACCACCGTCGCGCAACCCCATCACCGTCGTCGCGCCTCCCACAGCTGTAACCACCACCATCATCGCATAGCCCCGTCGCCCTTCTCCATCATCGGCGTCACAAATTGCTCCTCACCACCGCGTCGCTCTTCATCATCGCAGGAAACACCATCACCGGCATCACACAATCGTGTGCCACTGCCGTCGGCCAAGTCAAATGATCCTTGAAATCCTGAAAATCAGCTTCGAAGTCAATATTTAAAATCTCAGATATAGATATATATATACAGCAGAAACGTAGACTGGCGATGAAGGAGAGAAGGTGGCAGACGCAAAGTTACTGAGAAGGAGAGAAGTAAGTCTTCTGATTTGACAGCATCAACAGTACACAATGTTTAATATTGGGGTACTGTGCATTTTGTATCTATTTGTAATTTCTTTTAGGGATAAATTGGTAAAATGACTTGAAAAATTGTAGTTGAATGTAACTTCTAAATAGTGAATTGACCTTTTTGTAAAAGTGAACAGTATTGTGTATGTATGAGTAATTTTCCCTTATTTTTTATGCATAACTCTTGTAATTTTAATTTTGTTATTAAAATAGTTATAATTTTTAATGTATTGTAATTTATTATTTTATTATAAGTATAAATTTTGAATATGAAAAATTGATTATGTATATAATATGTAATTATTAAAGAATTAAAAAAATTATTTTATAAGTTGGGTTGGATTGTTGATAAAATAGAAAAAATATGAGAAAGAATTATGTTGTATGTTATGTATGTGGAGAGAAGAAAAATAAATGGGACACTCTTATGTGAGACCGTCTCATGCATTAGACGAACATGAGAAAGAATCATTTTTTAATATATTGTTATTATTTTTCAATTTGTTATCATTTTTATACTAATTTGTATCACTTTTTTAAAAAGTAATAACAATTTATTAAAAAATGATTCGATCTCATGCATGAGACGATTTCATACAAGTTTTTACCAAAATAAATTATTTATTAAAAGGTTGGAACGTGAGGGATTGTTGATAAATATATTCTAAGAGTCATCGGGCTGTTTGTTGTAATTGGAGTCTATAAAATTCTCTACGTCACTTTCAATTTATCTTAATAGATCATTTTAATTAATTAATTTCACTTAATTTATTGTATATACTATTCTACTCTTTTTATCACATAAAAATTTTCATACTTTTTTTTCCATCCGTCTCATTATAAATTTCACACTCTTAAAATAAAAAATTCTCTAAAAACTCCACCTCACAATTTTCACTAATGTACACAAAATGTCATTTAATTTTTTACTCATACATACACACAATCCAATAATTTTTTTTAGTTTATATACAAAAATTTACAAAATTATCCCTCAAAGCCTCAATCATTAATTTTCTTTCTTAAAATGTGTGCACGCTCTTCTATAAAAACTTATATGGGATGTAGGGAGTATTTTATTTAAACTAATTATCATTAAAGCAAATGAGTCTTTAATGAATTGACTGAAATAGTTTTTATTAAAACCATTAAACAATTTTATCTCATCTATAAATTCAAATTTGTAAAGAAGTATGAAATTAATTAATTTATATTAATTTTCTATTCGTCGCCCTGTTGAATAATTGTAATTATAATCACATGTGCTGAAAAAATAGAAAGGTTGACTTGATAATTCGAAACCAACATACAATATACATACAACATTGGTAAATTTATCCTCTACAACATTGTGCCACATATAACAAAGGTTGTCTTGAATAAATTAAGTTCTCATCGATAAAACAAACATACAACATTCCGCCACATATAACCAAGAGAGCAAATATATCAATGTTTTCTCGATATATTTGTTTTTTGGACTCTTGATATAACTATCTATTGGAACGATAAGTTTTTCAAAATATAGGTAAATATCGAAATATATTGGTATCGATATCGGTGAGTTGTAGTTCAAAACTTTCTGAATATCGGGATATTTCGATGAAAATATCGGTAATATATCGATTTTTCCAAAATATTGATTTTAAAAATAATTAAAAAAAAACACATCAGTAGTGTTTAGACCAAGATAACATTTTCTCTTTTACATTTGAGCCTAATAGGACATTATTTTAATATTAATTGTCTAGTATTAAATAATTATGAATAGTTATTGTATAGTTTTACACTACTTATGTATTTTTTTTATTGATATGTTCATCATTAAAAAATTATTTTGTTGAAATTTTAAGTTAAATTGTGTATTAATGTTAGTAATAATATTATATAAAATTTCATGTTAAATTTTCATCAATTTTCTATTTTTACCGATATCGATATTTCCACCGATATATCCGTAAATTCAAAGTACCTATATTTTCATCAATACCGATATTTTCATTTTTGCATATAACAAATTATTGTGTAACACGATATATTGTTTAAAGAATTGTGACATTATAATTATTAATGGGGCACTCTTGTGTGAGATCGTCTCATGCATGAGACGGACATGAGACGGAGTCACTTTTTAATAAATTATTATCAATTTTTCATAATTTGTTATCACTTTTTCATAAATTGTTATCACTTTTCATAAATTATTATCACTTTTTAATTTGTTATCACTTTTATACTAATTTGTATCATTTTTTAAAAAAGTGATAACAATTTATTAAAAAGTGATTCGCTCTCATGCATGAAACGGTCTCATACAAGTTTTTGCCATTATTAATTTGTCTCACTATATCATTCACTTATCCATTATTTCAGTTTATTTTTTATTTATTTACCAATATATTGATCTTATGCCCAGGTGGGCATCAATTTATATTCTCATCACCAATCATGTGATGCCACATAAGTAATTAATTAAATGATAGTGAGTTCCCATGTATATGTGACATCACATGATAAGTAATTGACATGTCACATAAGACCATCTCCAGTAGTTCACTCTACTCCACAGCCAACTTAACACTACTCTATTGTAGAATCAGCAGTACAACCCCAGCAGTTTGCACTATTTTTACACTAAAACAGAATATTCCATTTAGATTCTTCATATATTAATAAAATTTATTTAATATTATTCTACAATATTAATTTTTTAATATTAATAAAAAAAATTATAATAAAAATTCATCACATATTTAAATTTTAAAAAATATATTAAATTGAAAAACATTCATACAAATAAATTACCATAATAATTTAAATTACAAAACGATAAATTAAATTACAATGAAAATTTAAATTGCAACACGATAATGTAAATTAACAACGAAAATTTAAATTACAAAACGAAAACTACAAATTATTCATTGTTGGAATATTCTTCCCACAAATGATCAATTAATGCATTATTGTAATGTTTGTATTGTAATGTTGATTGCTTTATTAGTAATGTTATATTATGTTTTCAATTAAATGAAGTATTTTAATTTTCACATTAGGTTTTCATATTTAATTTTTGTGTAAATAAATAAATAAATGAAATTTTAATATTAAATAAAAATAATAATTGAATAAACACCTTTCAACACTATAATTTATATTACATTCAAAAACTGTAAAAGAACATAAAAGAATAAAAAAAAAAGAAAAGAAAAGAAAAGAATTAAACAAAAAGGAAAAGAAAATAAAAGAACTCAAAAAAAAAAAATTAAATGTAGCGCAGGGAGTTACAACTCCACATGTGGCGCAGAAATTATCATTTCCGTACAACTTCCTACACTAGCGCAGATCTAGCATAAGTTGTTGGAGGTGAAAATATGGTGTTGTGCGCCAATGTGAAATGTTGCTGGAGATGGTCTAAGCGGTGGACAATGTCCACTTGTGAGCATAAGATCAAACCCATTATATACCAATTAGTTAATTTTGTTTGTTTCATGATCTCATAAACGAATTTCACTAAATATATATTAAATCAATATAAAGTAGTCTCGGTTTATTCCACCGGATGTATACTGCCACTCACAATTCATTCACGACCCAATTTAATTGTTTATTACATGCATTCATTTTGGCAAAAAAATTATACTCCCTCCGTCCCAAAAAAACCTTTCACACTTGACTTTTTTAACGGTTTTTGTGTGAGAGTTATTTCATAGTAATACATTTACAAAAGTTATTTTATATGAATGATATGCTACTTAATCTTATTAACTAGTATATCATTCATATAAAATAACTTTTGTTAACGTATTACTATGAAATAACTCTCACACAACTTGAAAAAGTCAAATGTGAAAGGTTCTCTGGGACGGAGGGAGTATAAAACAATTTCATACATATAGTCAATCTCATTTACTTATATTACATATATTATATGATCCATGTGAAACTCCAACTCAATCATATTTTAAAAACAAAATAAGACTCAAATACAAAGATTGAAATCTATAATAATTAATATGTATGAGACACCCACGCAAGACTCCCTCCCTCTTCATTTCTTTTGCCAACTTACCTTTTCCCGGTAAAACAAACTCCAAACTAAAAAAAAAAAAAAAAAAAAAAAAAAAGATCATTACCCTAAAACTTATAGTTGGGGCTAATGCTTTATTCAAATCGGGTTGAATACTTAAAATTCGAATTCGAATTGAACTTTTATCGAGTCAAGCTCGATTACACCATCGAGCTGAAAATAAAATTTAACTCAACTCATTAACAAACTTAACAAGTCGAGATGAACCTAACAAGCCCTATATTATGCTAAAATACAAAAAAAAAATCTCAAACTCGACTCATTTACCAAAATAAACAAGATAAATTTAAGCCTTAACGAGTTGAGTCGAGCCAAACTCTCAAGCTGCTCGATTCAAATAACTACTCTAGTCAGGGGTAGAATAATAATACTGAAATAACCCAAAAAGGGCAGTACAAGAACAACAAATTACACTAGTATAATTTATCTTCAAAAACCCAGAATTAATTCAAAAGTATAACAGTACAAACAACTAATTATTTTACAAATATATTATACAAGAATAATTGCAATAGAACATCCATAACTACACTCTCTATGACTATAATCACATATTCATACTCACATAACAGAAATACAAGGTAATAACGTTTTATTCGGATTATTAAAAAAAAATCATGAATTTCGCAACTACGCTTTCTACCAAGAAGCATAACACCATGACAACTTAATCTCTTTGAGAACACAATCCCCTTTTCTAGTTAAAAGATTAATATTAAAACAAAAGAAAAATGAAAACAAGAAAGCTATTACTATACATGAAACAAGCTCAAGATATACATGTAACCAGCTCCCAAGATAAATCTAAAGCCCTCTAACATAGATGGACTCAAAGATCAGCTATATGAGCTTAAAACAATAGTGTACCCAAAACAAAAATTGAAAGAATGGGAACGACCCCACCTCCTGGATTGTCCAACATAACTATCATCAGTATCTGAACGAAGAACAAAACAAAGATACATTTGGGAGAGAGATACGTACCAGGATTACCCAAATTCCGTGATGTGGGAAGCGCAGGTAAAGACATTGCTGAAGAATCGAGAAAAAGATTAAGTAAATGTTCTGTCTAACAAAAGTATATTTTAATGGTTTTTAAAAGTAATTACCAGGTGCACAAAGAGACAATGATGTGACAGACGAAGATGATGGCCATGGAGCTGCAATATTGTCCCTCAAATCACATGTAAAGCTGAAGCCTGTTATATTATCATACACCATATCCGCAGGTAAGCTTCCAAGCAAACACCCTGCATACATACATGTAAATTGTAAGTCATAGATAGTTTTTTAATTTCCAAATATCTCAAAATAGTAGCATGTCATAACCTATTATTAGAGATATCCAAAACTAGTAGATGATGTCCATGGAGCTGCAATATTTTTGGAACAAGGGGGGACGGCTGTCCCCCAAAATAATTTTTTTTAATATATATATATATATATATATATATATATATATATAATTTTATTAATAGTCAAACACTCTGTTCAAAACTTGTAGGAGGAGCTTAAGACTCGTCAATGGAAATAGTAATGAAATAAATATTATAGGTAATTATGTGATAAATAATAAGAATAAAAGATAATCAAATCACTTGTCATTATATTCTATATTGTAATAAGATTCAAAATAAGTTTCATACAATAAAAAAATTTCACCAAAAATCTACTCAAAAGTTTATATTGAAATACATATATGGTATGCAAACATTCTTGATAATTTGTCCTAGCTAGTTTCAATTTTCAAGAAATAGATTAATAAAATCTACTTAAGGATTTGGTGAAATTATTCGAAGCTCGACTAAACAGAAGTTCGTATTTCTTGTCTGGTAAGACTATAATATAAATGAATTATTCTCAAATATAACATAAAGAAAAAAGTAACACATTATACAATTTTAAGTTACACATTTGTTGGGCTTTCTTAAGCCTCTTCACTATGAATGAAGTCAACAATTCAACTCACGAGTTGGGAATATTATTATATTCCCTCCTTTCCATAGAACTCTTCACACTTTATTAATTTCTATAAAATCTACCCTCGTAATATCCTCTAATTTATACAAAATATCATTAATTTTGGACCTACACATAAACAACTCAATAAATTTATTAACAATCAAGTTGTACTAATATTACTATTGCCTCCGTCCCAAGAAGTTATACACACTTTCCATTTCAGTTCGTTCCAACAAGTTATGCACTCCTAAAAAGGAACATCACACAATATTAATAACCTCATAACATCATTTAAATTTAAAAAATGTCACTTTTTTTTACTCTACTTTATTCTCTCTCCTATTTTATCTCATTAAATCACTCAAAATATTCTTATATTTTATTCTCTTTCTTACCCTTTATTCTCACAAAAGTCAATAATTTTTTTTTTTTTAATTTCCGTGTACGTACGTAGAACACACCTCCTGGGATGGAGGAGTATATATTTTTAAAGAATTCCAAGAGTTTAGGAGAATTTACGTGTCCGTACAACATATCTTGAAATTATGTCAACTTCGACAACATTTATTAGGTTATCAATTTTCTTCCAGGGACAGTTGAGGGTTGCGCATGATTTCGTTTGGGACCAAATTAAAGTTCAAACTTCAAAAGTCTTCCCTTTTGAGATCTAATTAGTCTTATAAGACTCATTAATGGAAATAGTAATGAAATAAATATTATGGGTAATTATGTGATAAATAATGAGAACAAAAAGATAATCAAGTGATCACTGTCATTATACTCTATATGATAATAAGATTCAAAATAAGTTAATTATGATTATTTTGATTAATTTTTTTTCTGCTATAATCATTTTTCTTCGATCATTTTATTATTTATCAACCAAAAATTATTTTTTAATCATTTTCATATTACAATTAAAGCAGCAAATATGAACAATGTAATCACTGTTCGATCAACATTTCCTCTCACAATGTAACCACCCTTGGCGTAGTGCAAAAATGATTCATTTTTATTTACATGGAAGAATTTAAATCAAACACTTGTAAATAAATTAATCTCAAAATTAGGAAAAAGAAAAAAAAGTAACACAACCAAATTTGTACTCCTAATTAAAAGAATTGTAAAGACAAATTTGATATAACAGAACTAAAACGATGTTCCATAAACTCAATCACATATAATTTGTAGTAATTATTCTCAATCATACAAGGACTGAGGAGCAAAGATACAAGTACAATATAAAGTACATTTTGATATGGGTGATCTCACCTTCACACACAAGCTTTTGCATAAATAAAATAAATTACAGAATAGAATGGAATAGGGATTCGAGTGCAATTATATAAAAACGAAAGGACTCTGTTTCTTGTTGATTCATACAGGGAGTAGCGGCTGCGGTTGGGCTGCAGTGACATTGCTCAAAGCCGGCCATATGTTGCCGAACAACGCTGAAACACGCATTCTCCGGCCATTAAAAACGTCGTCGTCGTCGTCGTCGTCATCATCATAGTTGTTCTGTGTAATGTGTTCGGCATACAACCATTCAGCCGCGAATAGAAATCCGAAAACGGCGAAAACGAAAGGGCTCAAGAGAACAGAGGCAAGAGAAGCAATGGATACGTTTCCGATGGAGAGCAAGCAATGATCGGCGATGACGGAAGCACGGCGGCGCAGGGGAAAGAGGAGGAGGGCAATGTAGGTTAAGTAGAAGAGGATGGTGGTGGAAACAGCAAGACGCATTGTATTGGGGTGGCTTTTGAAGGGGTCGGGATCATTTTGCTGAAGGAAGTTCGCCAGAACCGGAATTGTTAAGGCGGTGATATGTTTGAAGGAATTGATGAATCGAATTGTGTTGAATTGTATGGAAAAGACACCATCTTGTGAAGATACCATGTTGAAGTGAGTGTGAAATTGAATCCCATTGACGAATGAAGATACGATGTTTCTTGCTGTTTCTCCCATTTTTTTTTAATATACAGAGCTTGGTGTATGAAAATGAGGAGAAAGAGGTGTATATATTTTTGAAAGAATATAGGTGGGTACCCGCCAGAATTTATTTTTGACAGAATGTATTTTTGACTAACAAACGGAGTTGATTTGACCGTTTGGAACGATACACTTCATCTCACGAAAATTTCTATCCACATGACGACTTTTGTTTATTCCGGTTTATTGGGGTGCAAGCTTGACGTTTGAAATTCTTATACTCATGCATTTTATTATTTATCAACCAAAAATTATTTTTTAATCATTTTCATATTACAATTAAAGCAGCAAATATGAACAATGTAATCACCGTTCGATCAACATTTCCTCTCACAATGTAACCACCCTTGGCGTAGTGTAAAAATGATTCATTTTTATTTACATGGAAGAATTTAAATCAAACACTTAATTATATTGTGAGTTGTGCATGTGAAGCGGGAGTATATTTATTAAGATGTTGGCGGTGAGAGATTGTTAATATGTGTAGTGCTGTTTATTAGTTGGAGTCTATGTACGTCACTTTCAATTTAATCAATTATTTTATGAAAAGGCAAAGAAAAGTTCCAATAGTTGCTCAATGCATCGTATAAGCATTACAAGACTGAGTTTAAACAAGACCAAGTATTAATTAACTATTCTATTAATTAATTGATTAGTGACTCTATTTTAATTAATTAATTAATTTCACGTAATCCATTGTATACATTATTCTACTCCCTCTCCGTCCCATAAGCCATCACCCATTCCATCCACAATAATTTTCCTAAAATTCGCTCCAATGAAAATTCGACCCAGGTGAACCACCTCTTAAAGAGACATTTTACCATATGTGCATTGTTATAAATCAATAATAATAATTTACCAACAAATATATATAAATTAGAAAGAATAACAACTAATTAATCTATTTTATAAATAGTTATAATTCAATTGCTTGGATAACTAACCAAACCGAAAAAAGTTATTTTAGAAATATTAAAAAACACATATTTTGATATATAAATTAGAGTAGAATAAATATTCATTTTATCTTTGTATTGACTTGTTTGTCCCCCAAACTTTTTATATGAGCAATTAAATGACTTAAAATATATAATTATGGGCAATTTGATCAGCATCGTACATAATACTATGTTATGGTACATATATATAGTATATTTATTTAGTATTTTATTAATTTATTATTATAATATACCTTTTTTCCTTTTATCGACGGATTTACCGATAAAAGTTCGTCGCTAAATTTAAATTCTAATTTCCGTCGGTAATATCCTATTAATATTAAATTTATCGGTAATTATATCGCTATACCGACAGAAATAATTCGTCGGTAATTTTGTAGATAAATCTGAAATTTGCAATTCTGACGGTATTTTATTGATATTTGTGACAGAATTTGATCTTTCGGTATTTCATAATTTTTTTGTAGTGATAGACTTCACTCTCACAATTTTCAGTAATCTACACAAAATGTCATTAGTTTTTTTACTCACAAATACACACAATCCAATAATATTTTTTTTACTTTATATATAAGAGTTTACAAAATTACCCCTCAAAGAGCAACTCTCCTGTGAAATATTTTTCTGTGCAATATCAATTAAAATAGCAGTTACATAAATCTCGCGACCCGCCAGCGAAAAACGGGTCAAACCATGAATAACGCAGATTAGGGCATATTAGAGCGCAGAACAACAACGATAATCAACAACGCAAATAGCGGCGATCACGAGATAATAAAAGCAATACGAGATCAAATTGAGGAGAAGAGAGCAAAAAAAAAAAAAAAGAAGACATTGATGATTTTTTTGAAAATTGTCAGATAATTAGGTGTTGGATGATCCGATTGATGAAAACAGTAGTGGAGAAAACTTTAACAGTGATGAATACAAAGTTTATGCGAACTTCTGATGATTGTTTTTGTTTAAACTAGAATTAATATCGCAACTCCTAATCTGTTTCTAATTTATTCATATAGTAACACACATTTCTCATATAGTAACACATTTTTTTTTTCATATAGTAACACATCTTTCTCTATACAATAACACGTTTGTGTTCATATAGTAACACTCGTGCAAAGAGTAGTATGCATTGTGACCCATTTATTGTAATATTTAATTGTATTATAAATAAAAATAGTTAATAAATAAAATAGATAATTTAAAAGTGTGACCCATAAATATTTACTTTTAGAGTAGTATGCATTGACCCAAAACTTCTGGCGTAGGACCAATTGGTGATGCTCACAATAGGGAACAATAAATGTTTAATTAATTATTATATTTAAAAAAAGAAAAAAAAAAAAACCAGAGCAGCAAAGCATGCATTGTTGTGAGTCTGTGACCCAAAACTTTAGACCAGCAAAATATGCAAATTGGTGATGCTCACAGTAGGGGAAAAAATGTCTAATTATTATATTAAAAGAAAATAAAAAAACCAAGAGCTGTGTAGTTTGTTTTTAAAAAATGTGAAATTCAACTTTACTGCACGCGCTAGTCGGTCGACGATCTCAAATGGACACCAATCACAATTTTTATTTCATTATAAATTAACAAATTTTATTTTAAATTTATATTGTTATTTTTAGAAATAATTTATATTTCTTAAATATACATATTTATATCAAAATTCATATTATTCAATTCTCTATAAATAGTGTCTAATATTGATATATTTTAAAGCACAATATAAAATTTTCACTTTTCTCTTTTTATTTATATCAATTTTTTCTAATTTCTATCATATTCTATTACAGATCCAAATTATTTTTCAAACTCCTAAAATTATATTTTTGTATTTGTAATTTTATATTTCAAACATCTATATGTAGTTTTATTTTTTACTTCTTAATTTCGTATTCCAATTCTTATAATTTGCATCTTATGTATTGTGTTATTTAAGCACCTACTATTAGTATGATTTATGTATTTATTTTTTTATGCATTTCAACTTTTGTAATTTTAATTTTGTTATTAAGATTGTTATAATTTTTAAATATATTGTAATTTATTATTTTATTAGTATTATGATTTTGAATATAAAAAAAATGATTATATATAATAAGTAATTATTAAAGAATTAAAAAAGAGTTTATTTTATAGATTGGGTTGAGTTATTGATAAAAGAGATAAAGTACAATTTGGACACTCAACTAACGTCTCAAGTACAAATTGGACCTTAAACTATTTTTTGATACAAATTGGACCTTGAACTAATATCTCAGGTACAAATTGGACCTCAAACTATTTTTTTAATAAATAAACACTTTTACTTTTAAAATTGAACAAATAAGTCCTTCAACCAATAAAATAAAATATGAAGACCCTTTTATTAAATGAATTGACATAGAACATTATTATATTAGTGGATAAATTGACAAAAAAGTTAAAAATATTATGATAAATTCTAAAAAATGAGTGATCATCAACAACACTTTTTTTTTTAATAATGGACTCATATTTTTTTTAATATATAATATAATGTTAAACTATAAAAAAAAATATTTATCAATAAAAAAAACTATAATAAATTTTAAATTGGACCTTGAACTAGTATTTTGATTACAAATTGGTCCCTGAATTTCTTTTTTTTTTTTTTTTTTACAAATAAATACTTTAACTTTTAAAATGAAATACATATGTTCTTCAACTAATAAAATGAGACATGAAGGTCCCTTTAATTATAGTTTTAAAATAATAAAAGTATATATATATATATATATAAATTATAAACGTAATAGTCTCGTATTTTTAAAAAATAATTTCTTTAGTATTTTTACGAATTTTAATATTATGATTTTTTTAATTTTAATTTTATTTTCAATTCGTTATATTAAATTAGTTATCTTCTTTTTTATTACTAGTTTAATATTATATTGTATATTAAAAAAATATGAATCCATTATTAAAAAAAGAAAAAAGTGTTGTTGATGTTTCACTCATTTTTTAATTTATCATAATATTTTTAATTTTTTTTGTCAATTTATCCACTAATATAATAATATTCTATGTCAATTAAATTTATTGTATATTTTATTTTATTAGTTGAAGGTCATATTTGTTCAATTTTAAAAGTAAAAATATTTATTTGTTAAAAAAAATAGTTTGGGTCCAATTTGTACCTGAGACATTAGTTCGGGGTCCAATTTGTACCTGAGACATTAGTTCAGGTCAGGCTTTGCATAAGAAAGCGTGGCTTTGCATAAGAAAGCGTAGGCCTATTATATATTTTTTAGGCCTAAGCGTGACCTATTATCTATGATAAGCTTTTTTTTAAGGTTCGGTCTGGCCTCTTTAGTAAATAGTAAATAGGTCAGGCCTGAAAGTCTTTTAAAGGCCTATTTGCAACCTTTCCATTCTTCATCAAATTTTTAAAAATCACACTTGTTACATTACACCGTAAAAACTATAAAATTCAAAATACGAATAAAATTAACATATCAAGAATTTTTTTTTTTTGAAAGGGATTAACATATCAAGAATTATCAACTAACAAAAGCAATGACAAAATTTTCAAGTAGTGCAAAAACAAAACCCCAATGATATATATTATTATAATATATATTATATATCATATATTACATATATATTATTATATATATAAATATAAATATAATATATTATTAATTTATATTATTATATATATAGTTAAATAGTCTGGTCTGTTAGGTTTAAAAGGCATACGAGAAATCTTAAGTCTGACCTAGATTGAGTTTGAACAAGACCAATTATTAAATTTTTTTTTTTTTTTTTGACGGGGAAGACCAAGTATTAATTAATTATTCTATTAATTAATTAATTAGTGACTCTATTTCAATTAATTAATTTCACTTAGTGCTTACTCCCCCATCCCATAAAATTTTTCACACTTTTTTTTTCCGTTCCATTATAAGTTTTACAACCTTAAAATGTAAAACGTTTCATAAACTTCACTCTCACAATTCTCATTAATCTACACAAAATGTCACTAGATTTTTTTTACTCACACATACACACACAACCCTATTTTTCTTTTTTTACTTTATACATAAAAATTTATAAAATTACTCCTCAAAATTCGCATCATTACTTTTCTTTCTTAAAATATGTGCACTTCCTCCTATGAAAACTTCTATGGGATGGAGAAAATATTTTATAGTTCTCGTTAAAGTTTAATATTTTTTTTAATTATGATCTCTTTTTTTTTTTTTTTTACACTTTCTCTATTTTTTTATATTTTTCATTTACAACTTTATAATAAAATATTGTATTCTTTAAAATTAATGTATCTATTAAATATTAAGCTTGAGGAGATAATCCTTTATTTATGTTCTCTTTAAGTCTTCATGAGACATTGGAACTGAGTTCAATCTTCATTGAGTTAGGTGTCCCCTTAATAAACAAAAGATACGTTAACAAGACACCATGAAATTATATATAGTTAAATATTTCTATCACATCTATAATGTTTTAGACTTGTAGTTATCATATCTCTTACAAAATCAAGAGTTCTTCTGTAAATTATTTTTATCATACAATTAATTTTTAATTATAACTTTATATAAAGTTAAATAATTTTTATTTTTTAATAAAAAAGAGTAATCCAACAAACTTATATTCCTACGTCCCACAAAAATTTGCATACTTTCTTTTTTAGTTTGTCCACCAAAAGTTTGTATACCCCAAAATGGAAATGTTCCTCACAACTTTCACCCTCACAATACACACATATCTAGCATTTATGTTATTACTTTTGAGACCCCGCATAAACTCAATTCAATTAATTCTTTTATTTTATTTATAAAAGTTTACAAAATTATCCTCAACACTCCACTCATCACAGTTTTTTTTTTTAAACTGTGCCAAAAAATAATCGCAAACTTTTTCAGGATGAAGAGAGTACAATTTAATAAAATAATCAATACTCTTTAATATTAAAAATAATATGTAAACCAATCATACAGTTTTACTGAATCAGGACATTGCGTCAAACGAGAACTGAGGTTTTGTCAACGACTTCATTTGGGACCAAAGAGTGAGTTCATAGGGGTTGTAAGTCAATGAATGTCAAAATATATGCATCTCATGTCAAAGAGTAGGCCT
Source organism: Paraleonurus japonicus (assembly GCA_030762865.1). NCBI lineage: Eukaryota > Viridiplantae > Streptophyta > Magnoliopsida > Lamiales > Lamiaceae > Paraleonurus > Paraleonurus japonicus. The sequence continues at coordinate 37,655,427 of CM061059.1, read as the reverse complement.
TCTATAAAACGGTCTCACAATGAGATAAAATATAATTTGGGAATAATTTTTTAACACTTTAAAAAATGTAAATGTTAATTTATATTAATTTATAAATCGTCTCACCGTGAAACTGTGTCACACAAATTTTTGCTTATATAAATCCATAAAATTTTAGAGTTCAAATTTTTGCACTCACTATAGTTCCGTAACCAACACATATACCTTTAAAGAATAAATTCTATACTAAGTTTTGATGAATTCATCTTATGAAGCTCACTAATTTGACAAGACACTAATTTGACAAGACAAAGCCTTGTGTTCATTAAATATACCGTACAATTTAGGGGCGCTTGGTTGAAAATTTTTCAATAGAAATAAGAATGAATATAGAGCAACTATGGTGGTTAACGAAAACAAAAAATAATCAATACCACAAATTTCCCTTCTAAATAAGGTAATTATTACTCAATTTTTATTAACTTTTTCTCACTCTATAATGGTTCTCCTCAATCATTCTCCCCAACCACCACTACAACCTTCTTTTATCTCATTTTTTTTCCTAGATTAGAGCACAATACTTATAATGTAACAACTATGAAAATAATTCTCCCTTCAATATTCTAGGAGCATGGAGAGAAGTTATATTTCATTCTCATTCCGATTGAAGAATTTACAATCAAACGGCCCCTTAATGTAATTTTAAACAATTTCGGTTGTTTTTATTGAAAAAATACACGTGAAATAATTGTGTATATTAGTCAAGGTAACTTATCTTCAAATACCCAGAATTAATTCAAAAGTATAGCAGTACAAACAACTAATTATTTTATAAAATATTATACAAGAACAATTGCAATAGAACATCCATAACTACACTCTCTATAATCACATATTCATACTCACATAACAGAAATACAAGGTAATAACGTTTTATTCGGATTATTAAAAAAAATCATGAATTTCGCAACTACGCTTTCTACCAAGAAGCACAACACCATGACAACTTATTCTCTTTGAGAACACAAACCCCTCTTCTAGTTAAAAGATTAATATTAAAACAAAAGAAAAATGAAAACAAGAAATGAAGGAAAACAAGAAAGCTATTACTATACATGAAACAAGCTCAAGATATACATGTAACCAGCTCCCAAGATAAATCTAAAGCCCTCTAACATAGATGGACTCAAAGATCAGCTAAATGTGCTTAAAATAATAGTGTACCCAAAACAAAAATTGAAAGAATGGGAACGAAGAGATCCACCCCACCTCCTGGATTGTCGAACATAACTATAATCAGTATCCGAACGAAGAACAAAATAAAGATACATTTGGGAGAGAGATACGTACCAGGATTACCCAAATTCCGTGATGTAGGAAGCGCAGGTAAAGACATTTCTGAAGAATCGAGAAAAAGATTAAGGAAATGTTCTGTCTAACAAAAGTATATTTTAATGGTTTTTAAAAGTAATTACCAGGTGCACAAAGAGACAATGATGTGACAGACGAAGATGATGGCCATGGAGCTGCAATATTGTCCCTCAAATCACATGTAAAGCTGAAGCCTGTTATATTATCATACACCATATCCGCAGGTAAGCTTCCAAGCAAACACCCTGCATACATACATGTAAAATGTAAGTCATAGATAGTCTTTTATTTTCCAAATATCTCAAAATAGTAACATGTCATTACCTATTATTAGAGATATCCAAAACTACATTCGAGTCTTAAAAAATACAATCCAGTGGCGTTTGTATTTTTCTAACGACCGCACCCACCCACCTACCCACCCTCCAATTTAGTTTGATCTTGTAAAGGGACAAACATTTGTAGATAATTTTTGTGAGTAGGCAAAACTCAGGGTAGTGTTTGCGATTATTCCGAGTTAAAAAAAGTATGGATCTCATAACTTGTTTATTGTCCAATTTTAGTCCTAAAAAAGTTAACATTTTTTTATTTAGTCCTAATATTCAAATAGTTGTCCAATATTTGTTCCCAAAATTGCTGCGAATGTCACGTGATGATTTAATTTGGGGCTAGACAATAGACAAGTCATGGGGCAAAACTTGGACATTCATGTGACATAAAACGATACCAATTTCAATTTTCCTGAGGTTTTGGGCCCAAAATTAGACAATCTTTTTAATATTGGGACTAAATCAACAGAATTAAAATTTTCAGGACCAACACTGGACAGTGGACAAGTTACAGGACAAAAAACGTTTTAAATTTGACTATCCCAAATATATGTATATGTATATGTATATATATATATATATATATGTGTGTGTGTGTGTGTGTGTGTGTGTGTGTGTGTGTGTGTATAAAAAAAAAAAACTTACGAAGCTTATTTATGTGTACTTATCAACCAACTTCCACATGAGAAAGCTTATTTTTCTAGTCCGTTATCGATTTAAAGTTAGTCGTCATCTTCTTCGACAATAATTTATGTCCGCTGTTTGAGGCTTCTGAAGGGTAAATCCTTAAGGTCAAAATATTAAAAAGAGACATTACTTCGAAAATCTGCAAATACTGCTATTAGTTACCATATGTATCATCTCTGTCTAACCGCTCCAGAGCAGATCTTTTTTCTGTTATTATAAATTTAATTGAAGTATAGTTGTCTTCTATTGTTGAAATGAACAATGCTTTATAGCTTTAATTTGTTACATCTTAAAGTCTTACTGTCATTTTTGGTTGATGACATTTCAAAGATGATCAAAAGTGCAAGTTTGCTTGGGTTATTGCATCTGATTTTGGTTTAGATGTTAAAAATTCAATTAGAGTCCAACGTATAAGCCCTTGCTTTTTTTCTTTTTTTTTCATCGGTAAATATTCGTTCCTAACGTATAAGCTCTTGGGGTTTGGTCATCAACAGTGAAGGAAATTATAACAGCCTAAATAAATAACTCATACATGTCACAGGAGTCTGTTATTATTTTATAAGCGTCCTTTACTTTTAAGCTAATTTATCTTTATTACTCCCTCCGTCCCTCAAAAGTATGTTCACTTGCCTTACTTATCCGTCCCCCATAAGGATGCTCATTCTCTTTATGGATATAATCACTTTATCTTCACCCTTCAACCATCACTTAATTACTCTAATTGTCATTGTACATACTCATAAACAATCACTTTATACATAAATAAACCCTACAATACCCTTTACTTTATCTACTTTTTTCCTTAAAATTTGTCCCAGTCCTTTGAACATGTATTTATTGGGGGATAGATGGAGTACTATATATGATTAAATATAAAGTAAGATGCAATTACTATTACTTGTATTATTCTTGTCTATAATTTATTAGAAAGTTTTTTGCACCTAGAATGCATTTATTTCTTATTTCCTGATATGTTGCTTCCATTGTGGAGCAACGTCGCAATGACTAGTGATAATACTGTTTTCCTTTCCCTTTTTAACACCAAACTCCTACCACAATTATATGTTTGGAGCCCTTCTATTCACTCTCCCTCTGCCTAAGGAGACATAATATAGTAAAGCATGAAAAAACCAAAACCAAAGCAACTGGCAGAACACCGATCCAGTGCATCTGACAAGTTATGAAATTATACTATGAAAAATCAAAGATATAGTAATATAGACCATAAAAGAGGTAGAAACAATTACCTTCTTGTCCATATACTGCTCCAGCACCCAGAAAAAAGAAAATATCATTAGCAATGTTCTAACATTCTTTAATAAGAGATTGGATTATGGATATACATATGGAGTCAAATGATGGGTTTCTTATGGAGCCCAAGAACAGCCTAAACTACTTGTACCATGCTACAGTGTACAAGTGTTTTATGTTGATATTGGACTCCATAAGAAACTCACCATTGAGCTCCATATCATTACTTTATATATGTGTGTGTGTGAGTGTGTGTGCACATAGGGAAGAATATTTCTTTAGGCCCATAAGATTGGGTGTTTGCTAAAGGACATTATGTTTATGGACCTGCAAATTAAGGATAATACATTTTAATTTATGAAAATTGTAGGCCAAATTGGGCTAATTCGGACCAATTTGACATACATTTACATAGATTGAAAACTATTGTCCTTAATTTACAAGGATCAAAGTCCAATTTTCAATCCTCGCGCGAGTCGCACATTCGATTTTAGCCCGATTTGGCCGAAATTTGGACAAATTTGACCTACATTTGCTAAAATTAAAATATATTGTCTTGCATTTGTAGGCCCGCAAAATTAATGTCATTAACTGCAACCCCTCAAGTTACAGGCCTAAGAAATCATTTTCCCATGCGTATACATATGTGTATATATATATTGATACATAAGATTCTCACCTTGGAGACTAAAATCTTTTATGTCCACATCACAAAGCTCGTAAACATTGGTCATCACACCACCTTTCTGAAGCATGGCCCCAAACATGGCTGCACATATAATTGCTTGTCGATTTGTTATCAACATTTGCTTCTGTATCCCCGCTATATACGTATTTAGTGAGCTACAACACGAAGGACTCGGGGCAGCAGCATTTCGGCATGCAGCAATTACTTCAGTTGGTTGTTTCAAATCTAAAGGACAAGCTGCATAACAGGATATAATCATTTTCAACCAATGTAGTTTAATTGGGTATCATTACAGTTTATGCACCATCAATTTAATATAAAACAACTCACCAGACTACCATATACAATTCATATTGTCTTGAAATAAGATAATCACATGGAAAGGGTTGCAGCAATGTGGAAGTTCTAAAGGTGCCATTAAATTGTATAGCTTTCTAAAGCTTCTGGTGGCATTGTCGTGGTAATAACCATCAGAGCATCTTAGGAGGCGCTTGGTTCAAAATTCTTTGATGTAAATGAGAATGAGTATACGATAATTGTGGGGCTTAATGAGAATAAAAGATGATCAATTCACCTTCATCATACTTCATATGAGGTAATGAGACTCAAAATAAGTTAATTACCCCATTTTGATTAACTATCTCCCCTATTATAATCATTTCTCCTCAATCATTCCACTATTCCTAAACCATCAATCAATTTTATCCCCACTTATTACTTAGGTTAGAGCAAAACACTAACAATGTTACCTATCTTGCTCATTGTAATTTACTACATTAAATTATTCACATAGAAGAATTTGAATCACGCGCTCCCTTAATCTTTAATTTGGCATTTTAAACATTATGTACGACTTACAATGCATTGACATGCACAATATATGCTTATCATGCACACTCTCAATGAATTTGCTTCAGTTTCTCAGATGTTATTTGATATAAGAAGACACATGAATCTAATCAAGCTTGATTTACAACACCACCAAAATAAGAGATGCATCAACAAACACCAGACAAATGTTGATATACACGTGCTTCATAGATGGTGATCTTTATTAAGGGTCACGCTGAAGTCAACAACCAAAGCATGATCATGCACACTGATGTTATACCACAACAATCATAAGAAGTCATTGAATAACAAACAAGGAGATAGAGAATAATTCTTTAAAAAAATTGCAAAGCAACAAATATATAAACTACCATGAATTTTCTATTTACGCTTACATAAGATTATAGAGTTTGTAACTTGTTATAAGGTAATATGATTTGAAAAACAAACAGGTACATTAAAGTGAAGATTTCTTTCTGAAAAGGAACAAGAAAAATATTGATACGGGGGCAGACAACATCAAGTCCTTTGAACTATAATGTTCCTTAATCCTTCCTAGCTTTGCTTAGAAACTACTCCCTGCGTCGCATTTTAAATAATTGCCATTTTGCACTAATCTAAATATTATATTCCAAATTTGCGCTTTTACTTCTTTTTTGTCATAGTATGCAGTTATTAAGCAAATTTACTCCATTTAGATAAACGAAAGGGTAAAAATGTCACATTACAAATATATATTTTTGCTATTTAATAACTTTCTTAAAATGGGGTGGAGGGAGTAACTTAGATAGACACACACACCTTTGTTAACTTTGCAGGCAGACAATATTCTGAATGCTTTGTTTGCAGAATCATTCGGAAGCTTCCTCGAAAGCCATGAAAATACCACCCCCTTGCAATCATTAAGCACATCAACATGATTAGAAAGTCCAAACGCATCCTTATTATCGTTCACATATGGTTGCACCCCTGATAATTTGAGGGCAGCCTCCATAACTACTGGCTGACAAATTGCCCTACAGCATTCTTTAAGAGGATCGATTGTGCTACAAGCCTCTAATAATCTGCTCGTGTTCACCACTTTCTCAAAAGTGGTTATGTCCTTAACCGGACACGAGCCACCGGTGAGATTCGTAGATTTCGTCAAGCATAAGGTTGGTAAAGAACTGTTTGCTCCTCTGCTGGATAGTATACTAACAATATCCTTAAAACAATCGTCAGCAACTGCATTCTGTAAAACTAGGTTGTCAGAACTGGTGCTATAAAAACCCTGGAATATGTGGAGCAAGCTACTGAACTGTGGGCAGCATATCACGTTTCCTACTACTCCAGCCAACGGCTGGTTACAATCAGAAGCTGTTTTCTCCATTATACTTGAGATTGCTGAAAAATTTACAGGGCATCTTCCAGTCAAGATTGGATCATAGGTGGTTGGGTGGGTAGGGTACATGGGGGGCAATGACCCCTCCGGGAATGAATAATGTGGGATAACAGAAGGCGAAATTTCGATTGGTTTGAAAATTCCACTTTTAGGAGAGCTAGCTAGAGCAGATGAAGAAGAAACATGACTGGGCTTCTCTAGAGTAAGCACATTATCGAAGCTGCACAGCCAGATAGTGAATTGTAGTAACAAGTGGAAACGGGAGCCTGCAATTCCAAAGAACATGTGCTTAAAAGATTTCAATACAATAAGTTGTTCGTTATTTAACAATGCAACACTGTTCTAGGGTTAACTGCATAAAAATCATGACTTTTTCATGTTTATTCACTTACAACATATGTATTTAAAATCAGTCTTTCGAAACACAAACTTTTAAAATTTTGCAATTATATCATATTACTATTTTCTGGCAACGTATGCTGGCGTGGCAGCCAGATTGAAACAATTGCAAATAAAATCCAAGACTTTTGGTTATTGTTTGAATTTAATCACAACTATTTTAACTTTTTTCCAATCTCATACATTTTCACGTCATCAGGACTTGCCAAAATAGTCATGTGATAGAATTGCAACAATTTAAGAGGTCGTGTAATGAATTGTAAATTTTAAAAAATATATGTTGTAATTGAAAAAATGTAAAAATGTTGTGATTTATTTTGCAATTAACCCTTGTTTTTATTGTAGTAGAAGACAAAGTAAGATGAGGTAAAGACAAGTAATAGTTAAAGAGGTAGATTTCAACAACACATATTTCATATTATAAAGTCTTCCACATTCAAAGTCATTTAGAAGCAACATCTTCAAAAGGATATCTAATAAAGGCAAAGTCTTGTGTGAACAAGTTTGATTGTGAAACTTGTTTTGTTTTACTACTATAAGGTATTAGTTTTAAATATTATTAGTTGTTTCACTAAAGGGTATTAGCTGAAGGGCAATAGTTATTTATTAAAAGATACTACTTGTTTTACTATAAGGTATTAGTTGTAAACCAGTTTCATGGTAAAACTGGTTCACACAAGACCAACTCTTTAATTAAATGCAAGAATTTCTTACCCTTGAGACGGATAGCAGTTATTACACAATCCATACCGCCCACTAACCGTCGGGCAACATTGAGACTTGTGATATAATCATAAAGCCACACACGGTAATTAACAGTTACAGAGGGGAGGTGTTGAAATCAGTACACTGATACCTACAAAATAAGTTTGAACACCATAATATTTCAAAATGAGAATTGAAAAGGACAAAGAAGTACAAAATAATCAAAGCAGAAACTTAAAAACTTGGTAAAACAGTCCTTATATGCAAAGATTTGTCCTTCCAAGTTTAATACTCCATTAAGCAAGTTTCGCCCTATTCTGCTTCAGTTAACTAAAAAAATAATAAGAAAACAGCTTTATATCAAATTTAACTCGCCACCAATAAACTGAAATACAACACTAACTAATTGCCTTCATTCCAATTTACCCATGACAAATAAATAAATAAATAACAAGCAAAAATTTTATACCTCTTTCTTCAATTCTAAATTTCAAGTCTCGAGAAGCTCCAACAAAATAATACAAAAAATAAGCTAAATTCCAGAAAAATCTAATTATCAAGGCAAAAACTTGCATGAAACGATCTCACTTCACAAACTAGTACAAATTAATATCCACTCTTTCCAAAGTGTTAAAGCCGAATTTTCAAATTATACTCCTTTCATGCCAAACCTACTCAATAATCAATCCAAAATTCAGAGAAGAAAAAGAAAAAAGAGAAACTCCACAATCAACCAAAAAGAAACGAGATAATAAGCAGATTTTGGTTCACCAATCTACAACAAAATATCTTCACTCTCCAACAAAATCAAAAAATCTACAACCTCAAATCACAAGAACTCGTCGCGTAAACAAATCAAAAAGAAAATCAGAACCGAAATGCTGCCTTAAGATATCCCAAGATCCAAACCCATCATTCACAACAACAACGTAACTAGCTACAAGTAAAAATCAATATAAACACGCACAAACACCATAAAAGAGTGTGTTTCAGCATTGTACCTGGAGAACACAAATCCGAAAATTCCCAAGATCACTGGTCATAAATAAAAGCGAATTCGGTGCTAAAAGATCAGCATCGAAAACCCGTGTAAAATTAGGGTGAACGATGGTCTCCCATTGAATGGAGAAAGGAGAAAAGAAAGCTAGAAACCCTAGGGAAATTTGGGGAAAGTTGAGCTGAATGATTATGGGGATAAAAGTGTGAAGAACAAAGAAGCTTTTCCACTTTGCCTATGGCTTTTTCATTTTTATTTTCTTTTTTCTCTGGTTCTTTTCATATATTATATTTATCTGTCATTTTCTAATTTTAGTTTTTCGTATAATTCAAAAAATTGAGTTTGTCCGCTAAAAAATAAAAATAAAAATATATAGAATAATCCTAAAATTCAGAATGAGTGTGATTCTGACGAGATCTCTTTTCATACTTATGGCGGTCAGCTAAGAAGAGGACCACTGTAAGTATTTGTATTCGTAGGACGAGAAGATGAAGAGTTAGATGAAGATTGATCAATTCCAAGATTCAAATTAATTTGTGTATTTGTATACTTTCCAAATAAATATAATAATGTTTGTTTAACTCTGGCTACAATTTTACTTGGATTAGGACGTACATTATTATATGGATCATATTTTGTTATGTCATTATGTGGATATAAAGCATTGGAGCTAGTCTCCTATAAAATATTTCACAGCGATATATATAACTATAAATGACAACAGCAAAAATCTCGTGGGTCATTAAGTTCAAAACGGGTCAAAATAGATTTCATGCGCGCAGCGACAAAGAACGCAGAACGTTAAGGATTATGAGGCGATTCAACAGCAAACTCCGGCTAAAATAACAACATAATTCAACGACGATATCAAATTGAAGAGAAACACGCAGAGATGCTAAAAAAAAAAAAGAGAAAACATGGATATACTTTTTTTTTAATTAGGTATTGGATGACCCAAATGAGCAATGTGTTCTTTCAAAGCAAGTAAATTAAATCATCTTGAACATATAAAATATGAGACATACATCTACTATGAAAAAAATCTTCCATCAAGGCACGATTAGCAAATATTTTTGAGATCTTCGATACTAACAGTATTAGCACTAGCATTATCAAAACCAATTGAAAATTTTTATTTGTCAAAGTATAAGTATCTAAAATATCATGCAATTTATTTCTAATATTAACCGCGAAGTGTTTCGCTTCGAAATCTTTATAAGCAATCAATCTTTTGTTCAAAGTCCATGAATCATCAATCCAATGACAAGTAACTCCAAGATAAGAATATTATTTTTTAAAAATTATCACTTCAAATATCGACACAATTAAATTGAAACTTTAACTTTGAGGTCGGCAAAATTATTAATCATAACATATTTATATTCATTAACAACTTTAACAACAAGTAGAACTTGAAACCTTTTTTGTGAATGGTTGAAGATCAAGTTGAATCTTTTCATTAAAAATATTATATCGGGATGGCTAAGAGGAAGATGTTGAACACATATCATTTTAGTTAAATATTTTCTATAAACAATTTGATCATAATTTCATAGATTAGTGGGATTTAAATCACTTACCTAACCTTGAACTCCACCTTGGGAATACCAGATAAATTCATGACCTTAGAGTTGTGTTTGACTTGTAGTGAATTCCATACTCCAACGAATGCTTTCTTTCCATATATATTCGTAATGTTACACATATTTAATGTCGTAACAATTATGATACGCTTTCATATCACCATTCGACTATGTTATCTTTCTAAAGTGACGTGCGAAAATCTTGGATCCGAAAACCCATGTCCGACCTTCTAAACATATAATATCTTACAATACTTTTTACTTTTTCTACTTCATCTATATTTTATTAAAACCCTTGTCCAACCTTCTAAACACATTTTATTGGGATAGGTAGAGTATGTTTTAATTTTATTCTTTAATAAAATAACGAGGATGAATAAAAATCAGCGTTCTAAAAAACGGCATGGGCGGCCGCCTAAGCGCCGTCTAGGTGCTAGGCGGCCCTAGGCCATCGCGTATTTTTCTAAATTCGGCAAATAAACGGACATGGGATTTTTAGCGACTAATTCCAACTAACTCGACTAATCCCGACTAACCCGCCTAAATCTAGCTTTGAGTATTCCCGATCCCGACTACCCCTACTAAACCCGACTAACCGACAATATATTATTCATCAATCTTTATTTTTTTATTGAATTTTGAATTGCATTATACTTTTTAATGTGTTATCAATTTACTAGTATTTACAATTATCACAAATTGTAGGTGGTGTCATTAATTTTATTATTTTCAGGTTTTTTTTTATGTATTATTGATTAAATACTTATTTGAAATTATCAAATTAAAAAATTTAGGTGGTTCAGACTAGGCCCTGTTTAGGCAGCGACTAAACGCTCTAGATGCTAGACCCCAATATTCCGCTCGACTACCGAGTAGAGATTTTTAGAATATTGATAAAAACAAATAGAAAAATATAAATAATAAAACAAAAAAACGGAAAGTACTCTTTCGGAAAGTGGTGAGGGCCCACCTAACCACTACATTTCGCCACAGATGGGTTTAGGCCTACAAGAAATGGACCGCTTGCTTTTAAACAATTCCAAGTCATGCCCACCTACATTTTAAATTAAAACACCTATTGCTAAATACACCATCATTCAATTAGTACACTACTTTAATAAATTCTAAATTACACTCCACATATATCTATTTTTCACTCGTACATCTTCCATAAACAAGTTTTATACTATGAAACTTGCATTTAACTATTTTTCATACCCACTAAACACGGTCCGTTAAATTAACCCTCAAAAACAATTTCATAGTATTAAATTATAAAACTATTTCACCCTAAATTTTGCGACTTTTCACAACCCTCTTTCCTTTCCCACGCGCAACCTTATTCCCTCCAACTCTTCTTTTCTTTTTTTGTTCACCGCTGCCTCCCTCTGCTCCCTCAGTGTTACCATCCCTCCCTGTCGTCACCCCTCACCCTCTCTGTAGGAAATAAATATTCTCAATTCGATACCCACACGATTAGGCCATTGCCACAATTCAGGCCAGTTCATTAGAGGGAAATTAAGTGAGGGTACATTATTCCCACCAAATTATTGCATCAAATTTTATTGGATCATCCGCCTGCGTGCATCAATTATTTTTAATTGTTGATTTTTAAAATGTGTTTTTTTTCCTGATTTTTTTTATGAAATTTGTTTTTTTTTTTCTTTTTAAAAAACTGTGCGAAATTGAGGCTATTTTTCAAAATTTAGGATGTTTTTCAGTTAAAATATTCCGATAAAAATATAAATCTTGATTCTGTAGCGGCTCGAAAACTCAGTAGCAGCGCACGGCAGCGAACATAGGGTGGGTGTAAATTAGGGTTTGAATGATTTTGTTTTAATTGATAAAGGGGTAATATAGTAATAAGTCGGGTTTAGTGTATAATTTACGTGCTTTAAGTGATAGTTTTATCGTTAATTATTCACTAATCTCTTGCATTTATCCGGCTTATGCTAGTCTGGTCTAGTTGTTTTGATTGTGTATTTTGTTATGGATTTCAGATTATTTTAGAACTTATTGATGATATTTGAGAATAAGTAAGAAATGAAGAATAAACTGTTTTAATAAATTCCGAGCCAATTGGAGCATAATTTTGGCCCATTTACAGCACCCATTTTCTAAATACTTTAAGGCCAGGTCTTCACCCTGTTGAAGCCCAAAACTAAGGCCCAGGTTATGTGCACACACATTTTAATTTAGAACACCCACATTGTGAAAATCAAAAGATAAAATAAACATGGAATGACAAAAGTGCCCTTATAAAAAAGTGTAAAGAATTTTGGTAATTTTTTTTTTGAAAATACATAAAAAATTCGGCATTTTTTTTTCTGAAATTTAAGGTTTGAATTTTTTTTTTCGGAAAACCTATTGTTCTCACATTTTTGCCGAAATTTTTCCAAATTTTCGGAAATATTTTCCGAAAAAAGATCACATTTTCGGATAATTTTTCTGAATTCTGAGGTTATAATTTTTTTTTTTTCGGAAAACCTATTGTTCTCATATTTTGGCCGAATTTTTTTCAAATTTTCAGAAAAATTTTCCGAAAAGAGAACACATTTTCGGATAATTTTTTCGAATTTTGAGGAAAATTTTTATTCGAAAAAGGGTATTTTAGTGAGTTATTGGGGGGTGAACTCAATAAATGGTGTGTGTTTTCATAATGTGGGTGTTCTAAATAAAAATGTGTGTGCAGATAACCTGGGCCCAAAACTAATTAATTGGCAGCCCAACCCATTTAATTAAAGCCCAGAACTGTTAATAGCTGAAGGGGATAGCAGCTTCGGGAGAATTTTTCTTTCTCTCTTTTTTTTTTGGGCACTCTTGTGTGAGACCGTCTCATGCATGAGACGGACATGAGACGGAATCACTTTTTAATAAATTGTTATCACTTTTTTATAAATTGTTATCACTTTTCAATTTGTTATCACTTTTATAGTAATTTGTATCAATTTTTTTAAAAAGTGATAACAATTTATTAAAAAGTGACTCCGTCATGAGACGGTCTCATACGAGTTTTTGCCTTTTTTTTTTAGGAAAGAAAATGTTATTAACCTAATAAAGGCATGACAATTATTTTTACCATCAAAAACAAAAATATACAAATGTTTGAAATGATGCACAAAGTTCATCACTAGATTACAGCAAAGGGAAAAACACGTCACTCCATAAAACTCCTTGCATTATTGATGGGGACATTTGGCCGACGTCTGCCTCCATATTCTCACTTTTAGCTCCTCCAAAATTTTCTCATTCGAACTCTCCTCCCAGAAATACTTGAGCAATTTTAGTTTTCCAAATCAATCATACTACACACTCCCAAACATAAATTGCAAAGTCCTTCCTTCTAAAAAGTCTACTAAAGTGAGGTAGATTCAAAGAGAAATTTGAAGCAAGAACAACTTTTACTCCAAACCAGTTGAGACAGTCCATCCAGATATATTTACAAAACAACTTTATTATTTGAGGATTCTCTCTCCCTTCCCCTCTGTCTCGTGCTGGGAGGGATTCAATGAAGACCAACTAGTAGTATTTTTTGTTGTATTTATAGTCCAATAGGACCTTGGATAGAATAGAAGAACCTATTAAATGTAAATAAAACGAATTATAAAATATATATCAATATTTTAGTATAAAGACCAAATAATTATAATAACAAAGGAACAAACTCAATCAAGGGCTTAGCCCACTTGGCCATCGGGCTCCTCACTTAAGTGGGAGACCTGGGTTCGATAACTTCTAACCACTAACAACTAACATTTATCGATAAAAAAAAAAACAAAGGAACAAACTCGTGCAGATTCATATATATATATATATATAGAATTAAATTCAACAATACATTAGTTGGAACTTCATGGAAATCGAATGGTTTAACTCAACAAAGATCAACCATATATGCTTATAATTAATAAAGCCATTAGAAGAGCAATCATTTGTACCTTGAGAATCAATTGGTTACGGATACACCTCTATATTGAAAAAATATAGGATTAAATCATATCTACTGGTAAAAAATAAAGGATTTTTATAAATATAATATGAGATGCATAATCTAGGGTGAGTGTGAACATAGGGATGATAGGGAAGGATTTAACATATCTTAGAACCCAATGGCCACCCGAACCAAGGACAAACCGTCCCATTTATTTTTAAGTTAAATTTTAATACAAAACATTTTTAAGTTTAAATTCAATGATTCATATATTTGAGTTTCAATAACTTCTCTTTTTTTTGTCCGTACAACTATAAATTTTCCATTTTTTGATAAATATCTTTTAAATTCATATCTTTATACTTCACTATTATTTACATTTATTGTCATTCAATTCAATTATCCTTATCTTTTATTCTCTCACTATTACATCACTTATACTATGTCTATTATTATATGATTATATCACTTACCTCAATTTTTATGACCAAAAGAAATGTAAAGTCTATACAGGGATAGAGTGAGTATTTATTACCCCCTCCATCCCAATAATATAGACTGATTGAATTTTACACAAAGATTAATAATTTTTTTAGAAAAGTAAATTAGACAAGTTAAGTTTTCTATTATAACCTTATTTAATAAGTGTTATAGTTTCCAACATAATTGATGTATATGGTTATATTAGTAAATGAATTAGTAAAAATTATTGAAGATAAAAACAAGTCTATTTAACTAAGACATCTAAAGAAAGAAAACAAGCCTACATAATTGGAACGGAGGGAGTAATATTCATCTAATATTTTAAAAATAACACATTAAATCTATATACTCACAAATATTAATACAATAATATGAATATAATTTTTTATAAAAATACATATTTATACGGAATTGATTCTATGTCCACCAGTGGACACCAATTTATATGTCCAACATTAATATAGTAATGACTCATAGACTGAGGAATCTACCATTAATTAATTGATTGTTTATGTGTATTTATGTGTCATTAGCTTATTAGTGGTGAACATATAAGTTGGTGCGCTCGTGGACATAAAATCAATTCCATATATTTATAAATAGAAATATTAAGATGAGGGGGATCCTGAAATAGTGGGTGAAATAGGCTCGTGGGACGAATTTAATACTTCCTCTGTCCTACAGATGTTTGCACACTCACCTTATTCGTTCGTCCCACAATTGTTTGCACATATGAAAACTCCTTTCATTTTTAACACCCCACAATACACATTATTTACATCAATGTCATTACTTTTCAACTCAATTAACTAACTCCTTACTTTATATACGCATGATTTTCCAATTATACTCTTTACGTACAGATGTCTAACTCCCAAAAAATATACTCCCTCTGTCCTAGATCAGTTTTCACAGTTGACTTTTTCAACGGTTATTGTGTGAGAATTATTTCATAGTAATATGTGTACAAAAGTTGTTTTATATGAATGATATCATATCATTCATATAAAACAACTTTTGTACAAATATTACTATAAAATAATTCTCATACAAAAATCGTTGAAAAAGTCAACTGTAAAAACTGATGTGGGACGAAAGTAATATTTTTTTAATCTCCGTATCTAGCATATATGGAATGAAAAGAGTATATAAAAATTACGACCCGTGCGAATCATCCATGTGAACTTGTGAAGGGTGCAGACCCCACTACATTAATTAATTAGTCCACCATTGCTGCATGAGAGTACGTGTCACAATTTCATTGACCCTTTAATTGACTATTTTGCCGGTATATTAATGGAAGGTAAGCTATATTATCATGATTCACATATTCTATTTTTACATACTTTTTAATCTAACTGCTATTGACAACGAAATCATACTTTTTACATATTCTATTTTTCTCCCTCAATACTAAATGCATAACTTTTTATATATATTCTATTTATATCCCAAAAATATAATTCTTCCGTCTCATAAATTTTTCACACTTTTTTTTTCACAATAAACTAAACTCCATTAAAATAATTTTTTTATAAATTTTACAATTACAATATCCACTAATTTATATAAAATGTCATTACTTTTAAACTCACACATACACACAATCCAATATTTTTTTTATTTTATACTTAAAGTTTATAAAATTATCCCTCAAAATCCTAATAATTACTCTTCTTTCTTAATAATTACACACTCTTTCTTATGAAGAGTTCTATGAGACAAAGAGGTTATTTTTTTCAACTTTCATGATTATCCCTCCTAAATTATATTCCAGTTACTCATTAAAATCCTTAACTATTTACGTTGGTCTCTTGTTAGATGAGTGCATATATGTATAAAATTGGATTTTGATACGACACTTTCGGTTAGTTTTACTGGCAGATTTCACTGATGCTAAGTAGCACATTTTATTAGTAATGACATTTTTACTTTGTATGATATTATTCTATTATTATAATTGACACTAATTATTTATAGTAAATGACATTTTTCAATTATAATACCTAGCATTTTTTATGGCGGATTCGAGTGTATACATAGAGTAAACCTCGCATAAGAACAAAACCTAAAATAGAAATTTTATCTTCCACAAGAATAATATAAGAATTTGTCCAAAAAGAATAATATAAGAATAATGTGAAAAAATTATTACAATTCCAATCAGACTACATTCATTTTTTAATCTATGTAAAAAGTTGTCAAAGTCTATTTCAGTGTTTCTTTATAATTCGAATATTTGGTCCAATGATCGATTAATTTAGAGACCAGTCCCATCGTCCACTAATGGACCCTCAATTGAATGTAGGAAAAAATTCCATATGAATTAACCTAAAACATGAATTGATAACATTTAGTAGTTTCATATCTAAAACTTAAAAAATGAGCATACTCCTAAATTTCAAATCTGTATCATTAGACAAGCTTAGTACCACGAGCAATGAGTAGTATTTTTGCATAACACCAACTACACTTTTTCGCTCATGATGTACTTTTTTTGCAACCCCAAAACAAACATAAAATTTCATTTTTTCATCAATATTTTCGAATCTAATGTACTCTATATTTAAAGTAAAAAAAATTCCCCAACTTAATTTAACCGTCACCAAGCATGCATGCATCCTCTTAATTATTGAAATAGATCAACCCCTTATGTCCAACCATATATTGCAATACAGTTGGAGCATTAATAGCCTATCCCAACTACCACCTTAATTACACCCAAAATGAAATCACACAAGTCACCAAATATCATCCTATATAAACACCACACTTCCATGCACAAAGTATTCCAACTAAGAAGCAATTCCCTTTTCTCTATAACTCAAAAACCGTCCAATA
This sequence comes from Paraleonurus japonicus, assembly GCA_030762865.1. Classification (NCBI taxonomy): domain Eukaryota; kingdom Viridiplantae; phylum Streptophyta; class Magnoliopsida; order Lamiales; family Lamiaceae; genus Paraleonurus; species Paraleonurus japonicus. The sequence continues at coordinate 37,637,971 of CM061059.1, read as the reverse complement.
TATCCAATGGCTGGAGTGATGAAGTTGGTGTGCATGATGGTCATTGCTGCGGCGGTGGTTGCTCCACCGGCCGAGGCGGCGATAGGGTGCGGCGTGGTGGTTCAACAAATCAGCTCATGCCTTCCGTACGTGACCGGAAGAGGTCCGCTAGGCGGGTGCTGCGGCGGTGTAAGGAATCTCAACTCAATTGCAAAGACCACGCCGGATAGGCAGGCTGTCTGCAATTGCCTGAAATCGCTTGCCGGTTCATACTCCGGCGTCAACCTCGGCAAGGCTGCCGGACTTCCAGGCCAATGTGGTGTCAGCATTCCTTACAAGATCAGCCCTTCCACTGATTGCTCAAGGTGAGTAAATCTTGCGTTCTCATTTTGTTTTTTAAGATCAAAATTTTATTTTTTGGGACTAAAACTATAATATATCATTTTATTTTGGGACCAAAATTAAAATTCTCTTCAGACAAAAGATATCGTAAAAACTATGAGACAAAAAATATCGGAAAAAAGTACCGTTTTTCAGACCACTCATTTTCCTGGAACTAAATGTGCAAAACTTATAATTAATGTTGTTTAAAAAATTAGTATTGATTAATAGTGTACGTCGCACAAATTATAAATACCTTCTCATTATTTTGAGTTAATATTGCTAAATAGGCAAATATGTTGTAATTGAACACGAGGGTGATATAGAAAATTTAGATATGTTAAATGAAGTACGACCTAACAGCAAACAATTTAAGACTCAAGATTCTTTATTTAAATTTTGGGATTTTTTTTTAAACAAGGTGACTTTAATATCTCTAAAATATTTTAATTCCATTATGTTTTCAAGTACTTTTCATCTGGAATTTAATTCATGGAATATTGTGAATTGCAGGGTGCGTTGATCTTAAGTTGGATGGAAAGATGTACTTCCACGGAAGCTTAATTTACCATAAATAAATGAAGGACTTATGAGAGCTTTGAGTAGCTCTCTCTCTCTATATATGTTAATTATGAGTACTGTTTTTCCAATGCCAGCTTTCTTTTCAATGAATGTAACACTATTTGTATTTTCTTGAATGATAACGACGTTTATGACTAATGGGGTACAACTTTTTGTCTTTTTTAATTTAGATATTAATTGATCAAATTCCGTGGTTGCAAATGATGATATACCCATTAATTAGCATAGGGATGCTAATTGGGGTGAGACATATATATAATTAATTAATTAATATCCATCACACTTCTAGCATGCGAGGAAGTATTTTGGGAACAAGGCTGCAAACCACTTCTAGCCTTGAAAATCTAATTTTAAAGATGTTCTTGTCTCTCTCTTAAAACAATCACTATTCGTGTTCGGCAAAAAAAAAAAAAAAAAAAAAAAAACAATCACTATTCGTGCTAACTTTTCGTATATTTATATTTTGTTATCTCCTACGTCAGCGGTCTAAAGATATATTGTATAATACAAAAATACTTAAAAAATTTATATACATATATATATGGAGCGGGCAGTGTTCTAAAAAACGGCCTGGGTGGCCGCCTAGACGCTAAACGGCCCCCAGCCGTCGAGTTTTACTCTAAAATCGGTAAAAAAAATCGGCCAGGGGATTAGTCGCCGACTAATCGAGATAATCCCGACTAATCCGCCTAATTTTAGAATCCGTCTACACCATTTTTTTTTATAAATCTAACTTTAAAATTTAAATATTTAATGGGGGTTTAGCCGACTTGGCCACCGGGTTCCCACTTTAGTGAGAGATCTGAGTTCGATTCCATTTGGGAACGAATTTGGAGTGGGAGGTATAAGGAGGCTTGGAGAATTTGAAATTGTAAGGAGACTTGACGAATTAACTTCTAACCACTAACAACTAACATTTACCGATAAATTTTTTTTTTTAATATTTAAACGCAAACCTGGAAATCCCTAATTTTAATCCCCCATTTCCAAAATTCTCAAATAGACAAATCCCTAATTTCTAATTTCGTCAAAGAACCAATCCATTTCTCAGTTCACCCAGAAGACTAGACCTGCCGGCGATGCCGCTCGGCGCTCGGCGCTTGCAGTTGACACTCCACAACGACCAGCCTCCTCAAGCCAACATCCTCAAGTAATATTATCTCATATGTCATACTCTCTACTGTGTATTCCGTAGGCCCATAGTGCATATTTCTATCTCCCTTGTTTTTTGAACTTTTCACATAATGTGTGGTGTACTAGTATCGTAGTGTGTATGACTCATGACTGTGTAGTGTGTAGTACTCCCTCCGTCCCATAAAAGCTTTCACACTTTCCTTTTTCGTCCGTCCCAATATAAGTTTCACACCCTTAAAATGGAAAACCTTTTATAAACTCCACCCTCACAATTTTCACTAATTTACACAAATGTCATTACTTTTACTCTCACATACACATATCCCAATAAAGTTTCTTTACTTTATACATAAAAGTTTACAAATTTATCCCCCAAAACTTCAATCATTACTCTTTTTTCTTAAAGTGCGTGTCCATCTACATATGAAATCTTTTTCGGGACGGAGGGAGTAGTTTATTTGTTTAAAAAAAATATATTTCATTGTATTTGTGTTTGACACCAATCCCCACGGCCCCCACCCCACGCGTCCCCTGTATTTGCATTTGGTATTTGACATTTGGCATTTGGCAATTTGCTTATTTATTTAAAAATATATATATTGTGTTTGTGATATTGTGTAAACTGCAAAGCCTCATGCTTCTATATATTTATTTAAAGCTTTACACGTTTACTCTTTGTGCATATAAACTAAATTGGTAAGTAATTAATTATTGTTGATTTTATTATTTTAGATAATTTTTTTTTATGTATTATTAATTACATATTTTTTAAAATTTATTAAATTAAAAAATTTAGGTGGTTCCGACTAGGCCCCGTCTAGGCTCCGATTATACGCTCTAGACGATAGACCCCAGTGTTCCGCCCGACTACCGACAGCGACTTTTAGAACATTGGGAGCGGGCTCAATAGAAATCACTTGTTGTTCTAGATCCGTCTGAAATCCATTTGACCGGGTCTAAATCCGTTTCATGATTCATTTGATTGTGTTTTTATCCACCTTAAACGGGCTAGATTCATGGCTGGTTCAGGTATAAACCCAGTATATTGACATCTAGATCTAGTTTCAATTCTTACCATCTATTTTTTTTTCTAATAAAATCTTAGTAGAATTTTGAATTAATTCTTTGAAAATCAACACTTACAATATGTACTTAATTAATATGATCTAGTGGTTAAATTTAATTAAAAATTAAAATATAAGATATATGGATGGTGTAGATAACGTGAGATTATATGGACCCACTAATTAATTAGTCCATCATCGTTGCATGAACCAAAAATAATTACGTGCCACAATTTCATTGCCGCTTTAACTTGACTATTTTGATAATGTTTTAATGAAATAATAGATCAACTCCTATTTTCCCAACCACCACCCAAAACCCAAACTCAAACAATTCACTAAATTCCAGTCTATATAAACACTGCATCTTCATGCACACAAAACACAAACACAAAACACAATAGTAGGGTGGTAAAACGGCCCGCCCCAATTGGGACAGGTCAGTCTCGTCCCATTCAAAAAAAAGAACAGGTCAACCTCGCGCGGCACGCTCACGTCAAGTCGAACATGAATATGTGTTTTGCCCCGTGCCGTGTCCAGCCCCGCGCGCACACATATATATTATTTAATATTATATGTATCATATAATATATACTCCTCTCCAATTTTAATTAGTCAATATATCTTTTTGGTCCGTTCAATTTCAATATATCAATCCAAAATGAAAAGTCTTTTACTTACTTCTATCTTCATAACATACACTTATTTATATCATTTGTCATTTGAGCCTTACAATCTTTTATCTCTATTTTAACCAATTTTCTCTCTCCTGTTAATGATTTAACAACAATATTTTTTTGCTTTTTACTCAACTCATCTATTTTATACATAAACAATTAATCTTTCTTAAAATATGTATCCAACCTATTTGCGTAATTAAAATTAGACGGAGAGAGTATAATATTATCTATACTTAATATTATTATGTACTCCCTCCGTCCAAGAAGTTATTTACATTTCTTGGGACACGGAAACTAAGAAAAATTAATTTTGTTGATTTTTTTTAAAAATAGAGGGTTAGAGAGAAAATAAAGTGTAAGAATATTTTGGGTGATTTAATGAGATAAAGTAACCGAAAGAATAAACTAGAGTAAAATAAGAGTGATATTTTTTTAATTTAAATGATATTGTGAGGGTATTAATATTGTGTGATGTTTTTTTAGGAGTGTGCATAACTTGCTGGGACAAAAAGTAAAGAAAAGTATGCATAACTTCTTGGGATAGAAGGAATAATATATATTATATTATTATATAATATTACTTACATAATACAATATATATATATATATATATATATATTATTGGCAAAAAAATACATAATTAAATTAGAAAGAAAAAAAAAGAGACAGGGCGGGGCGGACCCACGCCGTGTAGGGTGGGCCTGAGTATTTAGATATCCCCCATTCCACCCCGCCCTACCGCATTGCCATTTCTACACACAAGCACAGAGCAATTCAAGTTATATATAAGAACACTTTCATTTTCTCTATACTTCTATCGTAAGTTATTTTGTTAATTGGGCAAGTATGTTGAAATTGAACAAGAGGCTGATATAGAAAATTTAGATGTGTTAAATGAAATGCAGAACAACAACCTATTTAAGACTCAGAGTTCTTATTTGAATTTGATTTGTTTAATGGTTGGTCTAATATGTCTAAAGTATTTTAATAATTCTCTTTATGTTTTCAAGTGTCATTTTCATCTTTTAGCCTGAAAAAAATTATTCTATATTTCTTTAAAAGAGTTTAATTCATGGAATATTATATTGTGAATTGCAGGGTGCGTTGAGCTTAAGTTCGTAGGAAAGATGTACTTCCGGAGGATTAATTTAACATAAATAAACGAAGGACTTCTGATCTCTCTCTCTCTATATACACTAATGAGTGATTTTCTAATGCTTTCTGCAATGGATGTAGCAATCAATATTATTTGTATTATCTAGAATACTTGTAACGTTTGTGACTAATATTGTACAATATTAGAGTTTAAATTTGTGATATCGTTATATATTTATCTATATATACATATTATATGCCTACTATTTTGAACATGGACGTAATGGTTCAAGTTTAGCATATCAGAGTTTTTTTCTACTATTTTGCGAAGTCTTACATTGACTCGACTTGATTTTTGATTTGACCTACTATCGAGCATTTTCAGGCTGTCAAGAGAATTTTCCGAAATATTAAGATAATTCATTTTCATTTTCTTCTGTTTCAACTCCTTATTTGGTTGGCTATTCTGATGCTGATTGAAATAGATGTATGTAAGTTCAACGTTCCATTTATGGATATTTCATCTATCTTGGTGGTAATTTATTATTTTGGAATGCTCGAAAATAGCCAACTATTAATTCGGGCAATAATTATATGATTTTACTGTGTTTTTCAAGTCTATTTTTAATTTAAGTTCATGCTTTTATTACTTTATTTTGGCTAATTACATTGGAGGTAAAGAAAGGCCTGTATTTTACTATTGTTATAAAAAAATGTGGATTTATGGAGGCAAAATAAAAGTCTAATTTTGAGTGAAACAAATTAAAGGAAGAAATCGAAATCAAGAGCAAGAATAAAAAAAGAAGGAAAATGAATTGGGCCAAGAGCCTAAATGGATAACAATAGCTCAAGAAGAATTTGATTTAGAAGAAGGCACTGGTTATATGCACACACATTTTTTTTAGTACACACAAATGATGAACACACACTTTATTTGTTGAATACACTCATCGCACAATACCATATTTAGGGGCCGCTTGGTTGAGGGTATTAGAGTTAGGTAATAGGAATGACTAGTGATTCATTCCCACTGATGAATTTTGGAAAAAAAGTTGAGCACAAAAAAATTTGAGCGAGAAAAAAGTTGAGCGAAGGAAAAATGAATGATTGTTAAATGATTGATTATAAGAGGGAGATTATGTAATCAAAATAAATTAGTAATTATTTTATTTTTAGATTAATTCAAAATTATAAATATTACCAAGCATCATCAATGGAAATGATTAATGAGTCATTCCCATTACCTACTTCTAATACCCCCAATCAAGCGTGCCCTTATTCACTACTTAAAATCCTATTTTTTCTCCCATTAGTTTCTTTTTCTCCCCTCTGCCGCTCAGCCCGCTCCTCCTTTCTCTCTCTTTTTTTTTCTTCACACACCGCCCACCGCCGACCCACCGCCACCGCGCCTCACCGTCCACCGCTGTTTGCGTCGCCCCACCGTCGTTTGTGTCGTTCCTCTCTCTGGCTCCTCTAGGTGCTAACGTCGCCGTCTCTCTTTCCCACCGTCGTTTGCGGCCTTCCCTCTTTCTCTCTTCTCTCCCCCACCCCTGTTTGCGCCGCCTACCAGGCGTCGTTCCCTTTATGCAGCCACCGCTCCAACCACCGGTAAGTATTCATGCCTTTTTGGTCTAATATGTATTTTTTTTCAGATCTATATTTTTATGTTTTTTTTCTCGAAAATATCTATTTTTTTTTTCGAAAAAAATTCCGAAATATTTTTGGAAAAAAATTGAAAATTTTGATGTTCGTTTTTATTTTTCGATATTTTTGTATTTTTTCGGAAAAAATTGAAAATTTTGTATTTATTCGAAAAGGAAATTCGAACATAAATTTTGTATTTACTGTGGTGAAATTTTGTATTTATTGTATTGTCTCGGTGGTGACTCAGTGGTAACTCGGTTGTGACTCGGTGGTAATTCGGTGTTGACTTGGTGGCAGACTATGGGTGTGGAAATTAGAATTTTAATGTATAAATTTATTTGAACTAAAAAAAGGGTAACATTGTATTTTTACATGTTAGAATGGAAAAAGAAATTATTGGTGGGTGTTCTAACAAAAAAAGTGTGTGCAGATAACCTGGGCCTTAAAGAAATGTGGGCCCATTATTTGAGCCCATTTCAATTAACATGGCAGCCTATTTTCTTCAATTGAAGCTCATTCACGCGAATTATGAGAAATGAAAGCAAATTCAAGGCATGTGAATATGCGATCCCATCTCCGTCAAAAAAAAAAAAAAAATGCGATCCCATCCATGCACCATAAAGCTGACACGTGTATCCAATCAAAGAGAAAAACTTTTGCTTGTATACGAGTTTTAAGTACCCTTGTACTTTTTTTTTTTTTTTTCTTTTTATCGGTAAATGTTAGTTGTTAGTGGTTAGATAGTTCACCAAGTCTTCTTACAATTTCAAATTCTCCAAGCCTCTTTATACCTCCCACTCCAATTCGTTACCAAAGGGAATCGAATCCAGGTCTCCCACTTAAGTGAGGAGCCCGGTGACCAAGTGGACTAAAACCCCCGAGTTACCCCTTGTACTCTTTTAGGTCATGTTTGAAAAGAGATGGTGTCCCCCATCTCCATTCAATTTTGCATTTACATTTCAAACACTCTAAACAAATATCAAATATCGGTTCATCCCTGTAATAATCTAAATACCTAATTTCACACTTCATATAATTACATCACCACTTTTATTCCAATTACTCTCCCTCTCCTACTTTTTTTTTTCTAGCAAACTCATTCTCATTTTTACTTTTTATTATTTCATCTCCTATTTTTCTCTCACTCAATCATTACTCCACTAACTAACAATAATAAAATAATACTACCTGATTCCATACTCATTGTGACATTTACTGTTTGACACAAGTTTTAATGTAAGAGTTGTTTAATAATATAAGTTATTTTTTATGCGGGTAGGATAATCTTTTCAACTTTATTAAGAGAGTTATTTAATAGTATTAAATTGAGTTAGTGTAGGAAAAAAATAGTGGCATATGATGTAAGATTCTAGTGTTTGATGGGATAAATAAAGTGAAAACATTACTTTATTATTATTTAAGGAAATGATGTAACAAGTAACGGACAAACTTTTTTGCCAAATATCACAACGAGTATGAAACGGATGAAGTGTCATTCATTTATAATTTATAAAACTCCATCCAACTTCACTTCTCTATCTCTAACCAAATATATATTTATTATTCATTTAATTACTCCATCCATTTTTTTTCATCTCCATATGTCATCCATCACCAACCAATCCTGATTATACGAAGCTCTAGTAAATTTCTTTTGATCTTAAAAATAAAAAAAAATGCAAAATTGTTGACCGAGTAAAGGAGAATGATGCATCCCCATGACTTTGGCATTATGTGAAGTCTCGGAAAATGGGTATACAAATTGATGAGAGATAAAATAAGCATTAATTTGGTCACAAAATATGTCCCATAATTGCAAAATTGGTCCAATTTTTTAATGGTAGAGCCAATTTTGTAAAAAAAAAAAAAAAAAAAAAAAGACAATTTTTAAAATATAGACCAAAAATATTTTGAAAATATTCTTATGAAACTAAAAGTGCAATAACTACGAGTAAATAATAAATTAACTACAAAATATTTTGTAGGTAATAATTTCAATTTGTAAGCATTCATATTTCCCTACGAAATCTCAACGAAATTTGTAGAGAATTTGTTCGTAGGTAATTTATTTGTCTATAAAAATATAATCCGTAAATAATAATCTATAAATATTGTGCAAGCAATCGTAATTGGTTATGCATTATTTCATGGATATTTAATTATCTAAGTTGTTACATTGGCTATGCACTATTTCGTACTGTCACTGTGCTTCAAGATGCAGTGGACCATTATTTGTGATTAATCAAACGCGCGCGCGCATATATATATATATATATATATATATATATATATATATATATATATATATATATATGAAGATCATAGTGGACCATGCAAAGCCGGCAATAAGACATGATAGAGTGTAAAGGTTGTATCAGTTTATTTTATATTCATGCATATAGAAAACGACGTTAATTGTTTTTAAAGAATACGTAGATATCATAGCAATAAAGAAAAAAATAAAGCATTAATTTTTTTCAGTCAAAAGAATTTTATTAAAAAATCATAATAATACAAAGGGTACTCCAAATATACTTACCACAATCCAAATGAGTCCCTATGTTTTAAATTTAATTAAGCCTGTTTTAAGATGATTTAGTTTCCCTTAATCCATTCCATGAAAGTAAGGAAATTCTTATGAGAGCTACCTTCTCTAACACAAGCTGTAGTCTTAGCTTGAAGTTCCAATGCCTTTGTCTTATAACTTTTATCACTAAAAATCTTTTCCACCTTTTTCTTAATCTCCTCCTCTCTAATAATTCCACATTCATCTTTTTCAAACCCTAATCCAACTCCCCAATGATCAACAATGTAGCTCTTGTTGATGAACTGATCAGCCGAATAAGGCCAGCACAAGAAAGGGACCCCACTGTTGACACCTTCTATAGTCGAATTCCATCCACAATGGCTCAGAAAGCACGCAACAGAGGGGTGCGATAACACCTTCTGTTGCGGGGCCCACTCGATTATTTTCCCGCGATTCTTGATTCGTTTTTCGAACCCTTCATTGATGCCATTATCTTTGATCAAGTCTTGCCTTATCACCACTAGGAATGGCCTATTGGAATGTTCAAGAGCAAGAGCCAATTCTTGAAATTGGGCCCCATCAAGAAATGTTGAGCTGCCAAATGAAACATATATGGTGGAATCAAGGGGTTGTTGATCGAGCCAGGAGAGGCAAGAAGAGTCCTCTTTGCAGAAATATCCGGCTTGTTTTTTGAAGCTGGAAAGAAGAGGGCCTATTGGGAGAGATTTAGGGACCAATTTGAATGCCCCTGCCTCTAATTCAGAGGATGAGTTGCAGATAATCCAATCCCTTGTTTGTTTAGATTTGGCATTGTGGGCGTTGGCGTGAAACATGATCTTTTGGGTGGTCTTATCGCCCGTGCATGTCCATAGGAAGTTCATAGAGCTTATTTCTGGCATTTCTGGTGACAGATGAATCATCTCTTGCTTCAAGGGTATTCCTGGAACAACCACAAAAAGATGCATCTAGAATTAGGTAGTTGGTTTTTTTAAAAAAAAATAAAATTATATGAACATTCTAATTATAATAAGGCTAATTTGAAAATTTCAAATCAATTAGGCCATATTCTCTTTCCTGTCGAATTTTAAGATTTAATTTTTCCATCCTATCTAGGTGTATATCTAAAACTATAACATCAATAATTTTTTTTTGTCATCCTATTTTTTTATATTTACTTATTTTTTTCCCATACTTTTCTTTTACCTATTCATTAATTCACTTATTAACAATAATAAAATAATATTTCATCATCACCCAAAATTATTGATTTGACATGAAATATCATCCACCCCACTCCTTATCTATTCCAAACTATAACACAAATTTACTCTTCATTAGATTAGCCCCTTCCACTTTAGTTCTCCATTTGAATTAGTCAAATCTTAGTTAAACCGAAAAAGAACAAGAACTTTACAAGGATAATACTCCCTCTGTCCCATAAAAGTTTCCGTCCTAATATAAGTTTCACACCCTCAACATTGAAAACCTTTTATAAACTTCACCCTCACAATTTTCACTAATTTACACAAATGTCATTACTTTTACTCTCACTCTCACTCTCACATACACATAACCCAATAAAGTTTACAAATTTATCCCTCAAAATTTCAATCATTACTCATTTTTCATAAAGTGTGTGTTCACCCACATATGAGAGCTTTTCCGGAACGGAGGGAGTAATATTTTAGTTCCTTAAGTTACTCCTATTTTGACTTTCACAAAATTGAATATTTTTTCGACATTTTAGTCCGCTAGGAGATGAAAAATTCAACCAAACTCCAACCGAATTGAATGTTTCATCTCCTGCATCTATCAAACTAAAACATCAAAAAGTTACATTTTACTTTCATTCCCTGAAAATCATTAGACTAAAAATAAACCGGAGAGTAACATATCGGACATAATTAAAAGGGAAAAAGGTTTTTTTTGTCCTCTAAGTTTACCACATTTTGATTTTGGTCCCGTTGACCTTGACTTTTTGAGACCGGTCTTTTATCTTTCAAATTTTCGATTTTTTCGTCCTCTGACCTGCTACACCAGGTCACCTTCCGGTCATATCTGACGTGGCGTGATTTTTTATTTATTTTTATTGAAAAATACCCATGTGGCATGAATTTTGGTCCCGTTGACTTTGACTTTTTTATTTTCGTCCCCTAACTTTCATTATTTTGACATTTTCATCCTTATAATATACATATTATATAATAAATTCACAAATATTTTTTTTTTATATTTGTTGCTATTCTAAAATACAAATAATTTTAGAATAATATTAATTTAACACAATACATTAGATTTTATTTATTTTAATATTTTTTATTTTAAAATATTTACAATAGTTTTCATATTTATTAAATTATTTAAATTAATATTTAGTTAAAAAAATTGGTTGAAGTGTGAGGAAGTGTATGAAAGTTTCGTTGTGGATGGGGTGACGACTAAACAATTTATCAACTAAAAACATTGGATTTTATCTATTTAAAAAAATTATTTTAAATTATTTGCAATATTATTTATATTTATTAAATTAATATTTAGTTAAATTGGTTGACGTTAGTGAGGAATGAGTTGTTTTATTTAGATTTATGTATTTTAAGATTTTTTATTTTAAATTATTTTCAATAGTATTTATATTTATTTAATTATTTTAAATTAGTAATTAATATTTAAAAAATTATTTTATTAAATTTTTTAAATTAATATTTAGTTAAAAAAAATTGGTTGAAGTGTGAGGAAGTGTATGAAAGTTTCGTTAGTGAGGAATGAGTTGTTTTATTTAGATTTATGTATTTTAAGATTTTCTATTTTAAATTATTTTCAATGGAGTAGTATATATATTTATTTAATTATTTTAAACTAGTAATTAATATTTAAAAAATTATTTTATTAAATTATTTAAATTAATATTTAGTTAAAAAAATTGGTTGAAGTGTGAGGAAGTGTATGAAAGTTTCGTTGTGGATGGGGTGACGACTAAACAATTTATCAACTAAATACATTGGATTTTATCTATTTAAAAAAATTATTTTAAATTATTTGCAATATTATTTATATTTATTAAATTAATATTTAGTTAAATTGGTTGACGTTAGTGAGGAATGAACTGTTTTATTTAGATTTATGTATTTTATGATTTTCTATTTTAAATTATTTTCAATAGTATTTATATTTATTTAATTATTTTAAATTAGTAATTAATATTTAAAAAATTATTTGTGAATATATTACATATTTATATATATCTTAAATATGTGAAAAGATATTTTTAAAAAAAAATTATATACTAATTATAATGAATTTTATGATTTTTAAGGTTTATATTGATTTTTTAATTAAAAAAAATGCCACATCAGCAATAGTCCCTACCAAATTTGTGCCACATGGATATTTTTCAATAAAAATAAATAAAAAATAATGCCACGTCAGATATGACCAGAAGGTGACCTGGTGTAGCAGGTCAGAGGACGAAAAAATAAAAAAATTAAAAAATAAAGGACCGTTCTCAAAAAGTCAAGGTCAACAGGACCAAAATCAAAATGTGGTAAACTTAGAGGACAAAAAAACTATTTTTCCCTAATTAAAAACACTATTTCCCAAAGTTGACAGGTACTCACCATCAGTGTCAATGATTCCTTGATCGATGAGTTCAGGAATATTCTCATTTACGGCCAACAACGCAGCCGGTGCAGTCATGAACGCCGCCGTCTTCATCTTCAGTTTCCGAGCCAACTCCGACGGCCATATCAGGGCATAATCCACGATCAAACACCCCACTTTCTCGTCCTCACGATTGATCTTCTCAATCAGAGCTTCCACTTTGGCAGGCATTGCTTCCGCCATTCCCTCCAACGTCCTTCCCACGTTGCCCCTGTCTTCCCAGGGCTCTAAGCCATCCGGAATCACGCCTATTTTTATAAGATCGTGATTTATGAGGCCGCCGCCGCTGGTGATGCGGCGGTGGACCGGCTCCGTGATGACAACCGTGACTTTGATCCCGCCGCCGGCTAATCCGAGGGCGAGCTCCATCATCGGAATCAGATGGCCTTGTGCTGGATATGGTACGGCCATTACATGTGCTCTGACGTACCCCATTTTGATCAACTACCTGCACATTAACAATAATATAATAATTATTTCAAAAATCAAAATCAATCCTTCGATATTTTTTATGTTTCAATATGTATTACACCTCCTGAATTTTTGTGTTTGATATTTTTTCACATTTTATCCATCTAAATTATAAAACGTGGAGTGAAACATAAAAAATGACACAGATAATATAATTTGTTTTGTACCACTTATAAAATGTTTTTAGAAAACCAAAATATAGAGTATATGAAAAGCGGTTCAAATTTATTGTACAAAAAACCACGAATAACGAATTTAACTTGTATTTGATCAATTTCTTCGCCAATTAAATCTAACACTAAACCTGACCCATTGACCCTTGTCCAGAAAATTTGAATCAAGACATTTACACAAGAATTTGCCTAATAAATTTGGTGAATTTATAAGCAGAGAATGACATATGAATTGGTTGAAGAAAAACCAACAGATTTATGCAAAGCGGTACTATTGAAGCTTTCGTACCAAAAACCAAGAACTTAATGGTGAGAGAGAGAGAGAAATTTGGAGGTGAAATGTGAACTCGAAAGAAAGCAGATTGCTCAGTTTATAAAATTGGAATTTGGATTTTGGACCACGAGTTAGGTGAGAATACTATATTAATCAAGATTCTTTTTTATTTCCTTCTTTATTTTCTCAAAGCATGTGACCGCGACTGTTTATGACAGAGTAGTGCCTGCAATTTCACGTGTTTGGCCAACACATTCTAGATTAATTCACCTCATTTATAATTATTAAAAATGATTCTATATTTTATTTGGTTAGATTGTTATAATCTTTTAAAATAATATATGTATAAAAATAGATTCATAATTCAATGATGCCACCTAGTGTGAATTGAAAGAGAACTTTTTGAGAACATAGTTTATTAGGTTATAATTATTGAGCCTAAATCAATATAGTTCATCTTTTTGAGAACTTTAATATAAAAATTATTGTATAAAAAATGATATTATCTCTACCACCTAGTGTGGATTGAAAGAGAAATGTTTTAAAGAAAAGGTTATATAATATGTGAAAGAATTTTATCTTATCTTATAGGCTCCATATGGATGAAGTCATTTGAAATCAAGGGATTTGAGTATAATACACTATACATTTACAAATCAAAATAGAGAAAAATTAAATGAATGGATTTGGTTTACACAAATATTACTTATAAGTGAGAAGATTTCAAATACCCAACAAAACTTAGTCATTTGAAATCCCCTCACTCCATTCACTTGTGCTTAATATTTGAGTGTATCAAATCCATTCATTTAGCTTTTCTCCATATTAGTTTGTGTAAATGCATGTATATTATCCTCAAATCCCTTGATTTCAAATCCACTCCATCCAAATGGAGCCTAATTTATTTTACCCATCTTTATTACTAAGAGGTAATTGCCTTCCTCAATTTACTTCCATGGGAGTTTCTCTAATGGAAACAAGTTTGTTAACAAAATTATAATGACGATTCACATACAACACTTCCTCACTACATATTATTTAAGGCTCCATTTGGATGGAGTGGATTTGAAATCAAGGGATTTGAGGATGATATAGCATGCATTCACACAAACTAAAATGGAGAAATACTAAATGAATGAATTTGATTCACTCAAATATTTAGCACAAGTGAGAGAAGCGAGAGGATTTCAAATGACTAGGTTTTGTTGGGTATTTGAAATCCTCCCACTTATAAGTAATATTTGTGTGAACCAAATCCATTCATTTAGTTTTTCTCCATTTTGATTTGTAAATGTATAGTGTAATATCCTCAAATCCATGGATTTCAAATGACTCAATCCAAATGGAGCCTTAGAGAATTTGAGGTAAGAAAATACGTGATGAGTGTGATGTGAGAGAGAGAGAATTTATTGTTGAGAGATAGAGATTAGGCAGGTGAAATGTGTGCTCGAAAGAAACTAGTTTATAATTGGAAGCGTGAGTTAGGTGAAAATATTAACTATTTGCTAAATTCCTACTAAGAGATTAGTCTGATCAGCCTCTTTAATAAAATATAATTTTAAAATGATTTAGTTTCCCTTAATCCATTCCATGAAAGTATGGAAATTCTTATGAGAGCTACCTTCTCTAACACAAGCTGTAGTCTTAGCTTGAAGTTCCAATGCCTTTGTCTTATAACTTTTATCACTAAAAATCTTTTCCACCTTTTTCTTAATCTCCTCCTCTCTAATAATTCCACATTCGTCTTTCTCAAACCCTAATCCAACTCCCCAATGATCAACAATGTAGCTCTGGTTGATGAACTGATCACCATGATAAGGCCAGCACAAGAAAGGGACTCCACTGTTCACGCCTTCTATAGTCGAATTCCATCCACAATGGCTCAGAAAGCACGCAACAGAGGGGTGCGATAACACCTTCAGTTGCGGGGCCCACTTGATTATTTTCCCGCGATTCTTGATTCGTTCTTCGAACCCTTCATTGGTGCCATTATCTTTAATCAAGTCTTGCCTTATCACCACTAGGAATGGCCTATTGGAATGTTCAAGGGCAAGAGCCAATTCTTGGAATTGGGCCCCATCAAGAAATGTTGAGCTCCCAAATGAAACATATATGGTGGAATCAAGTGGTTGTTGATCGAGCCACGGCAGGCAAGACGAGTCTTCTTGCCAGAAATATCCTGCTTGTTTGCGGAGACGATTGTTGGCAAGAAGAGGGCCTATTGGGAGAGATTTAGGGACCAATTTGAATGCCCCTGCCTCTAATTCAGAGGATGAGTTGCAGATAATCCAATCCCTTGTTTGTTTAGATTTGGCATTGTGGGCGTTGGCGTGAAACAAGATCTTTTGGGTGGTCGAATCGCCAACGCTTGTCCATAGGAAGTTCATAGAGCTTATTGCTTGCATTTCTGGTGAAAGATGAATCATATCTTGCTTCAAGGGTGTTCCTGAAGAGCCACAAACACATGCACGTGGAATTAGGGTTTAGTAGATTTTTTTTCTTTAAATTGACGAAGAATACTCCATCGCTCCCAATTTTGATTGCTCAAAGGGAAGTGACACAAGTATTAAGAATATAGTTGTTTAATAGTATTTAATGGTATAAAGTGAAGGATAAATGAGTATTTTAATTTTATTGAAATGAGTTATTTTAAGGTCTCTTATTGAAAGGGTTAATTGAGTGGCATTGGAGTGTAAATAAGAGATGTTTGTATGAGTCTAATTTAAGAGGGTTGTATTATTTTTTTGTTATTTTGGGTATGAAAAAACAAAAATAAGACGTCAATTTTTGAATTTTGAGCAATAAAAAATTGGACAGATGGAGTAATTTCTTTTAGGAATAATTTATGTTAGCTACTTGTTAACAATTTAGTAAGAAGAGAATGGAAAAAAGTTGAGTAATTAAATTTTCTTCGTCGGCATTTTTGCCGAGATAATGTTACAGACCATCCTGGCAATGTTGGACGGTCAAATTTTACTTTTTCAATTTTGGTCTTTTTCATCGGAAAATTCAATTATTTTGCCAGAAAGTGTGCCCTATACCAAACATTGTTCAATTTGGCCGTAGATCAAAATATCCCATAATTGATTTGGGAAAAAATGAATTTTTCAGAGGAAAAAGACCAAAATTGATACCAAAAATTCTAAATGATACAAAAAGGACTAAGATTGAAAAATAAAAGATGACCGGATTAAAACTGGAGTAGTCAAACTGTGAAATTGTCTCTTTCATTGCCATGCAATAACAAGGGTGCAATTTTCTGAAATCGCCACTTTTGTTTCTATTATATCTATCTTAATCTAAGTGCTCTCTGAGTCTTTAATATGTATACATTTAGCATACTATAATATTTTATTTACGATTTATATTATTTTGGCCAGCAAATTTAACCATTTTTACCTTTTGAAATTAGTACTTTAAGTTTATCATATTTACTCCCTCCGTCCCAAAATTTCTTTCACAGTTGACTTTTCAACCATTTTTGTGTGAGAGTTATATCATAGTATTATATGTACAAAAATTATTTTATATGAATGATATGCTAGTTATTAACTAACATATTATTCATATAAAACAACTTTTGTACATATAATACTATGATATAACTCTCACACAAAAACGATTAAAACACCCCACTTTCTCGTCCTCACGATTGATCTTCTCAATCAGAGCTTCCACTTTGGCAGGCATTGCTTCCGCCATTCCCTCCAACGTCCTTCCCACGTTGCCCCTGTCTTCCCAGGGCTCTAAGCCATCCGGAATCACTGCTATTTTTATAAGATCGTGATTTATGAGGCCGCCGCAGTTGGTGATGCGGCGGTGGACAGGCTCCGTGATGACAACCGTGACTTTGATTCCGCCGCCGGCTAATCCGAGGGCGAGCTCCATCATCGGAATCAGATGGCCTTGTGCTGGATATGGTACGGCCATCACGTGTGCTCTGCCGTTTCCCATTTTCAACTACTCTCTGCCACAAGATTTATATTAATATAATTGGGTAAATTGCAATTTTGGTCCTAACAGAATGATAAATTACAGTTTTGGTCCTAACAGAAATAATAGTTGTGATTATTTTTGCAAAAAAAAAGGACCAAAAAAGAAACGTGGGATTAACATTGTCGTTGAAAAATTTTCATGGGACCAAAATTACAATTTTTCCTAATATAATTATTTCCTAAGAGACTGAAAATCAAGCCCAGAATCATTTACAAAATGTTTGTTGAAAACAAAAGTAGAGTATATGGAAAGCGTTTTGTACTTACTGTACCAAAAACAACGAATAAATTTATTGTTTTTCTACAGAGAGAGATTTGCAGCTTAAATTAATTTGGTGAATATATAAAGCTCAAGTAAGCACATAATCACATATGAATTGGTTGCAGAAAAACCAACAGAAATCAATATATGCAAAACGGTATTGAAGCTTTCGTACCAAAAACATAAAATTAATGTTGATATTGAGAGAGAGAGAGATTTGGCAGATGAAATGTGTTGTCGAAATAAAGTAGGTACCTGAGTTTGGAAGCACGAGTTGGATGAGAATAGTATATATGAAGAAAAAGCTTTAATTAATAGAAAACAAAACCAAAATATATATAGAGTATATGAAAACCAAAACCACAAATAACGAATTTAGGGGTCGTTTGATTGGGGGTATTAGAATTAAGTAATAGGAATGACTAGTGATTCATTCCCATTGATGAATTTTGGAAAGAAAGTTGAGCACGAAAAAATTTGAGCGAGAAAAAATTTGAGCGGAAAAAAATGAATGATTGATTATAAGGGGAAGATTATGTTCAAAATAAATTAGTGATTATTTTATTTTTAAATCAATTCCAAATTATAAGTATTACCAAGCATCATCAATGAGAAATGAGAACGATTAATGAGTCATTCTCATTACCTACTTCTAATACGCCCAACCAAGTAATCCCTTATTGTTTTTCTTTGAGAGAGAGAGAGAGATCACATGTGAATTGATTGCAGAAAAACGAACAGATTCAGTATAATAGAAAACGGTACTATTGGCAGGTGAAATGTGTGGTAGAAAGAAAGCTCAGTTTATAATTGGAGCCAAGAGTTTTATATGAGGAAAAAAATGAATCCATATTCCATATTCAGTGCTTTGTTATACAACTTTCTTGCCCTGTACCATACATGGAAACATATAGATGGTGCAAAGGTGTTACATTTTCATTGGTCCAATGCTAAATAACACTGCCGAGCAAGCTAATTGCGCATTGAGTGAGAGTTGGCGAAATAAAGTAGATATGACAAATCCAATGAATAGTAAATATGTGTTTTAGTTTGAGATGGAGTAGGTGTGGACGTAACTTTATTGTTAAATCAATGTTTTCAGTAATGATGAAGTTTTATTTTATTATTATTGGATAGTGAAATAATGATTAGGTGGAAAAAAAAGTAAGAGAGAAAATGAGTAATTTTAAAAAAAGTAGGAGGAAGAATATATAAATAAATATATGAAAAGCCGACGAATAAGTAAATGTAAGAAAAGTAGCATGATGTGATAGTTTTACACATATATACAGATGAATGTGTATTTTAATGTAGAATTAAATTTAGAAATTCAAAAATGGACGAGATGGAAAAATCCAAATTCTAAATACCGACTTCGCAAATTGTTGGGTATCGGTGCCTCTCGACTTTTCCATTGACGGGACGGGCTCAGGTCTCCTGTTGCTCGGAACCGACTACGTGTAAGGACTCACTAATGCTGGTTCCTCTCTTTTCGCAGGACTCACTAAAGATTGGAGCAAGAAGACGTGCATATAGTATGGCTGCCACACTTGGGCTAGAAAGATGGGTTGGGCCATTTGCTAAGGCCCAATGGCCAAAACAATAAATCGGGCCTCAACCCTAACATTCTCTACTTTTTTTGCCTTACCCCCAACACATTATAAAGTTCGGATTCCCCTGATGTAAATTATCCCTCAAACTTACCTGCAGTATAATTGGGGATTTTTTTTTTTTTTTTTTAAGAATCTATCTATAAATAAATATATAATACACCAATTAATTTCCTTATTGGGAATGAGCGGGAAACGTTTGAGACCATTGATCATAATTTCTTAATTTAATCTCAGCCATATATTTATGTTAGGAATTTATTTATTTTTAGAATTTTAATAATCATCTAATTAATAAAAAAATTATTTATGGATTTCATTAATCAATCAACTAATTGTTTTGTGCTTGATTTTTGCAATTAATTGATTGATTAATGCAACTTCATCCCTATATAATGTCTTCTTCCTCATCCACCATTGATGCCCACAACCTAACTCTAAATTATTTAGTACGCATTATCAACCTATTATATGTGTCTCTCCTTTGTACCCGATAACTTTACGGTGACCATGAAAATGTCTTCCGGTGCGAGAGGTGAGAAAATTTAGGTTCTTCAATTTCATGGTTGCAAGCTTATATATTTTTTTCTGATTTTTTTTACAGGAATGACCTAAATTTAGATCAAAGTTAGTATTAGTGTTAAGTATAGATTAGAAATGTGTAAAATAATGTAATTTTTTTAATCAATTTCTATTGATAAATGTATATTTATTGAAAAATATTGCATTGTAATCCACTTAATTTAACAAATTTAATTTCTTATTTATATCAATTATTTAGCACGCATTATCAACATATTATATTGTATGTGTTTTCATGAAAATTAAAAAAAAAACATATATATATTGATTAACACTAAATAAAACAATAGTAACCACCGTGTGAAGCACAGTTACGGGCAAAAACTAGTAATGACTTATGATGGAAAAATATGAACCATAATTTTTGGCCCTGACAATTTAAAATATGGAGCTAACTTTTAAAAGTTGTAAATTAAGTCTAAGCCAGCTCAACGAAGTGGTATAGCCCAAGTTGTTAGATCTCCACTACCTATGATCCAAAGGTCATGAGTTCGAGTCGCCCTTTATCCGATAAAAAAAAAAAAAAGTCTAAGTCAGCTCCATTTGGGCTGAAATTGCATATGTTTGACACGTGGTAGCGCGATTTCAGGCTATTTCTTATGTGGAGGGTCGTTCGATACCACATCATTTATGTATTTTCATATCCCTCCACCTCACATTCTTCTCTCTTCTTTAATTGCTAAATTCACTTATAAAATTAAATCAATTAAAATTGATAAATTTTTCCTAATAATTTAATATAATTAAAATCAGTGAAAAAAATTAAAATTGCCAAGTCTAATAAAATAATAAAAACTTAAAATCAAAATATTAACAGAAAGTATGTCAAAATAAAATAATGTTTGAAAACTAAAACAAATAGATTTATTTAATTATTTATCAGATTTATTCATTTAATTAATCTGAATTAACCTAATTTATTTAATTATTTGATATGAAATAACCATCTTCGGTAACAGATGGAGTTGTGAAACCAAATTCATTGAACAAATCTACCTCCAATTAACCTTGTTATCTTTTTTTTTTTCATTACATACGTTGTTCTTTTCTCTTGAATTAATATAAAACCAAATTAATCATTATGGTTACAACTCTTTGTTGTGGATTTTCGTTAATTGAATTCAGATTCGTTGAGTATAGTACTTTTTCAATTTATTATAAAAAAGATTTAATTTATTTTAGGTTTTATTTGTATTATATTTGAATTTTGAATTAATTTTATAGTTTTTAAGGTTACGAGGTGGAATTTAGCCAGATATGTGCAATCCACGCAACATGTTGATCCAATTTTGGGTCAATTTAGTCTCAATTCCTGATTTTTAAACCTTAAATTACTAGTTCAAAAATTTAACCGTCCTAATTTTTATCTCTAAATTAGGGTTTTAAAAAAATTTATTTCCTTCCAAACGAGGGGCTCATGTCATGTGTGGCATGAATAATGGAAGTTGTGAGAGAAAAGAGATGGGAGAAGTAGAGAATTATCGTATTGCTCGATATATAGGGTACAATCTAGGTCGGTGGACATATATAAAGACGAATTTTGGATCCGCGCAAATGGCGTATCTAGTTAAGAACAAGGGGTACAGCTGTACCTCAAAATATATATTTTTTTAAATTTTTTCAGGTAAAATTTAAAAAAAAATATTATGTACTTCCAATATTTTTTTCTCTTACTTATTATTATTTTTCGTACCCCAAATTCTGGATCCGCCACAATAAGCAATGTTGCATGGAAGGTTTTTGTTTTTAATATATATTGTAGATGGATTAAGTAAACAAAAGGATAAAATTTCTTATTTATTTCAAATATTGTATTACCACCGTTCCAGGAAGTTATGCATATATACTTTACTTTTCGATCCATCCCAACAAGTTATGCACACTCCTAAAAAAGAAACATCACACAATATTAATACCCTTACAATATTATTTAAATTTAAAAAATATCACTCTTATTCTACTTTACTTTATTCTCTCTTCTACTTTATCTCATTAAATCATTCCAAATATTCTTACAATTTATTCCCTCTCTTACCCTTTATTATCATGAAAGTCAACAAAATCAATTTTCTTAATTTTTGTGTCCCAAGAAATGTGAATAACTTTTTGGGACGGAGGGAATAATTTAGTTTGCGAAAAGTCAAAGAAGTGAGATATATTATTAAAATATGAAATATTGGGATATATATTTTGCCTGATGTAGAACAACTGATCACGTTTTTCAAATACACATTGCCTGTTATTAGGGATGACGATAGTTCGGATTCAAATTCGGACCCGCATTGAACCCGTCCAGCTCGGGGCGGGTTTGGACCCGGTGAAGCAAATATGGGACGGGTCGTGGTTTTTGTAGAACCCGTCCCGCCAACTCGTATTAGGACTTGCTACGCATAAATATATTAATATTTTGTTTATGTATATTGTGTAATTATGTAAATTTATATTCATGTTAATGTATATATATTTGTGTAAATATATTATATATGTTATTTTTAATTATAAAATAAATATTAAAATATATTTTAAGCAATTATAGATTTCAATTTTAATTAATTAATGTAAAAATAAAAATATTAAGAATATTAAAATTAATAAAAATATTAAAAAATTAAATGGGACGGGCCGGGTTAGACCCGGCGGGTCCACTCACATGACAGGACGGGTCCCAAGTTCTAAAATATTTTGGTGGGACAGATCCGTCCCGTTGTCATTCCTACCTATTATAAGGGTCTAATCAACAAAAAAATTTACTACTCACTAGCTAGGTACAGTAAAAGCTTTTTTATTTCTTTTTTTTATTTTGTGCCAATAATTTTTTTTTTTAACATCCCACCCATACACACAACTAACTAAAGAGTGTGTATAAAATAAAGAATTTTCCTTATTAATTTTTAGTAATTATTTGAAAAATTGAAACTTGTAATTGAGTCTTTCAATATTTTTAAGGATAAATGAGTCTTTCAATATTTTTGGAGTGAATAATTGTGGGAGTGATTTAATTATAGTTGGAATTAAGTGAAATCATGCGTAAATAAGAGTATCTTGTATGGTGTTAGTTTAAGAGTATGTTTAATTCTTTTTTTGTTATTTTGAAATGGGAAAACAAAATTATAACATCTATTTTTAAATTTCGAGCAATTTAAATTGGGTAAAAACTTATGTAAACCGGATGTATACGATTAATTCTATTTTTATTATTACTCATTTACTCATGCATTTATTTATAACAATGTATATACATAACAATAATAGTACATATATACATAATAATTATAGTGAATATGCACGACAATGATAATAAAAATAAAATTTGTTATATACAATTAATTCACACAAATATTAATTTATAACGAAAGGAGTAGAACATTTTATTCAGCGTAATATTAGTGTAAGGATAATGCTGGAAGATTTAATTCTTTTTTCTTGAAACTCTCACCACCTCAAATAATTTGTGACAGAGTGAACGGTACGTGTAGAATCCCAAGAAATTATGATATTAATAATATATATAATTAACAGTGATAAGAATATACATAATAATATAGTAAAAATAAAATTTATGATATTCTCTTAATTCACATAAGTATTATTTTTTAAATTGTAGTATTATTTTTCAAATTGTAACGGTAAGAATATAACATGTTTGAAAGAATTCCGCCTCATCTAAAAGTCCGAACTTGTGGATAGGTTGATAATCGATTCATTTATATCATCACTCTAATATTACCCCTCACTCGTGAACTGGTGGCAACTCCATCATTGGGAGGACTGAGGAGGACCAACGAGTGTACTTGCGGGCTAACGTAACTCCATCATGGGGAGACTCAACAAGTATTTAATTAAAATGGGTGGAGTTGCTTTCAGAAGGGTTTGAACTCAGGTTTTGCCCTGATACCATGAAAGAATTTCATTTCATCTAAAAGTCAGAACTTATATCAATCCACTTATATCGTTACCCTAATAATTTTATTTCGCATAATATTAGTATGAGGATAATGGTGGAAGATTTAGGGGCACTTGATTGCAAAATATTCAATGAGAATGAGTATAATGCAATTATAATATTTAATGAGAACAAAAAATAATCATAACACTATTTTTTCTCCTAAATAAGATAATCACTACTCAATTTGATTAACCTATTTTTCTCTTGCAATTATTTATTCTCAATCATTTCCCTCTACTATTACCAACAAATTTATTTTCTCTAATTTTTTTTTTAAATTGAAGCATAACACTAATAATGTAACGTCAAAAAAACATTTCTTCATTCAATATATCAAAAGATATTGATAAAAAAAATATAATTTTATTATAATTTTTATTGAAGAGCTTGAAACTAAAGCTGTTTAATTCTTTTCTTGAAAGTCTCACCACCTCAAATAATTTGTGACAGAGTGAACAGTACTAGTAGAATCCCGAGAAATTAATTTAACAGGACCCCGCTACATTAATTAGTCCATCACTGCCGCATGCATGAAGGAAACGTGTCACAATTTCACTGACACGTGTCATGGTATCACCGACACTTTTGACTATTTTGCCGGTATCTCAATGGGACGTTCGTCAATCTCTGTTCCTCGTATATGTGTCACTATTTCAATCACCTTTATGCGTTTAAATCAATTGATTAATATTTTAATTTTTTTTCCTGAGAGATCGTTCAAATTTGCTAATTAATATTGTTGGACACATGACAATAATTTGGAGGGTGATGTATTTTTTTTGGTCTCATAAAAGTAGGTTAGATATTATATTTAATATATTTTTTATTTTATTTTTATCATTACCTATATTTAATACTCCCTCCGTTCCATACTGTTTGACACAAATTTTAATATAAGAGTTTTTTAATAATGTAAATTATGTTTTTATGGGAATATGATAGTCTTTTCAATTTTTTAAAAAAAGTTGTTTAATAATATTAAATTGAGTTAGTATGGAAAAAGTAGTGGCATATGGTGTAATGTTGTAGTGTTTGAAAGAATAGATAATAATAAAAAATTATTTTATTACCATTTAAAGAAATGATGCAATGGGTACGGGATGAATGTCACAACGAGTATGGAATCGGGGGAGTATATTTTTTTTTATTTTTTTTAAATTAATATTTATATACTAATAAATGTTGTGAATAATAAGTAGATATAAGTATAAAATGAGGGGAAAAAGCTTTACACAATAATTTTTATTTCTTACTCTTGTATAAAAATAAATATGGATCTCCCCATTTTTTGTTCCATACTGTTTGACACAAATTTTAATATAAGAGTTTTTTAATAATGTAAATTATGTTTTTATGGGAATATGATAGTCTTTTCAATTTTTTAAAAAAAGTTGTTTAATAATATTAAATTGAGTTAGTATGGAAAAAGTAGTGACATATGGTGTAATATTGTAGTGTTTGAAATAATAGATAATAATAAAAAATTATTTTATTACCATTTAAAGAAATGATACAATGGGTACGGGATGAATGTCACAACGAGTATGGAATCGGGGGAGTATATTTTTTTTTATTTTTTTTAAATTAATATTTATATACTAATAAATGTTGTGAATAATAAGTAGATATAAGTATAAAATGAGGGGAAAAAGCTTTACACAATAATTTTTATTTCTTACTCTTGTATAAAAATAAATATGGATCTCCCCATTTTTTTTTTGTAAATTTTTTATAAATTTTGAAGAGAGATAGATATGTGACAAAATAATGAGTTTGTCCTATTTTTTATATTTCACTCATTATTTTATTATTGTGTTTATCTACAAAATTTATAAGAAAGTTTACACAAAAAATGTATAGCATCTATTTCCGTATGAAAGTAACTATATACTCCCTCGATCCGTCCCAATGTTGTTTGCATAGTTGACTGGACACGGAAGCTATGAAAATACATTTTTTGGAAGTTGACTATGTGTAAGTGAAGGGTATAGTTGGAAAACCATGTGTATGTAAAGTAAGAAGTTAGTTAATTGAGTTGAAAAAATAATGACATTGATGTAAATAAATATATATTGTGAGGGTGTTAACATTGAAAGGTGTTTCCATTTATAGGTGTGCAAACAAGTGTTGGACGGACGAATAAGGTAAGTGTGCATATGGAATGGAAGGAATATATTTTTATGTCAAGACAACAAATGAAATTATCCGTGTCAATTTTTTTGTTCTACTCCATGTTTTATAATATGAATAAATAGCACGTGACATGTTAAAAAATATTTAACGAACCATCACAATCAAAGTATAAAAAGTATGATGAAGTGATATAGCTTAAGTGACCTATGACCCAAAGCTCAAGTGTTCGAGTCACCATTTACTTGATAAAAAAAAATTATAGTATAAAAAGTGATATAGGAGGAGAATTTAACTGGCATCATAGGAAGTATTACATAAGTATTACTGCTACCAATGAAACACTATTCTTACCCGTTACATCATCTGTTTCTAATTTTCCTAATCAACACTGCTTATATTCAACCATTACAGAACTTCTCTATTCTCTCCGTCATAAATGGCTAGTCTTTGACAATTTTTTCACAAAAAATAAGATATTATAATAAATATTACTAAAATGGTAACTTTTTTATATATACTTTATTCATATACTAAATGACACAAAAATAAATATTAATTGAAATTAGGTAAAAATTAATATGTTGATAGTTTTTTTTACTAATTTGGACACACACTTTAAAAAAAGTGTGATGAGTGGAGAATTGAGTGTAAAAATAATGATTTTGTGTGAATATATGAATACTGTGAGTGTGAAGTTTAGGAAGATTTTTTTTTTTTTTTGAATGTCAATTAATTTGAAACAAATGAAAAATGTAAAAAATGATTTGAGAGACAGGGAGTATTTGGTAATGCTTTGAAAAATTTGTAATATTTTTTAACAAGGAAAATTTACTACTCCCTCCGTCCCGAAATTATCTTCACGTGTGAAGAGACACATATATTAAGAAAATTTAAATTAGTGTGGGAGAGAGAATAAAGTATAAGGGTATTTTGGGTGGTTGTATGAGATAAAGTATAGTAGAGAGAATAAAATAGAATAAAATAAGAGTGACATTTTTTAAATTTAAATAATATTGTGAGGGTGTAGTTTATGGAAGGTATTCTATTTTAGGGGTGTGAAGTTAATTGTGGGACGTGGCGAAAAAGAAAGTGTGAAGTTAATTGTGGGATGGAGGGATTATAATTTTGAACATGCAATGTATCTATAAAAGAAGACTATTTTAATGATTTTTTTAATACAATTCTGACAATCCGATCATTATTGTCCATTTTTATATAGTAGGTTTTTTGTGTATACATACATAGGTTAACGTAAACTTTATTTTTTTTAGTATTACTCTTGTACACATTAAATGTTATTTTTACGGAATTTTGAGGTGAACAGTTCATACAATTATACAATTTTTTAACAGTGACATTTTGTATATATGAAATTAATACTTTAAGAAAAAGTTCACATAAATTGATCATGTTAACCAGGTGGACTAAGAGTTCCTCACTTTAGTGGGGGATCCGGGTTCGATCGATTTCCTTTGGGAACAAATTATAGAGTTATAAGGTGGCTTGGAAAAATTCTTGGAGTGTTTGGGTGTTTGGTGATCTAACTACTAACAAACTAACATTTATTGATAAAAAAAAAAAAATACTCACCTGTAATGCACAATCTCTCTAAAGAAACATAGAAATTCATTATTCACCAAAATGTTCAAATTCACCAAATGCCTAATTCGGCTGAATATGGCCTCTTTAATGAATGAAACAGACCAACTCCTAATTTCCCATGATGCATTTAAAATAAAGTTGGAGCATTAATTACAGCCCATACCAACAACCACCCCACCCCACACCTAAAATTAAATATTTCACTACATTTTATTTTCTATATAAACATCGGACCTCCATGCTAACAAAACACCACACTCACAACAACTAAGAACCACTTTCATTTCCTACACATAAATCAAAATTATCTTTCATCCATCCAATGGCTGCCTTGATGAAGTTGATGTGCACAATGCTGATCGCGGCGGCGGTGGTTGCTCCGCTGGCTGAGGCGGCGATAGGGTGCAACACGGTGGCTTCCAAGATGGCCCCATGTCTACCGTACGTCACCGGAAAAGGGCCGCTCGGCGGGTGCTGCGGTGGCGTAAAGGGTCTCATCGACGCCGCACGGACCACGCCGGATAGGCAGGCGGTTTGCAACTGCCTGAAAACGCTTGCCAAGTCGTACTCCGGCATCAACCTCGGCAACGCCGCCGGACTCCCCGGCAAATGTGGTGTCAGCATTCCTTACCAGATCAGCCCTAATACTGATTGCTCAAAGTATGTAATATATCTCTTTTTTTTTTTTTTTATAGTTTATATATATGTTGAAATTTAATTCATGAATATTTTGATTTAATTGCAGGGTGCACTGAGCTAAAGTTCGATGGGAAGAGGAACTTCCTACAAGGCTACAATGATAATTAATTTACTTTCAGTAGTACTATGAAATAAATGGAGGCCTTTTAAGACCTTTTGAGTATCTTTCCAATGCTTTCTTTTGCAATGGATGTAGCAATATTTTGCATTATCATGAATGAAAGCGACTTTCGTCTCTAATTAATACAGTATTACTACTATTTCTTAGTTTTTTTTTTCCTTAGTTCAATTTCATAATTATTTGCATCAGATTCGAGTGAATAGGGTTGAATATCCTTTCATTGGAGTCTCTGCCAGTGGACGCGGTAGGATTGGTACCCCGAATTAATCATTACTTGGGCTGAATATTGAGTCATTAAAAAAAAAAAATATCAAACAACATATGAAAGTAACACTTCAAAGTTCAAACAAACCAGAACAACGTTGGTTTGACTTGTTTTCACCCTAACGAGTGATTGATTCTTTAGGAATGTCAGTTGAATTCTCCTGTGTCGAGTTTATCAATATTTTCAGATTTTTTGTAACAGACTTTTAGATTTTTTTAAAACAATTTTAAAGAATAATTTTTAAACATTTTCTTTATGTAAGATAATGTTTTTATATCTTAACTTTTAAAAATAATTCCAATCTACTGCTAGGCTGTGTAATTAAATTAATTGCATGTTTAATCTACTCGTAGCTTGTACCATGCATGTATAAAGATTAGCAGCCCCATGGCTTTTAGATTTGATGATACAGAATATATACCTATATATAATAAATACATCGACTGAAATTAATGCTCACTTCCTTGCTTAATTTTTTTTTTCATATATGTAAAAGTATATAAAATAAAAAAATAGAGTAATGAATAGAAATTTAAGGAGTAATTTTGTAAAATATTTATGTACTATAAAGTAGAAAAAATGAGTTGAATTGTATATATGTAGGTTCAAATGTAATGATATTTTTATAAAATTATAGATATTGTTCTGTGTTTGGAGTTTATGAAGAATTTTTTATTTTAAAAGTGTGAAATTTATTTCGTGACAAACGAAAAAAAAAAGTATGAAAATAATTTCGAGATGAAGAGAGTATTAATCCATTGTCATACACAAAATTTGAATTTTAATCTACCGCTGGTTGGGGATCTATATATGCCTAATATTTTTCGTACATATATATGTCCACAAGCTAGAAATTAAGAAAAAGGTAGTATCTAGAATATTTGTCACGGCAAGTACTTTAAATAAATGCAATTGAATTCTAAGTACAGTGTACTATTTAAATTTAATGAACAAAGTCTTTAATTTTGAGTTATGAACTAGGCACTGAAACCTATTGTGGATTTGATTTGATATTCATTAAAATGTGATACGTTTCTCACCAGAGTCGATTCTAACTTTCTAAGGTTTGAAGGTTCCGGATAATAATAATAATAATAATAATAATAATAATAATAATAATAATAATAATAATAATAATAATATGAAGACTATTTTAACAATTCAATAAAAAGAAAAGAAATTTTCTAAATCAACTATTTCAATTTTCACCCATACGCGCGATTTTAGAATAATAAATGTTTGAATAATATATAATTAAATTAAAACTGTCTCCATTTTGAATTAAATTTCTTTTTATTTATTAGTAATAAAATAGGAAATTTTAAACTTAAATATTTTTACTATCAATTAATTAAAGATAAAATAATTTACAATGTAGAATATATACGAAAAATAATTAAAGAATTATAATAATGAGATGGAAAATAAAAAATAATCTGAATAAAGAAATACTAAAAAAATCTTTTAAATAGGGTAAAAATGAAGAAAAATAGTTTAAAAGACACATGATTAAAAATAAAATTTATAGTCAAAAAACCACTTATTACAAAATGGAGGGAAAAATTATTATAAAGATTTTCTTCTCTGATTTTTGGGAAGTGTGCCTAAAGCTAAAAACCATCATATGCCCCTATTTTCTCTCTGATTTTCTTGCTGTTAAGCTATCATAAGTCGCTGGATTGTTGCTAAAAATAAAAGAACTGAACGCGACTTTTACTTCTCGGTCTAAAGGCATCTATTTGTAAAGGCGTTGGGGCCCAACCAACTAAAAGCCCAGCTGCCTTACTTCTCTCTCAATTCGGCAGCTCCTTTGCTCTAATTCCTTCGTCTGTCCCATTTTAATGATCTTTTTAGGAACTAATTTTTTGTACAAAATATTTATCATTTTGCAACAATCTATAAAACATAAATGAGTTTTTCTAAATATATCCTTATTCTTGTTTATTGTGATACTCTATTTTTTTAAACAAATTTATTTCACTTTGAAATTTACTTCCACAAGAAGGATAGAATTGTCATATTATACACATATTTATTATTTTCTTAATTTGTGTGAAACAACCTTAAACAACCATTAAAATGGAATGAAGGTAGTAATTAAAAATCGTTACTTGCTTCATCAATTGAAATTGACGGCGAGCATTAAAGGGATGAGTCATGTGTTTGATTTAAAACATATTCAATTTTCCTACAACATTAATAAAATGTCTTTTCTTTATATTAAGTGTAATTAGTCAAAATTAAACAATAAAATCATGAGATTATATAAAAAATAGGCATCAAATGCACATTAAAATTATGCAATTTTTACCCGAATCAAATATTACTATTCACGCGATTGTACATACGTGTGGCCCATTACTTCACAGCCGGGCGAATTACTATATAACTCGCCCAGAGAAATCACCTACCAATTTTAAAATGATGCTACTTTTATATATTTATAGACATATAAATAAAAATCAATTCAAGAAAATAATAAAGCAAATTTGTAAAAATAAGAAAAGAATGAAGTAACATTTGTGAAGTTGATTCAAAATTGAGTACTACTATTCGAACGGTTGTTTACAGGCACCAAAATTCAATAAATAACAGAAAGAACTTCCATTCTCCTCTGAACTATAAACCCTAAACCCAATACCATTTTCCACAATCTGAAGATTCAAGAGAAGTTGCAATGTTCTCTCCTCCGGCCAGGAAATCCACTGTAGGAAAATCATTGGTTAGGATTCACTAACCTTTAACTCAGCGGAATAAATCTTACCGGTTGGAACTCTACGTACGACTGTGATCCTCAGAGTCCGAAATACATTTACGTATGAAATGCATTCAATTGTTCACAACTTAAGTGCCTTTCATTTTGAGTATTCATGTGATACGTATCTTTGTTGTTAGGGTGAAATTGGGAGAGAATGAGAAGAATTCGTCATCTCATTTCTGCATGGTTCTTCTGAGAAAAAACCCGTTGAATTGGTTTTCATGAGGGAGTTAGTCAAATAACTTCCCTCATCCTTATCCACTTCATGTGTGGATATTAAATAAATAATATATTTATTATTTATTATCTTTCATCTCCCACTCACACATGAAGTTTTGAGCTTCATACTCATCTACTTCATATCTTTTAACTATCACACAATACATTTTTCATACAGGCAAATAAATCGTGTGACCCTCGAGAATATGAGTTTTTGTGCTATACACTTGTTAAGGATATATAGCAACTCAATCAGTTTTATATGTAGAATCCAAAACTCGTAATACCCCAGAATTCTTTCAATTAACACAAGTTAACATATCTCTTTCAATCCCTTGAAAAATTAGAGCATACTCAACTTTTCATCAAATCTATGTATTCATAATCAAGTTCTCAACTCGATTGACCGGTCAATGAATCACAATAGATTGTGTTTAATAAAGACATCCTTCCTTTCACACAAAGTATCTACAGACTCCCACTATAGCTGCTTTCCTAGACATGTACCGCATTGCCGAATTATCTTAGCTATTGGTAACATGCTAAAGTAGCAACACTAAAGTGAAGACTTAGAAATATAGCAGAAAGTCTTGGGTACTTTAAGAAGTTCATTTAAACCTCAAGGCCTCATACAATGAGAAAATAGGGATATCTTTCTCATTTCCTTATGGTCAACTTAGCACATGTGGTATGAAACACATGTTACGATGTCTTGAACTTCAGAATGGAAGTGTGTGTCTTTGAGTCATTTTCTATCTCATCCGACATCGTATAAATCATAGTTCAAGTGTATCCTGGACACTTAACTTAGATTTCCTTCCACTATAGTCTAGGGAATCCATTGATTTAGCTTATGAACAAGTCAAATAGATTTGTGGTAAAATCTATTGCGATTATTTCCAAATAATCTCATCTCTACACACACTCTGATGTCAGAGGTGATTGCTCGTATGAGTGAGTCAATCTATACTTGTCGACACATATTATGTGAACCATCACATAAATTACAATACATAAATCTCTAGCAACATTAACATATACTCATACCATGTCCAAATCCATTTAAACTTTAATCTTAGATGTCCAAGACATCTATATGAACAAGTTTGTGAGAGGATTTGCTAACATTTATAAGTAAAAGGTATTTTAAGAATCACTCTTTCAATCTTTGTAATATCTCTACAAAGAATCTTTTTAGAGTATTTGGTTTTCTTGATACTTGGAATATCTAGTGTAAGCTTTAGTTGCTTCGACTATTACTAAATAGTAGCAACTCCCACTAAAGTATTTTATTCCATAACGAATTGTAGCAACATCTCTCACCAGGATATTTGATTCCATAATGAGTGGTAACAACTCCCACTGGAGTGTTTATTTCCACAATAAATCGCTACATCTCCTATTGGAATGTTTGATTCCATGGTAATCTTTACAGCTCCCACTGGAGTATTTGATAACTTGGTAAATCACTACAGCTCCCACTGGAGGTTTGATTTCACAATGAATCACTGCAACTTCATTTAAAGTGCTTACTATTCCCAAAAGTTTCAAGAAATCTCTTAACCAAACTACCTCTTGTACTGCAGATGCACATGCCACAAGCTAGACCTCTATAGTGGGCAGTGCTATACAAATCTATCTCATACTTATGTCATTAGATTGCCTCAATCTCAAGCAAGATGACATAACCGGGAATTTGATTTACGTTAATCTAAATCACTATTCCAGATTGGATTTGTATAATTTTAACATTTGAATTTTAAATTATCTCCTTGAGATAATAATCTGCAATACCTGTCAGATACCTCAAAATCTCAAACACTTTCTATTAGTGTTTTTCTCAGATTAATTTGATATCTGCTAACCAAAACTAATAGCTTAACTATTGTCTCAATGTGTGCACAACTTAGCATACATTAGACTTTCAATTGCATTTGTATATGATATTATCGACATCCCATCTTTGAGTTTTCAGACACTCATCACAGTGTAATGACTCGTCTTCCACAACATGAGTATCAATAGGTTTCCATACACCTATTTTGAATTGTTTAAGAAGTCTCTTTGTGTAAGTCTCTTAAGACTACCCCAAGTAACTTCTTCAAACAATTTTTATGAATCTTTCCATAAAAAACATACTCACTGTTGTCATTCCAGCTAATAATATAACAACAAAACAGTATTAGAATTACAAAACTATCTTGGACCGTTTAACTAAGCACAATGATCTTTGTCTTTCACAACAAAGTTATATGAGATAATCATTTAAATGAAATCTCAAGTTACACTGTCTTAAGGATTATTTAAGTTCGCAAATCGACTTTTCAATTTACAAACATTATCCTCTTAGAAGATTGAATTCTACATGTTACATGTAGATTTCTCCTTCCCATTTCCCATTGGAAAAACTAGTTTTTAACGTCCAATTTGATGTAATTCTAAATCTAAACTTGATATATTAGCTAGAATCAGTTGAGGTAAAAATTACAACAGATGAAAAAATTAATACACTCCTTTTAGAGTATAAGTTTTTCATCACGTGAATTTTATTACCTCACTATAGAGTCATCAGTCTTAATTTAATTTTGAGAATTCATTAATTCTCAATTGCTTAGTGTCTTGATGAAAAGTCCACAAGTTCACAAACTTGGTTTGACCTCAACGACTCAAGTTTGTCTTACATTGCTTCTTTTCTTTGGTCTCTTATGACCCGAGATGAAACCTCTCGAGCGTTTGTAGGTTCTTCCTCATTCACTAAAGACTTATCATATTTTTTCGGATATCATAATGCCATTCAAGCATATATTCTCTAGACAATTACTCTCATCAAGATCCATCCGATCTTAAAAAGGTAAAAATCTATCAAAGAACATTTTATCAAGTAAATCACTCCCACTTGGATCTGATAGAGAGTGATTACATTAATCCCAAAAAAATATGATTTAGATTTTATGTGATTCTATCTCAAGTATACTTCAACTCATTTGATCAACGATTAACACGTATCCCTTAGATTTAACAACATACCTAATGAAGGTACAATTAATCACATGGACCCAACTTTCATACGACTCGAAGAATCATGTATGTGAACCAAGTGATCCTTATATCTAAGGATACTGATTAGGTAATTCACCTATCTTGTAGATCAAAAATGTGATTGAAGTAATCAACTATGAATAGTCATTACAAAACAACCATCAACAACTAATAACTACACATCTCTCTCCAATAGAGATGGTTAAATTAGCTTATGTCTACATGGATCTCCTCACATCCAACAATATTCAAATCTCTAGTTAGTACCACCATTATGTAATGGTGTACAATATTTTAATAATTGTTGGATTATGTCTTTCTCATTACATAGTCCATTGAACTTTTTGGATCTCTCACACGCTCTAAAGGTTCTTAAAACCTTTTAAAGGCATGTCTTTTAATTCACAGACAATTTTAGGAAACATCTAAAACCATCAAATGTCCTAGACATGTGTGAAATTAAACAGACATATTTTAAAGCATGAAAAATCCATTAATGTAAGTATTGAAAAACAGTAAGTTCCATGTTAGTTGTTTGACATTCATAGAATCACATTTATCATAATAAAATAATTGCAATTAAGAGTCAACTGAACAGTTTTATTAATGGTTTTCAAGTCACTTATTAGCAAGATTATGTTCATATTTGATAACTCGACTTTTAAAAATTGAACTTCAAAGTTCTTCTTTCACAAGTCAGTTCATTCAATCTTGCATAACATGACTTAAAACTAGTATGCCAGATGTCATTATTTACACAAGCATTACTAGTGGAACATACTTATAATAAATATGAACTAACTTCATAAAAATTAATAGTAGTTCTCTTACAATCCAAAACCACATAAAACATTTAAAGGAAGTCAAATACCATAATACATATTGTAAATACTAATTTCAACCAAGTCTTACGAAAATATTAAATCATGTCTCAATCGAAGAAGAATATTGATAGAAGTGAGATCCTAAGTGATCTCTGGAGCAATCAGGAGACTATGTAGTATTAAACATTGACCATTGTCAATCTCAAGTTTACAAAGTCCCTAGACCTCAACTCGAGCTTAAACCCCACATAATAGCATCTCGTCTCAATGCTCATTCGTCTTTAGTCAATGATCTTGTCATTTATGAGTCTCTAAACCTTTGGGACAAGACTCAATTAGGAATACATTACTTAAGATTAATATGCTCAAACAAAAATGGATTGAACAATCTAGTCCTTCTTGGATTTAGGACATTCGTGAGTAAAATGACCACACTTGTTACATCTGAAGCATGTCACTCACCCTTATCCATTTTTAGTCTAGCATATTTTCTTTTCTTATTCTTCTTAGCATTAGGATTGACACCAAGATTTATCGGTACATCCAGTTCAAGACCGCTTGCCTTTTTCACTTTCCTTCCAGCTTTGTTTACGTTTTAAGCTTGAAGCTTGCATTGAATTAGATTAAGCAATGAGAACACTTTATGAAGACTTGAATGCTACAAGTCCGTCATCTTTTAACTCAACATGATGAGCTACATGAGTGAAAGTCAAAATACTTTCATCAAGAGTCATGACGACCCCAAGTGTTCACACTTATCGTAAAGTAATCGGATTAGGATCCGAATTTGATGTTCCTCAAAATGTAAAGTGTTTACCATACTTTCCCTTCAGATATTCCAGATATCATGGGTAGTAAGGCGATGTGCACACTCCGAGATCATGTTATCGATGATCGAACTCATCAATATGTCACGTGTTATGACATTTTTCATTTTTCAAATTTCATGATCTTTTTTATTTGAGTCTCCATCATAATTCCAGGACCTCCCATAACATGGTTTGATAGTATCTAATACATCATGTTCTCTAAGAACATTTAAAGATCATGACGTCATGTGTCATAATTATCGTCATTGAGTTTTCCTATTTTGTTTCAACTCAACAATGATTGCAATTGAAGCTATTGTCTGGTTTTAATAGAAGTGATTCAAGAATTAATATTCATTTATGTATCAATTTGTTCTATGTTAAGCTAACTGACATCTGAATAATTCGATACGAAATTCAATATCGAAAAATGACTTAAAGTCATTAATCATCAATCTCATAAAGTATCCTCCTTAAACAGATTCAGTTCCAAAACATGAACAAAAACAAGTTCTAGCATTTAATGATTAAAGTAAATAGCTAAAACTCCCACTCAACAACATGAAACTGCATGCTTAAAACATTCAATCAATATTAATGCAATAAAGCACAATCATGTCATAAAAAAAATGCAACCAAAATAGTTACGCTAATCTCAGAAGACTATCAAGTCTTAAATACCAACTATTAAGGTCATTCAAAAACAATCTTGTTTCAGCAACGCTCTTAGGTAAACTCCTTAAAATTTTTGGATAATCTATGATGTAATGTATACGCTCACGGAGTACTTCATTAGTACTCATTAAGAGAAATTATGATAAAAGGATCTACATGGTGATTCTTCATCCGAACGTTATTCTGACTTTTCAAGTTAAAACCGTCGGATCGTTGAATCATTCATTTGTGTAAACATGTTGCTCATTCAACTTGTCTACTGTATATCCAATACCCAATTATCACTCCATTTCTTCCATAGTATCATAATATTCATAAGATTCCAATTCCAATTAAATTTTGTATAATTTAAAACCTTCAAAAAACTACTTATAGTTTTCTTGGAAGTACCTCAGCTCAAATCTCAACTCTTATTGAGTGTCAAGCTATAAAATTGGAATTAACTTATGAGATACTAAAAACGAGCTATACATCTTCATCATATAACTTTAATGTTCCAAAACAATCATGTGATAATTTTTCATCATGTAATTCTTAAAAAATGCATAGCACTAACTTCATTGTTCGAATTTCAAGAACCATAATTGTTCTTCTACTCTTCGATTCATACCCATAAAATGAGCAACCATTAAACATAATTAATACTAAAAAACTTTTTAACACATGAATTTCAAGCTCACTATTACACCAAGCAAAAAATTTATTGTCAAGTGTAATAGGCTAATTCACAAGTGAAATAAGTTAAACTATGGTTCTCATCTCAATGGATAAATAAGTACTCAAACTTTAATAGTTCAAATACCTCATATTTATGCATATTAAGAATCTACACTGAAAAATATGAACATAGGAATTTACGGCACCAAAATCGGAGTTAAAACGAGCTCAAACGAGCTGAAACAAGTTTTCATGCGCGCGTAAGGGCCGAAAACAACCATTAAAAGCTGAAAACCACTTCCAGGTGGCCGGAAACCACCCAAAATTGCCGGAAAACCACCGCACGCGCTGCTACGACGTTACACGCGCCTGCACGCGCCCCACAGTTACCGGCGCGTGGGTTTCACGCGCGGCCACCACCGCTGTCGAATACCGGCGTGTGGGCTTCACGCGCCACCGTCGCCTCCGCCGTCCCCGGCGCGTGGGCTACACGCGCCACCGTCGCCTCCCCGTCGTCCACCGGCGCGTGGCGTGTCTTGCTGGTTCGGATCGACCTTGGTCGGTTCAGATCGGGTCGGTCCGGTTCGGGATGGCTCGGTTCGGTCTGGTTTAGGGTCAGTCCGGTTTGGTCCCGGTTTGACCGAGTCAAACTGCCATTGACTTGGTCCTTATCCATATTTTTTCAAAAAATACATTCCAGTCCCTAGAGAATTTCGAATTCTCTAAACACAACCCATAATCTTTCTGAAATCTTTCAGATCAGCCTCAAATACGTTAAAATTTCAAAAAAACATAACTCACTTAATACTTGACCAAAATTAACAAACTTTATATCCACGGAATCCTCATTCAACGTACTACAATCTAGTAATAGGAACTCATCACGATTCATGATATATTGTTCGTAATTTCCAGTCAAAATTTCTGTAATTATACAAAGACCGATTTTTATCTCACAAACGGTAAAGCCAAAAATTACGAAATTTTGCAGATTGTCTAAACATCATACAAGGCACGTACAGTAATTTTTTCAGGCCCAAATTCAACCGTTTCAAAAAATCAAAAATATGAAAAATACAGATTCACATGATTTCTGTACAATTACATGCCATGCATTTACAGAAAATATCATACGTACGTATCTAACACATGAACATGCATAGAGAATCATTTTCACGTACGAGAATCCAACACATTGGCTCTGATACCAATGTAGGAAAATCATTGGTTAGGATTCACTAACCTTTAACTCAGCGGAATAAATCTTACCGGTTGGAACTCTACGTACGACTGTGATCCTCAGAGTCCGAAATACATTTACGTATGAAATGCATTCAATTGTTCACAACTTAAGTGCCTTTCATTTTGAGTATTCATGTGATACGTATCTTTGTTGTTAGGGTGAAATTGGGAGAGAATGAGAAGAATTCGTCATCTCATTTCTGCATGGTTCTTCTGAGAAAAAACCCGTTGAATTGGTTTTCATGAGGGAGTTAGTCAAATAACTTCCCTCATCCTTATCCACTTCATGTGTGGATATTAAATAAATAATATATTTATTATTTATTATCTTTCATCCACCCTAACTGCTCGTAAAAATGTCTCAGAGCGAAGAGATGACATTTCGACTCCATTGGCTGAGAATCAACGGCTTTTGCTCGACAGTCCCTCCGTCCCCGGTAGCCCCACCACTGGAACACCCGCCCCTTGGTCCTCGCTTCTTTCCGTTCTCGCCAGGTATCACAATGAGCAGTTGTTTAATCTCCGTTTTTCCCCAATTTTGTCGTTACAGAATCATTACGTCAATTTCACAATACAGAAGATTAAGAAGGCAATAATAATTGGGGAAAAACGGAGAGATTAAACAACTGCTCATGGTGATACCTGGCGAGAACGGAAAGGCGCGAGGACCAAGGGGCGGGTGTTCCGGTGGTGGGGCGACCGGGGACGGAGGGACTGTCGATCAAAAGCCGTCGCATTCTCGGCCAATGGAGTCGAAATGTCATCTCTTCGCTCTGAGACATTTTTACG
The DNA here is from genome assembly GCA_030762865.1 of Paraleonurus japonicus. Classification (NCBI taxonomy): domain Eukaryota; kingdom Viridiplantae; phylum Streptophyta; class Magnoliopsida; order Lamiales; family Lamiaceae; genus Paraleonurus; species Paraleonurus japonicus. Next base: position 37,598,083 of record CM061059.1, on the reverse strand, counting down.
AGCAGTTAGGGTGGATTTCCTGGCCAGAGGAGAGAAAATTGCAACTTCTCTTGAATCTTCAGATTGTGGAAAATGGTATTGGGTTTAGGGTTTATAGTGAAGAGGAGAATGGAAGTTCTTTCTGTTGTTATTTTTTGAATTTTGGTGCCTGTAAAGGGTATACTTGTCAATTTAAACCTTTAATGACCGTTCGAATTGAGTACTTAATTTATTTCTAGAACATTCGTCAAAATATTCTCATAAGAAGCATAAGATGAATTTTTGAGAGATAGAAAGCAATACGCGCGAGCTCAAAAGAAAGAGAGAAAAAAGATGGTGAGACAGACTTTTAGAACTTATAACAAAACAAAAAAATATTAATTGTGAGTGAAAAAAATAAGGACAAATGATAACATTAATGAAGGAAAAAAAAATATTAAAAGAAGAAATTCCAAAATTAGAAATAGAAAAGAAAAATAAATAAATTAAATAGACAGACTTTGCGTTGGATGCAGGATTGGCAACAATTTTTTTTCGAACAAACATTCGTCTAATTCCTCGAAAAACATTCGTCTTCCTCGAACAAATATGATGCAGTGTCTTTTTGTATATAATTTTTCTTTTTTTCTGTTTTCAATTCATTTATTTTTTATTTAATTTATTTCTAATTTTTAGTGTCTTTTGTGTGTGTATATATATATATATTTATATATATACATATAAACATATATCTGAATCATTTCAACAGGTTGAATTAATGACTAATGGTGCAGTTCATTATTCAATTTGATGATCTAATCAAATTTAAAAGAATAGATATTGCATAAAACCGTCTAACTGTTGGATGAAATAAATTTCAAAAGCAGTTATTTAACACTTTAAAAAGCATCAATATTAATTTGTATTAATCTATAAAAAACGTAAATTCAAAAATATTGAGGGGTGCTTAGTTGTAAATTCTTCAATGGAAATGAGAATGAAATATCTTTTTCCTCTATGCCCCTAAAATATTGGAAATTATTTTAATGGTGGTTACATCACAAGCGTTGGGCTCCAATTTTGAAAAAAGGAGACAAAAGAAGGTTGTAGTGATGGTTGAGGGAAATGATTGAAAAAAACCATTGTAGGAGTGAAAAATGTTAATCAAATTAGGTAACGATTATTTTATTTAGCAGGGAAAGTAGTGATATTAATTTTTTTGTACTTATTAATCATCATAGTTGTCCGATACTTATTCTTATTACTATTTTTATTAAAAAAATTTCATCCAAGCGGCCCTAATATCCATAGCTAAGTGTGGACGGTGTAGACACATAGAAATTATTAAACATACCTGGCCACTATATTAATTGGTCGATAGAAGCATGAAACAAACATAGGTACGTGCCACAATCTTATTGCCAAATTAATTGAAAATTTATGCTAATGTACGTTTTAATAAATAGATCAACTTCTATTTTCCCAACCACCACCCACCACCCAAAATCAAATAATTCACCAAATCAGATTCTATATAAACACTGCACCTCCATGCACACAAAACACACACAAGCACAAAGCAATTCAACTAAGACTAAGACCACTTTCACTTTCTCCATAACACGTCTTATATATTCAATTAATGGCTGGATTGATGAAGAAGTTGATGTGCATGATACTCATCGCTGCGGCGGTGGTTGCTCCACCGGCTGAGGCGGCAATCGGGTGTGGCGCGGTGGTTTCATACCTCAACCCATGTCTTCCCTACGTGTCCGGAAAAGGTCCGATAGGCGGGTGTTGCGGTGGTATAAAGAGTCTCTACTCCGCCGCCAAGACCACGCCGGATAAGCAGGCTGTTTGCGGTTGCCTGAAATCGCTTGCCGGTTCATACTCCGGCGTCGACCTCGGCAAGGCTGCCGGACTTCCTGGCCAATGTGGTGTCAGCATTCCTTACAAGATCAGCCCTTCCACTGATTGCTCAAAGTACGTATCTAAATTTTGTCATCTCACAAATCATAATTTCCATCTTTTTAATTTTCCTCCGCTGCATTCCACAATTATTTTTACACATTCCTTTTTCATCTATTTCAAAATAACTCACAGTTAAGTCTCCCGTGAATAAGTTTAACGATGAAACTGAATCAATTTTACTAGAAGATGTCAATTGTAATATGTGAAAGTTATGTCCTATATTATTAAAAATATCTGTCGTGATAACTAAATGATATGACATATATATTTTTAAAAGGTATCAATCGTGATAACTGAGTATGACCTATATTATTAAATGATATCAGTCGTGATAACTGAAGAATATGACTTATATTATAATAATTGAAGGGTATGACCTATATTAGAAAATAGTATCAATTAATTCTGATAATTGAAGGGATGACCAACATTACAAAAGATATTAGTCATGATAATGAGACTATATAATCTATATTATTAAAGGGTATAATTGAGATATCTGAAAAGTTTAGTCAATGAATCTCGATTAATTTTTGCAATGTGAATCCAATTTCACCATGAAACTTGTTCGTAGGAGACACACTCAACTTTCAGAACCTTAAAATAGAAAACACTTCATAAACTTCACCCTCATAATATTCTCAATTTTACACAAAATATTATTATTTTGGACTAATTCTTTACTTAATATATAAAAAGAAAATAGGTAATATCCCATGTAGTTTATTCTTTTATTTAAAAGAATTTAATTCTTGTAATATTGTGATATGCAGGGTGCAGTGAGCTTAAGTTACGGAAAGATGTACTTCGTACAACCCACGACAGAGTTATTCACAATAAATAAATAAAGGCGTCTGGCACCTTTTAGTATCTTTATATTATTGTGTATGCTTTCTTTGCAATGGATGAAGCAATGTTTGTAATATCGTGAATGGATGTAGCAATATTTGTAATATCATGAATGAAAGCAATATAATATATATTATCTTTATATTAATGAGTATATATTTTTCCAATGCTTTCTTTGCAATTAATGGGATGCAGCAATGTTTGTAATATCGTGAATGGATGTTGTTAGGGAATGAACCTAAATAAATTAAATTATTACTAGTTTGAAATTTTAGAAGAAGCGTAATTTTTTCATGGTATCAGAGCGAAAAGCTAAGATCCAGATGTCATGAGTTCGATTCTTGATGAATCTAGCAACTCCATCCATATTAAATTGTCCACTCGATGGGTCTCCTCCGCAGAGGAAGAAGTTATGAATTCGATCCACGAGTGAGTGGCAGTGTTAGGTAATCAGCATAAATAAATTAAATCCTTACCTCTTTTCAGACGCATGTAGCCATATTTGCAATATCATGGATGAAATCTATATCTATTATCTCTATTAATGAATATATTTTTCCAATGCTTACTTTATAGTACTATTTCTCATGACGTAGTATCATATATATATATATATATATATATATTTATATATATATATATATATTATATTTTGGTAGAGTCATTTTTAGTCTCTTATTTTTATCCAAGTTTGATTTTACTCCCACTTAACTTTTCACGTTGAAATAAGTCCTCTAGCTATTTTTAGTTCTATGATCGATTATCATGGATATTTTAGCAGATGATGTGATATTTCTTATTATATTATAAAAAATTACGCCCTCTATATATTTTTTTTTCAAATTTTGTTCGATGCACATTTAATTTTCTATACATTCATAACGAATAGGTATAATTCTAATGGTTAAATCCCTAATACCTATATCGTAAGTTCATGAATTTAAATCACTATTTGTCCAATTAAATTAAAAATAATTCACATGCACTCATAATATCATTTAATGCGTATATTAGTATTTTATCGAAAGGATATCGTGTAACTGGTAATCCTTCTTAAAAATTGTGGCTATCAAATTGTCAACAAAAAGGTGGCATACAGTCAACAAAGAGGAGGTACTATATATAATGATGGCGAGATATCGTTTTATTCGTCATTTGTCCTCCTTGATGATTTGATTGTTGCTCGGTTCACATTTACCTTAATTTTTCCTTGAAGGGGTTTTTTTTTTTTTTTTTTTTTTTTTTTTTTTTTTTTTAATTCTTCTTCTTTTTTCTTAAAGATTGGTGTTGAAATTTTATACTCTCACCCATCCCCAAATATTTGTCACAACTTTTTAGAATAAAGGGTAATAATTGGAATGTTGATGGGTAATTTGATAAAAATTTATGTATAAAAATAAAAGAATTAGTTGAATCAGTTTAGTGTGGTCGCAAAATGAGATGACATTTTGTATAAATATGAAAATATTGTGAGGGTGGAGCTTATGAAAGAGTTTCCTTATTTGAATTTAGAAATAATTGTGAAACGTCTAAAAAATTAAAGTTTGCAAATAATTAAGGGATGAAGAGAGTATTTAATTTGTTGTAAAGTAGAGTATGCAGATTTGCGTGTTTTTCTGGGATGATTTTATATTTGTACCTTATAAATTCTTTCAAAGTACCTTATATTCATGTAATGATTTTTTTTTTTTCGATTGAAAAGAAAAGTCCATTAGTTAAGAATTTGGTGTATATTCAATTTTTATATAAACAATATTTACAGTAAGTAGTATTTTTTAGTCCTATAAACTCCCCATATTTTGATTTAAGTACTCATATCGATTTCATAAATTGAAAATAGTCCTGTATGTTTTAATTTTTCAATAATTTGATCTAATGGCCAGCTACAAAAGGTGAAATATTCGATTGACCAATCATACATTGCCAAGTGGACAAACCAGACTATGAAGTGTCAACAGATTGTTTCGCTTTCTATAGCTAGTTACCGTATCAAAGTATCAATAATTGAAAATTATAAAACTAATTTTAATTCATCAAAGTTAACAGGACTAAAATCAAAATAAAAATAACCTACATGACTAATAAAATTCTTTTCTCTAATATTTATATTTTTCATTTTTAAATATACTCCATTCAGTCATATGTATTATTAGCATTTCAATCCTGAAAAAATAAACTTTAATATTAATTAGTTTATGAATATGTTCTGAAATTGACATGTTTAATTGATTTTTCCTACAACATTTCAAATATATATAATGACATACATGAGGCAGAGGGTATATTGTTTACATGACAAGGTTGAGAATGGTCGAGGCGAGCCAAAATTCTCATTGAAAAGTCAGGACCTATTATACATAGTCAATAGGTCAAACATGTTGCTTATAATAACCTTTTTAGTAGATTTCAAATTTACATTTTTAATAAATGAGTCACACCTATCTTCAAAAAAAAAAAAAAAAAAGAGTCAAACCTTAAACACATTTAAAGACTTTTTAAGTAGTAATTATATTAATGTTGTGATTTTAAGATTTATTTATTTTGTTATAGTCAAATTGTTTTAGTTGAATAATTTTGTTTTAATATAAATTACTAGTTATATAATTCTTATTAATATAAAAAAAGTTATCGAAATAAGTTTCCGTTTATTAAAATATTTTACTTTATCTATAATAAGTCTTGTGGAGTGGTCAAGTAGATATCGAGTTTCAAAGATTTTTACCTAATATATAATCTATTATAATCCGTGGGGATCGATTCTTTTTCTTTATTTGGGAATATGATAATAATCCTTAATATACATGATTAAGGGATATGGAAAATAACAAGTTTCCTTTTATTAATTAAAAGATCTTACCTTGTTAATTATTTATAGATAAGTCTTGAGTGAATCTATTATCTACTACTTCCCTTCCGGATCCAGCGGGTAGGTAGGTGTATTTGACTATTTGGGGGCATGGGTTGGAATTTTTTTTTTTTAATTTTATTTGTCGTTTTATTGATTTCTAATTTCCATTAATTATCAATATAGATTTTTAGTGGAATATTGTTTACAGGTCTGTAATTTGGGGTAATCCGTAAACACATTGTCCTAAATCCTAATATTTTTAATTTTCCCTATAATTTCAATCCTAAAAATATAAAATCGTTCCCTAGATTTTTGTATAAATATTTTGATGATATTTTTTGTTCAAATTGTATTTATATTAAATTATTTAGATCTTATATATATTATTATAGATTTAAATAAGTTTCAGCCTTTTTAGTAACATTATTAATTTAATGCTAAAACTTGACCAATCAATTTTTAGAGGATTATATTTATTTATTTATTTGATAAGATCATTAATATATACATGATTATGAGAAGGAGAGTGACCATCATCAAGTCTGATCTCCATAATCTCAAACACCGTACAAAATTAAACTCATCTAAACTAACCTTTAAAAACTAATTAATAAACATTTTATAACTATCTAACAAACTATATATTTATGTTTAGACTATCTAATTAGCCTTATTAGATACGACAATAACAGATTTACCACTTCACACAAGATTCAAGTTCTCTAATCCATTCACTAATGGATTACAAAGAAGGGATCTCTTTTCTTAAATTGAAAATTTACAATGTCGTAAAGTACAGATGAAGACATTAATTATTTTATTTTTTTTCCAAAAAAAGTTCATTATTTAATTTATTTTTCCTGAGTCGGGAAAAGCCAAAAAACGGCGGTGGAGCAGTTAGTAAGGGCGGCGATAGTGGCGGAGCGGCCTCAATTGGTGAGCGATCGATCATGGCAAAGTGGCAGTCTATATGCCAATTGTGTCTCTACTTCTTCTTTCATGACATAAACGAAAAAATCAAACACATAGTTTAATTGGCAAAGGTCCACGCTTAGAACGAATAGAGGTCACGGGGTCATTCCCCTTAGGTTCATGTGGGGACGGATCCAGGATTTTGTCTCAGGGGAGGCGAAATACTTTATAAAGTAAAGGGGAGGATAATTTTATATTTCAAAGATGGCGAAATGACAAAATATTATGAATTTAAGGTATAAATAAAAAAAATTCTATATATATAATAGAAAAAATTTAAATCCAAGGGGGGCGACCGCACTCCCGTGCCCCCTAAATCCGTCCCTGACTCCGTGGCTTTATGATTTGACATGTTGTGTAAATAAAAGAATAAATAATAAATATATAATACGAGATACATGCCAAGTGTGGGCGATATCGATACAGAAATTAAAAACAGACCCCACTAGTATTAATTAGTCCATCATCATCGCTGCATGAAACAAAATATAACTTTTTTTTTTTTTTTTAATCGGAAAAAAAAAGGTTTTATTCAAACCAAATATAGCTACGTGCCGCTATTTCATTGCCACACTAATTGACTATTTTGCTACTAGTTTTTATAATAATTAAATAAATCAACTTCTATTTTCCCAACCACCACCCACCACCCAAAATCAAATAATTCACCAAATCAGATTCTATATAAACACTGCACCTCCATGCACACAAAACACACACAAGCACAAAGCAATTCAACTAAGACTAAGACCACTTTCATTTTCTCCATAACACGTCTTATATATCCAATTAATGGCTGGATTGATGAAGAAGTTGATGTGCATGATGCTCATCGCTGCGGCGGTGGTTGCTCCACCGGCTGAGGCGGCGATCGGGTGTGGCGCGGTGGCTTCATACCTCAACCCATGTCTTCCCTACGTGTCCGGAAAAGGTCCGATAGGCGGGTGTTGCGGTGGTATAAAGAGTCTCTACTCCGCCGCCAAGACCACGCCGGATAAGCAGGCTGTTTGCGGTTGCCTGAAATCACTCGCCGGTTCATACTCCGGCGTTGACCTCGGCAAGGCTGCCGGACTTCCAGGCCAATGTGGTGTCAGCATTCCTTACAAGATCAGCCCTTCCACTGATTGCTCAAAGTATGTATATTTCGTGATCTCGTTATTAATTTTTTATTTTTTAAAAATATATCCATCACTTTTAATTTGGTTTTTTTTGCAAATTTGGTCGCGCACATTAATTTTCAAGAGGAAAAATTGTAGTTTTGGTCCCATGAAATTTTTTAACGACAATGTTAGTTTCATGTTTTTTTTTTTGGTTCTTTTTTTTGTAAAAATAGTCCCAACCATTATTTTTCAAGACCAAAACTGCAATTTATCATTCTCTTGGGACCAAAACTGTAATTTTTTTAGGATTAAAAATGTCAAAAAAACTATGTGACCAAAAGTGTAAAATAAAGGACCATTTTGCAAACCACTCATTCTCTTGAGACCAAAAATGCAATTTACCCATTTTCAAGATCATAACTTTAATTTTGTCCCATTCTCATGGGACCAAATTAAATTGCAATTTACCATTTGAGATCAAAAGTACAATTATTTTGAAACAAAAAAATTTTAAAAAAAATTACGGGATCAAAAATTATTAAAAAAAGACCAGCAGATCACTTATTCTCTTGGGATCAAAGTGCAATTTACCCCTTTTAATTTATTTTTAATCATTAAATCATAATTTATGATTTGGCGTTGATCATACTTTTAATTCATGATAATCATTATCCTACTTTTAATTAGTGTATTTAATTCATGTAATATTGTGATCTGCAGGGTTAATTAAGTACTAAGGAAGGATGTACGTCTACGGAAAAAGTAATTCACTATAAATAAATGAAGGGCTTTGGCACCTTTGAGAAGCTTTATATTAATTAGTGTGGTTTTTCCAGCGCTCTCTCTGCAATGGATGTAGCAATATTTGTAATATCATGAATGAAACCGATATTTGAGTCCTTTATTTGCAAATTTTGTTCAATGCATCTAATTATATTCCTACGTACACTTTACTATTATGTAATTATTTATAATATACAATATTATTTAGGGGCACTCTTGTGTGAGACCGTCTCATGCATGAGACGGACATGAGACGAAATCACTTTTTAATAAATTATTATCACTTTTTCATAATTTGTAATCACTTTTTTATAAATTGTAATCACTTTTCATAAATTGTTACCACTTTTTAATTTGTTATCATTTTTATACTAATTTGTATCACTTTTTTTAAAAAATGATAACAATTTATTAAAAAGTGATTCGATCTCATGCATGAGACGGTCTCATACAAGTTTTTGGCTATTATTTAATATGTAATTTAGTAGGAAAGCAAAAATATACGAAAAAAACAATTTAAAACGAAAGGATCTCGTGTGGTAATCCTTCCTAGAAATTAAAGGCCACACACACACACATATATATATATATATATAGTCCACTAAGAATCAAGTATATATATGCTAGTTATAAAATATAAATTAAATCCCATAAATAATTTTTTTTTTCTACAACACTCTCTCCAATATATGAGATTTTTTTTATATTTCAAACTCTTACATTATTTATCACTTTCCACACCTATTATTCTAATTTTGTAACATCCAATAAAACACACTATTACTAATTATTACACAATTATTCAATCATTACAAATACATTCATAAGTAATAATATAATAATGCAACACAATTGATTTAAGGATAGGCCTCAATGACAGAAAAAATAGATTCCATATGGTTGATTGTGTGTTTGCTGAAGCCAGCAGCATTGATAAGTTGCGCCCATTCACCAGCAGTCCTCTCCTTTCCATTCACAGTCACGGACATCATCGCCATATCCAGCGCCAGACGAGCACCCGAGTACTCATCCCGCCCTTCGTCTTCATCAATAACCGCTTCAACAATTATCACTTTCCCACTGTCTGTTGGTATAGCTTCTTTGCATTTCTTCAGGATCTCTATGCACAGTTTGTCGCTCCAATCGTGCAATATGCACTGTAATACACCAATTAATTAATACGCGGAAAAAAGAAATTTTAATTTGTGAGACCATTCCATAGCGATCCAGATCTCCTGTTACATAATGATGTTACATCTCCCGTTACATTAATTAGATTTGCGCTACGTGTACATACATCAAAATTTACAAATAAGAGAATAACATCCTAATATAATTGTATGTGCACGTGGCGCAAATCTAATTAATGTAATAGAAGATGTAACACCATTATGTAACAGGAGATCATGTGTGATTCCATAGGGAGTGTTTTCTATTTTACAGGATGTGAAGCTAATTATAGGACGGATCGAGAAATAAAGTGTGAAGTTAATTAGGAAATTGAGGGGTAATATTTTTCCTCCCTCGTAGGATGGTCTTGAGTTTTAGGCTCAATTTGGATAGAGTCATTTGAAATCAATGGATTTGAGAATAATACACCATACATTTACAAATCAAAATAAAGAAAAACTAAATGAATGAATTTGGTTCACACAAATATTATTTATATGTGGGAGGATTTCAAATACCCAACAAAACCTAGTCATTTGAAATCCTCTCACTTTTCCCACTTGTGCTTAATATTTGAGTGAATCAGATCCATTCATTTAACTTTTCTCCATTTTGGTTTGTGTGAATGCATGGTATATTATCCCCAAATTCCTTGATTTCAAATCCACTCCATCCAAATGAAGCATTAGTATTTTTAACAAATTAATTATTAAAACAAAAATGAATTGATGGATTTTGGTGTGAAATAGTTACTATTAATTACCATGAGCATAACAGCATCAGCTTGTGGAATTTTTTCAAACATGTTTCCTGCAACCTGCTCGACCCCATCAAGAACAGGAGCCCCGGAAACAACATGCGGCAGATCAAAATTGATTCCTCGAATATCCGGAAATGCCTTCACAAGCATCCCTACAGCCGTTCCTTGACGGCCTCCCACATCCACCAAGGACGAAACCCCCCGGAAACTCTCCGGGAAGTTATTGATCACCTCCAGCGTCGCCGCCTTAGCATGGCCGGCCAGAAACTGGTCGTAAATCGTGCTAGACCCTTCTTCATCCTCTCTCCACATTACATCCTCTGTGGAGGGAGGAGCCGTGCCAGAGCCTTTCCCAGCTTTTAAATCTTTAGCAGTTAAACCGAACTGGGACGGCCCGGCGCAGTACAGCACAAACGGGCCCATATTATCCCGATTTAGGAGCCGGGAAAGTGGGGTTTGTGCGTAGTAAACCGGTGTTTGGACCGGATTCATCTCCTTTCTGAAGATGCCTCTGTGAGTTAAGAAACGGAGCACCCGGTGAAGTCCGGCTTCCGGGCAGCCAACGGCAGACGACAGCTCGGAGAGTGTCATCGGGCTTTCGAGGACGTCCGGTAATCCGAGCTCGATCACGCATTTTACGACTCTCATCTCAATGAAACCAAGAGCATATTTCCACACATCTACTCGAGCTTGTGCCTCCTCCATCTTAATTATTAAGAGTTCAAAATGGAAGAGTGCGTACTACTACTAATTACTAAGAGCTCGAAAGTGAAGAAAATGATCCACACAAGAAGAAAATATTTGGAGTAATTATGCTCTCTCTTTGTAGAGAAATCTTGTTGATAACATGATTGAAATGAATACAAATACTTCTCTTATTTATACTAATTTATACTAGTGTAGTCATCAATACGTTCTATATATCTATACAAATGCATGAATATATATTTAATGAGATGCATAGATTCATTAGAATTGATAAACACAACGAAACAAATATTTTTCCATTGAGAAAAACTTTTGTCATCGAGACAAATATTTATCCCCAGCAAGACAAGCATTTTTTACCAGCGAGACAAACATTTTTTCATTATGAAACAAATGTTTTTCTCGGCGATGCAAATATTTTTTCCCTGCAACACAAGTTTATTTCAAGATTTTTTAGACTTTGAGAAAAAGCCACTAGGCAAATCAATTTTTTAATTTTTTAAAACACTATACATCCACTATACAATTTTATTTTTTATTTTATCAATTTTTTTTCCATGGCCGGAGCCTCCTCCACCACTCTCCCTCGATTGCACGTCTCTTCCACTCTAATGCCATCAATAATAATTTCTTCTTGTGGGTGTCGTTGGGGTAATTAAGGTTAGGTAATTTTGAGGTTTTGACAACATTAGCAAAAAATAAGTAAACAGGGTATTTTAATCTTTTTAAGTCAAAATTGGGTATAAAACTCATATTTTTTTGAAATAGGTAGAAAACTCTATTTTTATAATAGGACACAGATCTCACCTCCTCAAAGCATAAAGCTGAGAGTAGTGATAGGAAAAACATTACCTGAGATAGTAAATTCCTTTCATTTTCTGCATACAGGTGCTACATAAATAGGAATATAAAAACATCTTTTGGGGACAGGTGTCAACCTTCTACTGGCTATCAATACAAGATAAATATGATAGTGTGACAGCTATTTGATTCCTTTATTAGAGTTTGCAGCATAATGCTCACGCATGGTACTATCTTCCACCTCCTTCACCAATTTATGATCTTGATCATCTTATCAAGAAATCACTCAACAAGTTTAATCAAACAGTGAATGATCATAGAGATACATTCATTCATGTAGGGGAAATGCATTAAATTTAATAAAGACCTTCTACACTTTCTGCAATTATAATCAGCTTATATATACTCTAAACTTCTTGTTGGAAAATTACTGTTTAGTCCTGTAACTTATCCCTATTTTATTTGCAGCCTTACCGAATTTTAAGTATTGAAAAAATCCTGTAATTTAATTTTTCAACAGTTTAGTGTGGTAACCGGCTATAAAAAGTGAAACAATTAGATGTTCAATAAGATTCCATCATGCGGACAGATTAGACTTTGCCACATCAGCAACAAACTGGATGTTTTTCACTTTCACCACCTACACCGATTAACGGACTAAAATGTCGAATAATTGAATATTATCGGAATATTTTCAATTCTTGGAAATCATAGGGCTGAGATCGAAATATAAATAATTTATAGGATAAAAAAAAACTATTTTTCCTAATAAATAATAATAAAATTGGTGTTGATACTTCAAAGTAAGTACCTCAAAGTAAATATGATATTGATACATACTCCCTTCGTCCATCTATAATATTCTCACTTACCCTTTTTTAGACGTACATAAATAACAAAAACACATTCCACTACACATAACCTCTATCCCCTCCATTTAAGCAATATTATCAAAATTACAACTCAAGACTCAACAAAAAGCAATACACATTTTACCTTCACTTTAATTTTTAAAATTAACCCCTACTTTTTAATAAAAGTCAACCAATGACAAATAATATTCTTAAACAAAGTGCAAAAAAGGGAAAAGATATTGAGGAACATACAGAAAGGGAGTACTTCATAATAAGCACTTTTTCAAACATCATTTAATTTTATGTACTTATTGTGAAGTATCAACATGCATCAATTTATTTTTATCATCAAGGATTTCTACATTAGCCGGGTTTTCGATAGTAGTAGTTGACTAACTTCATGCCTAACGTATATTATGCGGTGCACATTAGAACTCATTTAATATAATAGACTGGTTCCAACACATGCAATTAAGAACGGAAAGGGATGCTAATAGGGGGTTTAAACTTTAAACTTGAACCTGGAAAATATTCTCCTTGCTTGTGATGGGATTGGATGGATAGAGTTTTTTTACGTCCCATAATTTTTCGCCTTTTTAAAAAACATACCAATAGTTTAATTTTTCCAATTACATCTCAATTTTTTGTTAACGGTACAATTTACGTCCCAAAGTTCGTCGGAAAAATCGAAACGCTATCGTTTCGACCTATCTGCCACACACGTGATTTTTTCAATACTTAAAATTCGGCAAGACTGCAAATAAAATAGGGATAAGTTACAGGACTAAACAATAATTTTCCAATTAAAGTCTGATGTGGCAGGGTTTGATTTGTCCGAGCGCGGTAGAGTTCGATTGAACAATCGAATGTTTCACACCTTTTAAAGCCAGCTATCGAACTAAAATGTCGAAAATAAAAAGTTACAAGATATTTTCAATTCTAGAAACCCGTTAATTATGCTGGAAATCTGGAACCTGTTTATTCAATTAGTTTCATATTCGCAATGCGTAGCTATACGGTTTGGCATGAAGTTAGTTAAGATCCTTAATGATAAAGAAATTAAGTTTTTTTTTTAATTTTTTTTTATCGGACAACTGATATAGAAATTAAGTTGATTATGGCGTATAACAAATGTTTCTTTTCCTACTTTGCAAAGAGGACCAAATATATTTCGAGGGACGGCCCGACGTAATCCAAAACTTGGTCCGAACAATAAAGCTAACATAAGAACGAGTTGCTTGTGCAATAACATGAACAATGTTTTTTTTATGGGCTTTTATCAGTTCAAGTCCTGAAAGATATATTAATTATCAATTCGGGACCTGAAAATCAATCCGGGACCTGAAAGATGTTTATATTAAGAGATTTTATCAATCCAGAACCTGGAATTAAGGCCCCGAATTGATAATTGTCTTATCTTTCAGGTCCCGAGTAGATAAAATCCCTTAATATAAACATCTTTTAGGTCTCGGATTGATAAATTTTATCTTTCAGGTCCCGAATTGATAATTAATATATCTTTCAGGACTTGTACTGATAAAAATCCTTTTTTTATTGGGTAAATGGTGACTCGAACCATGAACGATATTAACTTATATAATTTCACAAACAAACAGGAGCTTGAAAAAAGTTTTAGCAAGATCTCTAGTTTGAAAACTCATATAGCGAATTGTAATCCAAGAAAGATTGAAAAAATTATGTTTTAATGATCTAAATGGGCAGAAATTTGATTTCTGCCAATTTAACTTTTTTTCTGTAGGACTTTTTACTTTACAAACACCTGGTATGCAGAAAACAAGCTAAGACAAATGGAATAAATTTGAAATCAAGGGATTTGAGAATAATATATCATGCATTCTGCGTATTTGAAATTCTCTCACTCATAAGTAATATTTGTGTGAATTAAATCCATTCATTTAGTTTTTCTTCATTTTGATTTGTAAATGTACGGTGCATTATCCTCAAATCCCTTGATTTCAAATGACTCCATCCAAATGGAGCCTAACAGTTTTCAGGCTTAAAATAAAATTTTTTGTCTTGCGGTGACCGTTCGTGTGCCAACGTTCGCGATGATTCTGGTAGTTTATGATTGTGGGGATCATATACCTTCGTCCTTCTCTTGGAATGAAGAATTAAGAGCCATTAAAATTAATTCAATAAACGATCGAAAGCTTTCGAGTGCAGATGTGCTGGTCTTCGGCAGCGGTATTCACACCACCGTGAATTTTGGTGGAGGGATGTCCCTTCGACCTTCTTCTCGAATTTTTTTAGTTATGATAGACATGAAGTTGTGGCATGATTGTCCTACTTTCGTATATTCATAAAATTATTATCCTTAAAATACAGTCCTTTAAATTATGGGTCTTTAAAAAATATTTTTTCCACTGTTAAAGGCTACAAACCAAGCAATTTGGCTAAGAAAAATTCTGAATAATATAAGAGAGAAGAAAGGCTCGGTAGAGTTATATCATGACAACAAATCGATAATTGCTTTAACAAAGAATCCGGTGTAGAAAATTTTGCAATTTTGCAGTTCGATTTTGATCCCAATGATTGCAGTTTTGGTCCCGTTACGTATTTTGTAGCAATGTTGGTCCCAATTCTCACCAAAATAGACAGTTTGGACGAAAAACATCATGTGCCTTGCACGTGCTGCGTTAGTTCGACCCATAGACGAGAAAATTAGATTTTCCCCTAAATTTTCATTCAAAAAGAACCCTAATACTAAAATGACCCAAATCAATTACCCAGCAGTGTTTTACATGGGAGATGAGAAACCGAGATGGGCAGTAGCAGTGTTTTAGAAGTTACATGTATAGTCATCCTTTCAGTAGATTAGATGGGTTTTTGTGGTGATAATTTTTTGTTGAAATATTGCAAGAGTTGCTGTTGAATTTGTATCTTCCGAAAATACTCTCCCTTGTATGGCTACCATTCGTGCACATTCCTCGATTTACAACCCGCCTGATCAAGGCTCTCATACAGGTGGGGGTTGATATTTTTTTTATAAAGAAAAAAAATGAACTTTTTTCGAAGTGAGAATGTTTTTTTTTTTGTTGCTTCTTTCTTAATATAATAATTACACTGATGAAATTTGAGTCATGTGTAGTTAGCATTTAAGATGCCTTCTTTAGTAATTCTTCCAGTGGCTTTATAAATTGACACGCGTATGTATACATGTCAACTGATTTAATAACTAAAGGACACGTGCAATCGGAGAATAAATAAGCGACACACAATAAGGAATGCACCAAAAGACATCATATAGGACAAATAGGATAATAAACATATATATATGTGATGATTTTTTTAGGATAATGGTACTATTTTGTCCCATAGAAATATTCACTTTTGAATCCTTATTTAATTTTTTTTTTCCTAAATTTGGTCCCCACCATTAGAAAAAGGACCAATTTGGTAATTAATTTTTGTAATTTTGGGACAAAAAATATTAAGAGTTTTTAACGATTTAGAGTAATTTTGCAAAAATAAAAAATAAAAAGGATCACTTCGAAATATAAGAATTAAAAGTGTTTTGAGAATATTCTTATGAAACTAAAATTGCAATTATCTCAATATTTTTACAACCCGTACCAACAAGATGTTTAGAGTATATAAGCTGATTATAATTGCAGAAAGGGTAGAAGCTCTTTATTAAATTTAATGCATTTCCCCTACATAAATATATATCTATGATTCATGCACTGTTTAGTCAAACTTCTTAAGTGAATTCTTGATAAGATGATGAAGATTATTAGGATGATATAAATAGATTAATTCTTAACCTTTCTAAAAATTACGACTTTTAGATGAGACGAAATTCTTTTATAGTATTAGGGTAGATGAAGTTGAAGTCAGTCCGCAAGTACATTACTCGTTGGGCCTCCTCAATCCTCTCCATGATGGAGTTGACACCACTAACGAGCGAGGGGGAGTAATATTAGGGTGATAATATAAATGATTGATTTTTAACCCCTCTATAAATTCGAACTTTTAGATGAACTATAATTCTTTCAAAAATCAATGGTCATGTTCATAAATTGGTGAAGGAGATGGAAGAGTACGTAATCGGTAGTACCATGTATAAGAACTATGCTACAAACATTAGCTGTCATTAGTACTACCATATTTGTCCTGTATGTTGACACCTGTCATTAGCTGTCATGTATAATATAGCTAGTAGAATGTTGACACCTGTCCCCAAAAAATGTTTTTCTATTCATAATTATGTTGCACTGTATTCGAGCTTTTATGAAAGGAACTATTCAGCTAATGTTTTTCCTATCACTACCCTCAGCTTTATGTTTTTGGGTGGTGAGATTTGTGTCCTATTAGAAAAAAAAAAAAAAAAAAATTCTACCTATTTCAAAAAATATGAGTTTTATATCTAATTTTAACTTAAAAAAATTAAAAATACCCTGTTTACTTATTTTTTTGCTAATGTTGTCAAAACCTTTACCTAGCCCTAATTTTACCCCCAACGAGACACCCAACAAGAAAAAATCATTATTGACGGCGGCAGAGTGAAAGAGACGTGCAATAGAGGACGAGTGGTGGAGGAGGCGCCGGCCATGAGAAAAAATTAATAAAATAAAAAATAAAATTGTATAATAGATGTATAGTGTTTTAAAAAAAAAAAATTGATTTGTCTAGATGGCTATGTCTCGAAGTCTAAAAATCTTAGAATAAACTTGTGTCGCGGGGAAAAATATTTGTATCGCCGAGAAAAATATTTGTCTCGTAAGGAAAAATTGTTTGACTCGATAGCAAATGTTTGTCTCACTGGTGAAAATATGTGTCTCGTGGTAAAAAATGCTTGTTTCGCTAGGGATAAATATTTGTCTCGAACTGTTTGTCTCGATGACAAAAGTTTCTCTATATGGAAAAATATTTGTTTCGCAATGTTTATCACTTCTAATGATTCTATGCATCTCATTAAATATATATTCATGCATTTGTATCGATATATGGAACGTATTGATGACTACACTACTATAAATAGAAGTATTTGTACTCATTTCAATCATGTTATCAACAAGATTTCTCCACAAAAAGAGAGCATAATTACTCCAAATATTTTCTTGTTGTGTGGATCACTTTCGTCACTTTCGAGCTCTTAGTAATTAGTTGTAGTACGCACTCTTCAATTTTAAACTCTTAATAACGTAGATGGAGGAGGCACAAGCTCGAGTAGATGTGTGGAAATATGTTCTTGGTTTCATTGAGATGAGCGTCGTAAAATGCGTGATCGAACTCGGATTACCGGACGTCCTCGAAAGCCCGATGACAGTCTCCGAGCTGTCGTCTGCCGTTGGCTGCCCGGAAGCCAGCCTTCACCGGGTACTCCGTTTCTTAACTCACAGAGGCATCTTCAGAAAGGAGATGAATCCGGTCCAAACACCGATTTACTACGCACAGTTCATCGCTCCAATCGTGCAATATCCACTGTAATACACCAATTAATTAATACGCTGAAAAGAGAAATTATGTGAGACCATGGAATGAGGAAAAACATATCACTTATAACAACAAAAAGTATTAGTTTATGAGGAGAATATGTACAAGTATCACAAACGAACTCCTCCGTTCCAAGTTTAGCTTCATAATTTGTTTGACACAAATAATAAGAAAGTGGAGGAATGATTAAGAATTCGAGGGTAGTTTTGTAAATCTTTTTATACAAAGTAAATAAATGAGTGGGATTGTATGTACTATTTACCTTTTGTATAAGTTTGAATTTATTGTGAGGTTAGAATTTAGGGAGTATTTTTATTTTACAGAATATGAAGCTAATTGTAGGAGGAGTTGAGAAATAAAGTGCGAAGTTAATTAGAGAACTGATGGTAATACTTTTCCTCCCTCGTAAGATGGTCATTTGTATTGTATTCTATTTTGGGTACATCTCATACCCGTTTCATTTTAATAGAGTTATTTTTCTTGATAAAAAAAAAAAGATGGTCATGAGTTTTAGTGTTTTTAACAAATTAATTATAAAAATAAAAAATGAATTAATGGATTTTGGTGTGAAATAGTTATTAATTACCATGAGCATAACAGCATCAGCTTGTGGAATTTTTTCAAACATGTTTCCTGCAACCTGCTCGACCCCATCAAGAACGGGAGCCCCGGAAACAACATGCGGCAGATCAAAATTGATTCCATGAATACCCGAAAATGCCTTCACAAGCATCCCTACAGATGTTCCATGACGGCCTCCGACATCCACCAAGGACGAAACCCCCCGGAAACTCTCCGGGAAGTTATTGATCACCCATATTATCCCGGGTTAGGAGCCGGGAAAGTGGAGTCGGAGCATAGTAAACCGGATTCATCTCCTTTCTGAAGATGTCTCTATGAGTTAAGAAACGGAGTACCCGGTGAAGGCCGGCTTCCGGGCAGCCAACGGCAGACGACAACTCGGAGAGTGTCATCGGGCTTTCGAGGACGTCCGGTAATCCGAGCTCGATTACGCATTTTACGACTCTCATCTCAATGAAACCAAGAGCATATTTCCACACATCTACTCGAGCTTGTGCCTCCTTCTCCATAATTATTAAGAGTTCAAACTGGAAGAGTGCGTACTAATTATCAAGAGCTCGAAATGGAAGGGTGTTGAATATTTAGTGAACAAAATGATCAAGAAAAACAAAGAAAATAGTTGGAGTAATTATGCTCTCTTTTTTGCAAATCTTGTTGATGACATGATTGAAATGAGTACAAAGACTTATCCTATTATAGTAGTGTGGTCTTGGAGGTTGAGGAATAAAGTAATTTTTGAGAATGTGACTTGGGATATAGATAAGATAGTGGATGAGATCGTGGGAAGATTATGGAGTTGGCACTCGGCGCATTTAAACCCTCCTCAAAATTTTTCTTTTAAGGATTGGACACAGGAGCCTTGAAGAGTCCTGGAAAGCTAATGGCTGGACAATTTTGATTTCTTTACCGTTTTGGTTGTATCATTCTTAATGCATTTAAAATTGTATTCCTCGGTCATTATCATGTAACTCCCCATGGGTACTCGTTGTACCGATGTTCTTTGAGGAATAAAATTTTCTTTTATCGATCAAAAAGAAAGTAGTGTGGTCATCAATACGTTCCATGTATCTATACAATGCATGAATATATATTTAATGGGGATTAAAGTTTTGTATGTCCAATGACTTGACACAATTTTGAGTTTGGTCCCAATCTTTTTTACTTTCTGATTTTGGTCCTACATATTTGTAATTTTTTTTAATTTTTGTCCTTATACCAGCAACACCAGGTCACATCCCCAAATCTAATCTAAATTATATCCCTAAATTTGAATAATCTCAACTCTTTCTTCTCACAGTTCATTTTCTCCACCCAAAATTTATGTCATCAAATACCACTGTAGTTTCATCTTCCTCATAACCCAAAAAAATTTCAGAAATTCCAAAAGTTTTCAACTCACAACACCCATTAGATAAGCATCATTAGATAAGCATGCCCAATCCCAATTTCTATTCCAATATCACATAAAAATGGAAACCTAAATTTAGAAATCACCAAAATAAAAATATTAAAAAATGCACCACAACTGTTTTGGATCTGCGTACAGTGGAGGGTAGGCAGAGAGAGTATGTGGTATTTTCACAATTATATTTCTCATTTTTTAAATTCTGAATTGATTTCTTTTGAGTAATTTTTGTGTGAGACCGTCTCACGGTGAGACGGAGCACGGTTTGGGGATGATGCATTAACACTTTGGAAGAGGTGAATGTTAATTAATTTGTACCCATTTATGAACGGTCTCACACGAGTTTTTGTCATTTCATTTTATTTGATAATTTCTTGTTTAAAATAATTAAACAACTTTCTACTTTTTTAATTTTTTGGTTGATTTTAATAATATTTATTCTAATTTTCGCTAATAGATTAAATTGAGGGAGAATTAAATATATTAAAATTATAATTAAAAACAAAATTTTGTTAATTTACGAATAAAAATATTTATTTTGCTATGGATAAAATAATTAGGACATTTACAAATTAAATTAAGAGATACCAATTGATTTATTTTAAGGTATTTAGATATATTATAGCTTTTAAATAGAATTATAAAATTTAATATTTCAAAAAATAATTTTAAATTTCTAAAAAAATAAATCAGTAAATGTAATTTGAAAATATATCAAATTATGAAATAATGTTTCTTTCAAATGCTAATAGTTTTCCACTATTTTAATTAATTATTAAAATAAATAATGTTGTGTAAACAAAAAAAATTACCTCATAAACATAATTAAATCAATCTGCATTGCCACATGCACAAATGGGACGCCACATTTGCAATGACGTGGCATTGACTGGTTGTATAACCCCTAATAGCCTATAAAAGGACCATATTAAAATAAATTAAATTTATAAGACCAAAGTCAAAATAAATAAATGATTGGGATCAAAATTAAAGTCATGCTAAAATATTGGAGCTACAAATCTTTAATCTCTATTTTATGAGATGCATAGAATTATTAGAAATTGATACGTAAACCATAAAGCAGAGAGTAGTGATAGGAAAAATATTAGTTGAATTTAAATCTTTCATTTTCTGCATAAAAGCACGAATACAGTGCTACATAAGTAGGAATATAAAAACATCTTTTGGGGACAGGTGTCAGCCTTCTACTGGCTATCAATACAAGATAAATATGATAGTGTGACAGATATTTGATTCCTTTATTAGATTTTGCAGCATAATGCTCACGTGGTACTATCTTCCACCTCCTTCACCAATTTATGATCATGATCATTGATCTTGATCATCTTATCAAGAATTCACTCAAGAAGTTTAATAAAACAGTGCATGATCATAGAGATACATTCATTCATGTAGGGGAAATGCATTAAATTTAATAAAGACCTACACTTTCTGCCACTACTACATTTTCGTTCATAGATAATAACGGATAATCTATGTAGAAAATCAATGATTATCTAGGTGGGGTTATCTATGCTGGTTATAATCAGCTTATATACTCTAAACTTATGGGTTATAAAAATGTTGGAATAATTGTACTTTTAGTCTATTGAGATATTCTCAAAACATTTTTGGTTCTTATATATGTTCCAAAGTGATTTTTTTTCTTTTCTTTTTTTCTTTTACAAAATTATTCTAAATCGTTAAAAACTTAATATTTTTGGTACCAAAATTGATTATAATTTTTTTTTTACAACTCGGTATCAACCTAAGTATCGACTAATGAGGGGGACCAATCCCACCGTCCACTAGCGGGCAGCGGCGGATCCAGCTTGAGACAAAGGATAAATTGTACCCCAATTATTTTTTTTTATTATTTTAAGTAAAATAAAAAAAATATATTTTGTACCCCAAAAATAAATTTTTTTCTAATTTCTTCTTTTTCTAACGGCTGACCCCTCTCTCTGTCTCTCTCTCAGATACAACCACTGGCGCCGTCCTAGTTCCTTCTCCACCGCCAACGCGACGGCCTTCTTCCAGCGGCGGGTCTCTCG
Organism: Paraleonurus japonicus; assembly: GCA_030762865.1. Taxonomy (NCBI): domain Eukaryota; kingdom Viridiplantae; phylum Streptophyta; class Magnoliopsida; order Lamiales; family Lamiaceae; genus Paraleonurus; species Paraleonurus japonicus. The sequence continues at coordinate 37,575,811 of CM061059.1, read as the reverse complement.
CTTCCGGCGGCCTTCTTCTCAGCGGCGGGTCCTTGCTTCCGGCGGCCTTCTTCTTGATCACGCACAAAGGTTTAATGAGAAATAAAGGCTCTGTAGTATGGACCAAATAAAGGCTTTATAAGATGGACCAAAAGCAAAGAAGGCGTGTAGCGTTTCACTTTTATTTTAATGCCTCAATAGCACAAAAAATATTTATAAACTCATTCTTTAAACGTGTAAATTATGTAAAAAATAATTAAGTTGTGGAATAGCATGGGTGATCAACTATTAAATGATTGTTTGGTTATCTTTGTTGAGAAGGATATGTTTGTACAAATTTTCGATGAAGATGTCATAGATCCTTTCCAAAAAATGAAGACTCGACGAATTCATTTGTAATTGAATTTGAATGCAATTTTTTTTTTCAACTTGTATGATCGACTTTAATTATTTTAATATTTAAGTTATTATCTTCTGTATGTACCCCTAAAATTCTAAATCCGCCAGTGGTAGGAAGAACCCCAATTAAAAGTAGAGCAAACCTATGTATGTACTGACCCAAAAATGGGAATAACAGTGCAATTTTCCAAAAAAAAAAAAAAAACAAAAAATCATATATATATATATATATATTTATTTTCCTATTTGTATATGCTGTCTGGTGCATTCATTATTATGTGTCGATTATTGATCTCCCATTGCTACGTGTCATTTAATTATTAAATCAGTTAACATGTATGCATACGCGTGTCAATCTATAAAGCTACTGGAAGAATTACTAAAGAAGGCATCTTAAATGTTAGCTACACATGCATGACTCAAATTTCATCAGTGTAATTAAAGAAAGAAACAACAACAAAGCATTCCCACTTCGAAAAAAGCTCATCTATTAATCTATTGAAAGGAGGACTATATATACATGCAGTTAATTTCTAAAAATGATGCGTAGAAGAAGATGATAATGCAGAATGGTGAAAGTCAATAAGTTTGACCTTTTTTTGTAAAACAATATTGCTATGTATTAAGGTGCAATATAATTTCGTGACAATCATTCTAAAGATACAATGATTTTTCAATTTTCCAATCACTGCGAATAGAAAGTTATCAGCAAACTAAATAATATTTTGAACTTTATTTGGAGTACGAAATGAGGGGAATAGAAAAGTTTCGACCTCAATCAACAAAATTACATCACAAATCACTTTGACATATGTATATATATATCACGTATTAAAGGTAATAAATACAAAATGAAATACCAAAATGGAATATAATTAGAATGATCTAAAATGACAATCACTATATTGGATCGAGTGGTTGTCATAGAGTAGAATCTTATTTATTTATTGATATACATCAAATATATATTCATGAAATTATTATATATATATATCATTTTTCTATAATGAACCCTCCGTCCCTGTTCAAGTTTAACATTTAAAGAATGATACGAATTTTAATAAATATAGTATTTATTGTAAAGTTGTTGGTAAAAAATATAAAAAAAACAGTAAGTATAAAAGTAGAGTATTTTATTATAAATGTGAGACCATAACTTTTCATAAAAAAAATAAAATATTAACCTTTAAAACACCCTAAATAACAAAATGTTAAATTTAAAAAGTAATGATGGGAGTATAAACTAGCTAGAATGTATATTACCACAGAAAAGTCGATAAGACGTACGAAATTAGATTTCCTGCTTTGATCTAATTAATATAAACGGTACTTTATGTACAATGGTTTTTTTTTTTTTTTTCGAACAATTGAAGATTTAATTTTTTTCAAAATATAAAATCTCGTATAAGAAGAGATTGTGTGAAACGGTCATGAAACAAATTTACAGTAAATGAATTTGTAATGGAATATAGTTTTTCTTAAGTAACCCTTATTTCACATTCAGTTATTAGAATTTCACGAATTAAAAATATTATTGTAACTTTTAATATTTGATATTTTAGCAAGACTAACGGCATTGGAGGTGAAACATAACAAGACAAAGGCAAATTCGTCCACGTGATAGAGACTGATTGGCCAATAAAATATTTACCCCTTATAATCACACATCGAAAGTAGAAAAAGTGAAAGTTATGATACTATTTTCAATTTGTGAAAATCGAAAGGATTGAAATAAATATAGTATTAATTTATAGTACCATAAAAATAAACCTTTTCCCATATTTAATCCATTATTTATATACCCTTAACTAGTACTCGGTTTTTCTTTAATTACTTAGAAAATATTGCTCAGGAAATAAGAAATATATTCAGATACATACATGATACATCAAACTTTCCTGTCTCACAAACAGCTGATACATAGAAAAAGCATTACATTTAATACAAACATTAAATTAATTTATTATAGTTTTATTAATTTATCACAACACGTACGTAGAACCGCTGTTGTAGAAACGTTACGACTTGTGACTGTCTCACTGCACCCTGTACAAAAAAAAAAAAAAAAAAAAAAAAAAAAAAAAAAAAAAAAATGTCACACTTTCCTCACATAAAATAAAAATTAGCAAAACAAGTGACTTAAAAATCCAAAATTAAAGCAAGATTTAAACGTACTTTGAGCAATCAGTGGAAGGGCTGATCTTGTAGGGAATGCTGAGACCACATTGGCTAGGGAGACCGGCGGCCTTGTCGAGGTTGACTCCGGAATACGAGGACGCGACGGATTTCAAGCAGTTGCATACGCTCTGCCTGTCAGGGGTAGTCTGGGCAGCGCTGTAAAGACTTTTAACGCCGTTACAACAGGTGCCCAGAGGACCTTGATCGGTCACGTAGGGCAGGCATGGGCTGACGTCGGCTATCACCGTGCCACACCCTATCGCCGCCTCGCCACGTGGTGCAACCACCATGATGAACATGGCGGCAATGAGGAGCATTGGCATTGGCTTCGTCATCATGGCCATTGGTGTTTAAAGTTTCAAAAGTGAGTAAAGGGCAAAAGGGGAGTGTATTTTTAGTGTGTAGAGAAAAGCTTGTTTGGTGTGATTTTTGTATAGTGATCATGTCCTATATATAGAGACTTGATAGGCTTTGGCTTAATTAAGTGCTTCTTTTTTAATTTCGAAATTGGATTTGATTTTATAGTCGGTAGTTTGTCGGATTTGATCTTATGCCCACAGGTGGGCACCGATTTATATGTCCACCGCTTATATGACATGTCAATCACCTATCATGTGATCCAACATATACAGGGGAGCCCACTATTATTTAATTAATTACTTATGTGGCATCACATGATTGGTGGTGGATATATAAATTGGTGTCCACCTGTGGGCATAAGATCAAATCCGTGTAGTTTATTGTATATTATGGAATTATGATTGTTACACGTGGCCTTTAATTAATGAGAGGTTGAGCCATAAATTATTGCACAGTAGTTGTGCAACTTATAGTTTTTTTATTGCAATTTTATTATTTTTAAACCTTGTGCTTGCTTACCAAAAGGAGTATTCCCATGCTATTTTTTGTTGGTTATTTCATTAATTGTCGTTATAACCTGTCATATGGCATGGTTTAAAAGATGCGGAAATTGGTAACAACTCACCCTTATAATTGGTTCATAAAATCTCTAAATTGTTGTAGTATGAATATTGTGAATTGATTTTAATTTGTTTTGAGTTAACTATAATTTCTAATAGAATTCTTTTGTCTGATGAATTTTTTTTACTGTGACCACCTTGGGATTATTACGATTCTTTATTTCAATCTTATATTTTATTTTTTTAAGCATTAGTGTCTTTTTTTTTTTTTTTTTTTTTTTTCATGTAAATCCAATTCTTCATCCAAATACACATTCACCCCTATTATATATATATATATATATATATATATATATATATATAAAACTATCACATCACCCTATTTTTCTTACATTTATCACATCACCCTATTATATTTTATTTTTTTAATCATTTATTTCTTTTTTTTTCTGCATGTGAAGTCGGTATTTAAGATTTGATTTTCTCCATCTCGTCCACTTTTTGGATTTGCAAATACAATTTTCTATCCAAATACACATTCACCTCTATTATATATCTTATATATATCTAAAACTATCACATCACCCTATTTTTCTTACATTTATTATTCTCTCTCTTACTTTTCATACATTTATTCATTATATCTCTTACTTTTCTTACATTTTCTCATTCTCTCTCTTACTTTTTTTCCACCTAAATCATATCAACAACAATAAAATAATATTTCATCATCACTCAAAAGTATTGGTTTGACATAAAGTTATATTCACCCTCCATCCCAAACTATAACACAAATTTACTAGTCAATTTTTTTTTTTTTTTTGACGTCAAATTTACTATATATTCAAGTCGAAAAAGGACACAACCAAAATTTTATTATGTTTATTAATTTTAAAAACCTTGCATATTTCGAACTACCTTTACGGTTAATTGTTATAATCGCATATCATTAGTGGTGCAATCATTTTATTTCAAGGAACAATAATGTAGAGCTCGAAAAGGGGTTTGATCAATCAATTCATTATATGTATCTAGATTTTGCTGCCACGTACGACTAAATCTTTCTTGCAGCACATGGGTTGGGCTAACTATAATTAATTATGACGGTGATAAAAATGTGCCAATTCAAGTATTAAAAGTGATCACTACTTAAAATAGTGTGTGGTCCTGCCTTCGAATCGTTTGGGAGGACAAACTAAAAAAACTAATTATGGCGTAACTATATTTTATTTAATTTTATAAGAGAATATGAAACTTTATTTTAATTAAATAATCATGTTGAAACTGTAAAATTAATCTGTATTTTATTCTCAAATATAAATACAAGATTGTTGCTAGCTTACATAAAAACTAACAGATAACCAAGGAGCATAGCCCACTTGGCCACCGGGCTCCTCACTTAAGTGGGAGAGCTGAGTTCGATTCTTTTCGGAAACAAGTTGGAGTGGGAGATATAAGGAGACTTGGAGAATTTGGATTTATAAGGAGACTTAGCGAACTAACTTCTAACCACTAACAACTAACATTTACCGATAAAAAAAAAAACTAACAGATATGCTAACAAACTACTCCCTCCTATTCATAATATATGTCGTTTTGACTTTTCGTATTATTTACAATTTAAATGTCGTTTTGTACTTTTCAATGTAAATTAATTATAGTTTTCCCAATTTACCCTTAGATTTTTTTAAAAATTACATTAATAATAATAATCTTTAAAGTCATGTGGAAAATTTCAAAGCTAAGGGTATAGAGAAAGTAAATAATTTTCTTAAAATATGTGCATGAACTTAGAATGACATATATTTTGAATAGGAGAGTATCTGATTCTGTAACTCAAATACCTAACTTGAAAATAACAGTAGCTTCTAGATTATTAATTCAACACTAAAATATAAGCAAGTGTACTTGTTGAGCTGAGTCTTTAGTTTTTAGGTTTTTTTAATCAATCTAAGCTCCGAAAGATATATTAATTGCCTGAAAGATAAAACTAATCAATTCTGGACCTGAAAGATGTTTATAATAATGAATTTTATTGATACAAGTCTTGAAAAATATTTAAATTAAGGCCCCGAATTGATAATTGACCTATCTTTCAGGACTTTTTTAACCTCGGTTTTTCTTCAATTCCACTTTTTTCACAAGCTCTAATAACTTGATTCCCTCCCTCTTCAAATGCATTTCAACGTTAAGGAAGAAGGATCAACGGACGTGATTCTCTCTTGCAAAAACTACATTTAGAATTTCAGATTAATCTTTTTCGTTCTTAAAATTTTCTTCCACAATATACGAAATTTTCAAGAATTAACGTCGTCATCTTCTCTAACGGCGTTGTTGATGCTTTGCTTTCCTTTTCTTTTTCTTTTTTGTATTTAAAATTTAATTTCTTTTTCTATTCTTCTCTAACGACTTTATCTCCATATAACACATATGATATATAGATCGACCACATGCCAACTAATGATATATATTACAACTCTTTTTGTTAATTAAACCGTGAAAAGTGTTAAAACATATTTACTTTTTTTAAACAAACAAAACAAAGAATTCAAATTTCTATATATTTCTAATTAAGCATTAAAAACAGTCCAACACGGCCCATTAAGGTGCAACTTGTTTTCAGCTGAGTGATTCAACTTTTTCAAATATATTGAGATTGGTGTCATATATAGTTGGTTGTTGGAGGTTGTAACTCTAAAATTAATTGCTCAATAACATCAAAACTTTTATCTTGTAGAATTTTAAAATGTAAATGTGGAGTTGTTCTCAGAAAAAATTGAATCAAGATATGTGCATAAACAAAAAATTATGATATTTTGAAAAAGAAAATTATCTCATCTAAAATGTTCAAATTTATAGAGAAATGTGGAATCAATTTTCATTTATATTAAATTTCCTAATACTAGCTACTAATAACACACGATTACACTCGCATATTCATGTCCATTACGAGCCAACATATTTAACGATTTAATCTATATTTAGAGTTATTAAATTAGGTTTCTGTATTATATAAATAATATACATTAAAAAATTGAGACATCTATATATGCATAAAATTAAATAGAAATAATTTTGTAAACTACAGCACAATAATGTTATTTGGGCCACAGATGTTAAATCCAATCTAGAAGCCATTTATTGGCACATCAGATCAGGTATTATCATAGCCAGTTTTAGTAGGTAGATGCTTTTAAGAAATTGTACCAAAATATACAAGTTTGTGACACGTACTAGCAAAGCATTAAATCACCGATCGATCAGTGATAGTAAGATTGTGGGGTCTGGTCTATAAAAAATTGATTCAATCAATAATATTATTAGTTACATCCTTTTTTAAAAAATAATAATAATATTATTACATTAATTCAATAATATTATGATATTTATTCAGTAATATTATTATTTTTATGAACTAACATCATAATATGTTACACACATATATAAACATGCCGACTTGTGTGAATAAGTGTTACTTCCTATGTCTCGTACTTATTGTGATATTTACTGTTCCACGCAAAATTTAAAGTAAGAATTGTTTAATACTCCCTCTGTCCCAGATCAGTTTTTACAGTTGACTTTTTCAACGGTTTTTGTTTGACAATTATTTCATAGTAATATGTGTACAAAAGTTATTTTATATGAATGATATGGTAGTTAACCTTATTAACTAGGTTATCATTCATATAAAACAACTTTTGTACACATATTACTATGAAATAATTGTCACACAAAAACCATTGAAAAAGTCAACTGTGAAAACTGATCTGGGACGGAGGTAGTAATACTATAAGTTATTTTTTATGGGGTTATGATAGTATTTTCAATTTTAATAATTAAAAAAGTTGTTTAATAGTACTCCCTCCATCCCAGTTTATGGTATTGATAAAAATAGATTGATTTTCAATCTTTCTACAAGTTCGAACTTTTAGTCGAGATGGAATTCTTTCGATGGGTGTACTCAGCAATCTCCTGTGTGTGAATAACCTCTCTCTATTAGGAAAACACTTCACATGGGCCTGTTGTTTGGCTTTAAAACATAGCTTCAAGCCCACATTGCAAATATGGCCTCCAATTTTCTGCCATCACCCGCCGCAATTGACATTGAATTGTGTACACCCCTAATCATGCATCAACTTTAGCTCTTCCATTTTCCATTATTTCTTCACTCCTTTCTCAGTTAGAAATTTGACTCCCACTCCACTCACAACACACACATATATATATATATATATATATATGGTAAAATGTATTACTACTTTTTTAAAATGTAAAACATGTAAAATGTATTATTTTAGTGCAAAATGATAATACGTGATACTCCCTCAATAAATCAATTGATCACTATCCGTTTGACTATAATAGATGTTTCAGTTTTTTATTCTTTTCTACTTTATGATTAGAGTAGATGTTTATTTTTGTAAATGAGCAATCTATTGTATAGTAGGAGTATGTTTTGAGAGGGAGTATCAATATTTTCTTTTAAACTATATAAATAAAAAAGACTAGGATGAAGTTCTTATTACTCCTCTTTAGTCTTCTCATTAAAAAAAATAATAATTAATCACCAAAACTTGTGTGAGACGCTCTTATATATAAGATGTTCTGATCATTCATGCACATATATTCATCCGAGGGATGAACTGCTTCTCAAACTAGTAAAATTGAACTTCAATTTTTGCAGAATTAATTTTGTACAAGAAAGAGCTTTCCGAACTCTTCAGGTAAATTAAATTATTCAGATTAATAATCTCTGATCTCAAATATTCTTTTCATTAAAAGATATGGGAGAGTTGAATTTTTTTTTTTTTTTTTTTTTTTTTTTTTGTATTGCAGTAAAATACTATAAGAGCTAGGTTTTAGGGAATACCCTTTTGATACCTATTATATGTAGTTTGTCCTTAGTGTTTGACAGGTGAGTGTATTGAGATGCCTTTGTACTCGATCTCATTAATATATAATCTTTAAAGTCATGTGGAAAATTTCAAAGCTAAGGGTATAGAGAAAGTAAATAATTTTCTTAAAATATGTGCATGAACTTAGAATGACATATATTTTGAATAGGAGAAAGATTCGATTACGTAACTCAAATACCTAACTTGAAAATAACAGTAGCTTCTAGATTATTAATTCAACACTAAAATATAAGCAAGTGTACTTGTTGAGCTGAGTCTTTAGTTTTTAGGTTTTTTTAATCAATCTAAGCTCCGAAAGATATATTAATTGCCTGAAAGATAAAACTAATCAATTCTGGACCTGAAAGATGTTTATAATAATGAATTTTATTGATACAAGTCTTGAAAAATATTTAAATTAAGGCCCCGAATTGATAATTGACCTATCTTTCAGGACTTTTTTAACCTCGGTTTTTCTTCAATTCCACTTTTTTCACAAGCTCTAATAACTTGATTCCCTCCCTCTTCAAATGCATTTCAACGTTAAGGAAGAAGGATCAACGGACGTGATTCTCTCTTGCAAAAACTACATTTAGAATTTCAGATTAATCTTTTTCGTTCTTAAAATTTTCTTCCACAATATACGAAATTTTCAAGAATTAACGTCGTCATCTTCTCTAACGGCGTTGTTGATGCTTTGCTTTCCTTTTCTTTTTCTTTTTTGTATTTAAAATTTAATTTCTTTTTCTATTCTTCTCTAACGACTTTATCTCCATATAACACATATGATATATAGATCGACCACATGCCAACTAATGATATATATTACAACTCTTTTTGTTAATTAAACCGTGAAAAGTGTTAAAACATATTTACTTTTTTTAAACAAACAAAACAAAGAATTCAAATTTCTATATATTTCTAATTAAGCATTAAAAACAGTCCAACACGGCCCATTAAGGTGCAACTTGTTTTCAGCTGAGTGATTCAACTTTTTCAAATATATTGAGATTGGTGTCATATATAGTTGGTTGTTGGAGGTTGTAACTCTAAAATTAATTGCTCAATAACATCAAAACTTTTATCTTGTAGAATTTTAAAATGTAAATGTGGAGTTGTTCTCAGAAAAAATTGAATCAAGATATGTGCATAAACAAAAAATTATGATATTTTGAAAAAGAAAATTATCTCATCTAAAATGTTCAAATTTATAGAGAAATGTGGAATCAATTTTCATTTATATTAAATTTCCTAATACTAGCTACTAATAACACACGATTACACTCGCATATTCATGTCCATTACGAGCCAACATATTTAACGATTTAATCTATATTTAGAGTTATTAAATTAGGTTTCTGTATTATATAAATAATATACATTAAAAAATTGAGACATCTATATATGCATAAAATTAAATAGAAATAATTTTGTAAACTACAGCACAATAATGTTATTTGGGCCACAGATGTTAAATCCAATCTAGAAGCCATTTATTGGCACATCAGATCAGGTATTATCATAGCCAGTTTTAGTAGGTAGATGCTTTTAAGAAATTGTACCAAAATATACAAGTTTGTGACACGTACTAGCAAAGCATTAAATCACCGATCGATCAGTGATAGTAAGATTGTGGGGTCTGGTCTATAAAAAATTGATTCAATCAATAATATTATTAGTTACATCCTTTTTTAAAAAATAATAATAATATTATTACATTAATTCAATAATATTATGATATTTATTCAGTAATATTATTATTTTTATGAACTAACATCATAATATGTTACACACATATATAAACATGCCGACTTGTGTGAATAAGTGTTACTTCCTATGTCTCGTACTTATTGTGATATTTACTGTTCCACGCAAAATTTAAAGTAAGAATTGTTTAATACTCCTCTGTCTCAGAGATCAGTTTCTGATTGACTTTTTCAACGGTTTTTGTTTGACAATTATTTCATAGTAATATGTGTACAAAAGTTATTTTATATGAATGATATGGTAGTTAACCTTATTAACTAGGTTATCATTCATATAAAACAACTTTTGTACACATATTACTATGAAATAATTGTCACACAAAACCATTGAAAAAGTCAATGGAAAACCGATCCTGGACGGAGGTAGTAATACTATAAGTTATTTTTATGGGGTTATGATAGTATTTTCAATTTTAATAATTAAAAAGTTGTTTAATAGTACTCCCTCCATCCCAGTTTATGGTATTGATAAAAATAGATTGATTTTCAATCTTTCTACAAGTTCGAACTTTTAGTCGAGATGGAATTCTTTCGATGGGTGTACTCAGCAATCTCCTGTGTGTGAATAACCTCTCTCTATTAGGAAAACACTTCACATGGGCCTGTTGTTTGGCTTTAAAACATAGCTTCAAGCCCACATTGCAAATATGGCCTCCAATTTTCTGCCATCACCCGCCGCAATTGACATTGAATTGTGTACACCCCTAATCATGCATCAACTTTAGCTCTTCCATTTTCCATTATTTCTTCACTCCTTTCTCAGTTAGAAATTTGACTCCCACTCCACTCACAACACACACATATATATATATATATATATATATGGTAAAATGTATTACTACTTTTTTAAAATGTAAAACATGTAAAATGTATTATTTTAGTGCAAAATGATAATACGTGATACTCCCTCAATAAATCAATTGATCACTATCCGTTTGACTATAATAGATGTTTCAGTTTTTTATTCTTTTCTACTTTATGATTAGAGTAGATGTTTATTTTTGTAAATGAGCAATCTATTGTATAGTAGGAGTATGTTTTGAGAGGGAGTATCAATATTTTCTTTTAAACTATATAAATAAAAAAGACTAGGATGAAGTTCTTATTACTCCTCTTTAGTCTTCTCATTAAAAAAAATAATAATTAATCACCAAAACTTGTGTGAGACGCTCTTATATATAAGATGTTCTGATCATTCATGCACATATATTCATCCGAGGGATGAACTGCTTCTCAAACTAGTAAAATTGAACTTCAATTTTTGCAGAATTAATTTTGTACAAGAAAGAGCTTTCCGAACTCTTCAGGTAAATTAAATAATTATTCAGATTAATAATCTCTGATCTCAAATATTCTTTTCATTAAAAGATATGGGAGAGTTGAATTTTTTTTTTTTTTTTTTTTTTTTTTTTTTTTGTATTGCAGTAAAATACTATAAGAGCTAGGTTTTAGGGAATACCCTTTTGATACCTATTATATGTAGTTTGTCCTTAGTGTTTGACAGGTGAGTGTATTGAGATGCCTTTGTACTCGATCTCATTAATATATCAGAATGTAGGCATTATATCTATCAATGAGAAAACAAGCATTGATCTTTTTCTTTTTCACGTTTTTATCGAGTTTTTTTCTTCTTCTTCTTCTTCCTACTGTCACTTCGATAAAAACTTATCACTTTTTCCTCTTGCTAGCTATAGTTGTTTGTTCTGTCTTGGATAACTAGCAGCTTTTGCCTTTTTTTTTTATTTACACTCCATTTGACAGCTCTTAATTGATGTGGTGGGGCCAAGTTGTGACAGCAACTTTCATTCTTCAATTATTTGTTTTCAACATTGGTAAAATTGTAAGGAATGAAATGAATATAGAAATGGAAAGGATATGGAATTAAAGTTATACCACTCAAATAGGTGAAGTATACATAATTTTTTTGTTTTTGGGAAATAAAGTCATAGTAGAGTCATTCCAAGCACATACTATAACTTTGATTTCTATTACTCATCTCCTAAAGTAGTCAACCAAGTACCTCTCATTCTTCCAGTTAATTCAATTATTAAGTGTGAGGCGGTCTAATGCTGATGGACCGTGATAAATTTGGGCCTCAATCTTTTCTTTTTTATCCCATCTGCAATTTCTTCTCGTATTCGTTCGACTTTTGAGTTCTCCTTTAAATTATCTCACAAAATAATAGGCATGTGTTTTCTTCCGAAAATGCTCATTTTACCTACAAAAATAATAAAACACTATATTTCTCATTTCAAGTGCAATTAGTCAATTTAGTGTAAAAATAAGCATGAAATCACATCCAAATTAGTAAACTAAACTCAAGATAAACATATAATTTTCATAATAAACCTTCTTCTATGGAAATGAAAATAAAATAGGTATAATGCAACTATAGTGATTAGTGAGCACAAAAAAAATCAATAACATTACTTCCTCTATAAGATAATCATTTTGATTAGGTATATTCCTTAGATAATCATTTTTCCTGTAGTCTACAACCAACTACTTTTTTTTTTTTTTTGGGTCTTATTCTTTCCCAAAATTAAAATACTCCTTCCCATTGAAAATGGCAGTAGTTTTGACATTTTATTTCATTTGCAAATTAAATGTCGTTTTGTATTTTCCAATATAAATTCATTGCATATTTTCAAAATATACCCCTAAAATCATTTTAATAAGAAATTCAGATATTTATTATGAATATAGTAAAAATCCATTATTTTCTAAATATGTGTACATTTATTTATATGATATATATTTTGAAGTATAACAATAATAATATAATCGTTAGGGAAAAAAATACCTTCACATTTTTATTAAAGAATATAGACAAAGCGCCCACTTAAATTTTATTTATATTTTGAGGTATAACATTAATAATATAATCGTTAGGGCACACATTTTCATTAAAGAATTTGGACAAAGCGCCCACTTAAATTTTATTTATAATCATTGCATATACTTAAGGTGCACTTTATTTACACATATATTCAAACTAGATGACTTCCATGTGTTAAGCGTGCCATTAATTTCTAGATGCGAATTCCATTAACATCTCGAAACATAAAAAATTTTAAAGGTTTATTGATCTTTAATACTACTTTATCAATTGTTTGATTTGTTGTATAGCTTATACTTGCAGCCCGTTATTAAGTATTATACATTTTAAATAATACAGATTATATGGGATTTTAGATTCCAAGTCTTATCAGGTATTTGTAATACTTATTATTTGTTTAACATGTATTAAATTTAAAAATACCAAAACACTCTTCTCTTTTTATTTTTTTTATGGAATTATGACTCTAAGGTACTATATTTAGGTTTTTATTGCTATAGGGTACCATATCAAAAAATTAATACTATGAGATACAATCAATATTTTCCACTTCCCAATTTACCTTCAAATTGTACAGCTGTTATTTTAGGGTCACGTGATTCTCTTCTCTCTCTCTTACTTCCCTTTCTCTATCTGATTTTCCCATTTTATCTCTCTCATTTTCCCATTCTCTCTCTAAAAACTACCGTAACCCACACCACTCAAATATGAGAAAACCATCTCTCTCTCAAAACCCATATCACACCACCCATCCACCACGCTTCACGGATTATCTTTGAGGCGGCGCCGATGGAGATGTCACACCGCGCTCCGGGCACCACCACCGCAGCTGCCGAAACCACACCATCGCCGAAACTGAGCCCTCCCGTGCCCAGCTCCACTGGTTCCGCCACCAAGCCGTGCCGCCACCGCACATCTCTGGCACCGCCGATAGGGGAAGAGACGACCTCAGCGTCGCCTCTCTCTCTCTCGCCGTCGCCACCAGTGCATAAGGCATCTGCATCAGAAGAAGCCGTGGAAGGTGGAGCGATTGATCGGCGTCGCCGCTGCTCTACGATCTAGCTCTTTGCCGGATTTGGTTGAACACTTCATACGACGGAGAAGCTCCGTCATCAGATTCGTTGAACGGTCGTTGCCATTCTCTCTCTTCACTCTTTCTCTCTCTCTGTGTTCTTTCAGATCCGTAAGAGGGAAAATCTTGTTGAACCGTTTCTACTGTGTTCTTTTATCTTGTTGAACCGTATCTACTGTGTTCTTTCTTAATTGTCTTGGGGGAAGAGAAATAGAACCTTCCAATGTTTCAAATTTAAGCAGGTGTGACTTAGATCTCTATTGCCCCTCTCCACAATTTTTTTTTTTTGGATTACATTAATTTTCATTATACTAGATTTTTCAAAAAATAAATGATTAGCTGTCTGAGACGCTTTAAAAAAATCTAGATTTTCATTATACTAGATTTTTCAAATAAATGATTACATTAATTTAGCACATGTGCAGAATTTTTCTTCTGCACAGGTGTAGAAACAGAATTTTTCTTCTGCACATGTGCAATATCAATTCTATCTATATTGTGTTACCGATGGGATGTTGACCTTATGATTGTAATTTATTTATTTTTTTTGGACAAAATGATGTAATTTTTTTTGATAGATTGTAATTTTAAGTTGATCAATGAAGCATTTTCTTTGTTAATTCTTAATTTTGAATCCCATGTAGAAACATAATTTTTTTTCTGCACATGTGCAACATCAATTCTATCTATATTGTGTTACCGATGGGATGTTGACCTTATGATTGTAATTTATTTATTTTTTTGGACATAATGATGTAATTTTTTTTGATAGACTGTAATTTTAAGTTGATCAGTGAAGCATTTTCTTTTGTTAATTCTTAATTTTGAATTCCTAATTACAACTATAAAATTTGAATTGATAAAGAAAAATACGAAAAAAATTAAGGGGGGTAATGGGGCAACTATAATAATGAAAAATTGTATCAGCAACAATAGTTAATGGGACGTGTTTGAATGTGAAGAAGAAAGCTTTGGGAAGAAAAAATAGAATAAAATATTTATTAAATATTAGTGAAGAAGAAGGTAGCAGCAAATATGTCAAGTCACTATCAATGAGTTGAAAATGAAAAAGATGAGTAGAAGGGTAAATTGGGAAATCTGACACAAAATATTGTATCTAAAAGTAATTTCTAATTATATTGTACTAGATAGTTATAGGGAGTGTAATATTGTAGTGGGGAGTAACCAACCCTTTTTTTATTTATAAGAAGGACAAATTGGTCTAAAATAAATTAATACTAGTTATAATACTTCATACCAAACATAATATTGATAGCTAAGTATTAATTATTTAACTGAATTTTCTGGAACCAAACAAAATATTGATAAATAGACTAGTATTATAAATATAAGGGGTTAATTGCACATATCGTCCTGTAAGAAATTTTCCATTTCAAATTTGGTTCTTATATTTGGAAATGGTCCTTTTACATGCACATATAGTCCTTTTTGGGACTATATGTGCAATTAAAAGAGGACTATATGTGCATGTAAAAGGACTGTATGTGCAATTAAAATGTATCAAAAAGGACTATATGTGCATACAAAAGGACCATTTCCAAATATAAGGACCAAATTTGAAATGAAAAATTTCTTACAGGACGATATGTGCAATTAACCTTAAATATAAGTATTATAATTCAAGTATTATCTCATAAAGGCAACCAAACGAGGCCTAATGATATATAAAATTTAAATATATATAAAACGGTACATAAGTTAAATTACCGAAATCAACATTATTTCTAGACTCCCTATTACCATAGGGTCCATAGGGAGTTTGATATAAGCTTTATTATAATTTTTTGAAAGTACATATTTCCTAGTACCAACGGGGCATGCAGATGAGCCCACCATCCACCACTAGATTAAGCCCCGTGACAAATGCCGACTCATCCGAAGCCAAAAACGCCACCGCCTCCGCCACATGCGCCGCCGTCAACACCACCCCTTTCAAGCTAGTAATCGGCCCCATAAGATTTTCCACTTCACCGGCCGTCGTAAGTCCGACGTCACCGAGCAGCGGCGTCAACACCGTCGAAGGAGACACACAATTCACCCTTATCCCATGCTCCCCAAGCTGCATACTCGCCGACCGCATTAACCCCAAAACCGCGTACTTCGACATGTGGTAGTCCGTTTTCGAAAATCCGCCCATCGCCGCCGTAACACTGGCGGTGCAGACAATAGCCCCTCTCGTGCCCAGCTCGATCATCTTACGCGCCGCCTGCTTCACGCACACCGCCATGCTCCGAGCATTAGTCCGCATCACGCGGTCGAATTCCGAGAAGTCGAACGTGAGAACGGACTGCTCGGAGGCGGAAGCTACGCCGGCGTTGCTGAACATGATGTCAACGCCGCCGTAGGTTTCCGCAGTCAAGTCCACCAGGAACTTGACTTGTTCCTCGTCGGTAACGTCGCAGTGGACGTAGCTGCACCGCCCTGAGCCGATGGACTCCGCCACGGCTCTGCCCTTGTCGTCTTGGATATCGGCGATCACCACCGCACGTGCGCCGTGTTCGACGAAGTGATGGGCTGTGGCCTCGCCGATGCCACTGGCGCCGCCTGTTATTATGGCCACTTTGCCATCAAGCTTTTTCTTAGCGGAAATATTTGCCATTTTTTAATGTTATGTACGTGTATCTAGCTCGACATCTTTATGTATAGTTAATTTTGGTGGAAACGTACTATTGAATACAGACATCAATAACTCGTGTATATAGTAAGGATCAATAATTGAAGTTTCAAATGGAAAAAAAAAAATAATTGTTCAAATTTTTATCATTTTTGTGGGTGATACTTGATACATATATTGTATATTAATCCATTTAGCTAAATCAAAATACGTGACTCATTGAAATTATGTTTGAAATGGAATCAGAAAGCATGACTCTGTGAAGTTATGATTGAAATAGGATTTACCTGAAAAAGTGAAAAAGTGGTAATATCATGGGTTCAAGTCACCATTTGTCCGATAAAAAAAAGTAGAATTTACCTAAAAATAGTATTAGTCATGATGACTGAAGGATATCACCTACATTATTCAAGGGTACTGGTCAGGATAACTGAAAGGTAAACTAAATCTAACTTTTTAATGTAGATCAAGTTTCATTATGAAACTTGGTTTACAGGAGACACAATCTAGAATAAAAGGTGTGAAAAGTGATAAATAATGTAAGAGTTTGAAATATAAAAAAAATATCATATGAGTTATTGGAGAGAGTGTTGCGTTGAAAAAATATACTCCCTCCGTCCCATACACAACGATATGATTAAGGTAGGAGTTGTTTATTGGTATTAAATAAAATAAAGAAAGGGTACTTATAATAGTCAATTTTACTTTATTGCAAAAAGTAGATTTTGATTAGTGTAGATAAAGTAATGAAATCATGTGTAATTTTAATTATAGCTTTACATATTTTTTTAAAAGAAAATTTTACTAATGTTTATAAGGAGGAATTTCCACCGGCAAAGTTTTTAATTATAGCTTTAGATATTTTTTAAAAGAAAATTGAATTAATTACTACTAGATACCATCTTCACAATTTTATTACTTTCTAATACAATAAAAAAGTCAAAATACTCTCCACTACAAGTCAACTTATTTCATACCAATTTTACCCTCAAATACCACTTTCCAAATATTATAACCTCAAATATCTCATTCCACTCAGATCATTTTCTCTCTCCACACTAAAAAACGATACCTCTCCTTTCTCTCTCTATCTCTCTCTCTCCACGAAGACGTCGGCGACGATGAAGTAAGGCTCCCCAGCCCACCGCCCCCAGCCACTGCGCTCGCCACCACTCTCGTCGGAGACGACGGCGACGACGCACCTACAGGGCCCCGCGACCACTCTCGCGACGGCGACGACGCACCTACAGGGCCCCGCGACCACTCTCGCTGCTGTTCCAGCGAAGACGACGACGACGATGAAGGCGACGGCACACCCCCACCGCGAAGGCGACAACCGACGAGGGATCCCAGGCGGCGGTGCAGCGGCGGATCTGTGCAGCCAGACGGCGGATCTGTGCAGCGGCGGATCTGTACTCTCTCTCTCTCTGCACCGCCGACGAAGGCCGCGCACCCAGACGGCCTCCCCACCATCTCCCGCTGCTGTTGGGTCGCCTCCTTTGTGAGTGAGAAGCCGTCGATCTGGATCTGATCTTCGGTTTTGACGCATCTGGGACAGTAACTATTCAATTTTGGTCATAGTTATGTTTCAATTTTGAACGGATCTGTTTGGGATTTGTTGTTTGATTTTTATTGTTCTTTGTGTTTATTTTACTGGGTATTGTTGTATAAAATGACAGTGATAATGTGCAGAAATAGAGGTCTGTGTGTCTGGGGTTTTTGTTTCTGTTTCGAAATCTGTTTGAGTTCTGATTTCTGCACATGTGCAGAGATTTCTGCACAGAGATTTTCTGCACATCTGCAGAAATCGAGAGGTTTTTAATGTAGAAATTTTGGTTATGAGATTGTGAAAATTACTGATCAATCTAGAAATTGAAAAGAGAAAAATTGATAATAAAAAATTAAAGTTGCACATTATTTTTGATTTGTTGTGATGATTTTTGCTTTTTTTTTTTTATTTTGAATCAAGATGTAACCAAAAAAATAAACAGAAAAATGTATTTGTCAATTTTAATGTTGTAAAAAAAATGATATACGAAAAAGAGAAAAATTGAAAATAATATATATTGGAAACAGAAAAATTAAAAATTGGAAAAAAATTGAAGATATAATTCTGGAATAATATTTTGTATCATCAAAATTGGAAAGAGAAAAAAATTGAAAAGTATTTTCTTGGGAATTGAAAAAGCAATCTGCACATGCACATAAAAAAAGAAAGGGAGAAGGGTAATGTTGGAAGTTTGCCACATATTATTGTAGTGGAGAGTAATTATGGAATTTGTTGTAGTGGGATGTAATAAGGGTGTAGAGATTGTAGTTGGTAGTAACTCACTCAAGAAAATTTTACTAATAAAAATCGGATTCTAAAGTTTATCAAAATAGAACTGAATTTAACAGTGTGGAGGCTCAGCCCCCAAACTTGCAAGCAAAAACTCTATATTATATGTTCCCTCCTTACATATTAATTTCCATTAACTTTTTTTTTACATACAAAATTAAATAAAAATATACTTTATGTTTGATTGAATTAGTTTGTGAGGGCAATTTTGTAACAAAAATACATTCTTCGCTTTATTGAATTGTTTTATAATGACATTTAATTTGTGTAAATATGAGAATTACACAATCATTATTCAATCATTACAAATACAATGGTAATTATAATAAGCAATATAATAATACAACACACTTGATTCAAGGATAGGCCTCAATGACAGAAAAAACAGCTTCCATATGGTTGATTGTGTGTTTGCTGAAGCCAGCAGCATTGATAAGTTGCGCCCATTCACCAGCAGTCCTCTCCTTTCCATTCACGGTCGTGGACATCATCGCCATATCCAGCGCCAGACGAGCACCCGAGTACTCATCCCGCCCTTCGTCTTCATCAATAACCGCTTCAACAATTATCACTTTCCCACTCTCCTTTGGTATAGCTTCTTTGCATTTCTTCAGGATCTCTATGCACAGTTTGTCGCTCCAGTCGTGCAATATGCACTGTATTTTATACAACCAGTTAATTAATACAAGGAAAATATAATTTAATACAAGGAAAAGATAATTTATGTGAGACCATCCAACCCAGAAAAATGTACTACTTTTTAACAACAAAATGTGTCACTCTATAAGGATAATATATGGGAAAATTACGGTTTTAGTCTCATAGGAATATTCTCAAAATATTTTTAATTTTTAAATTTCTTTTCCGGACAAATGAGAATGAGTTTTAGTGTTTTTTTATAAATTAATTATAGAGTGTCTCCTGTAAACTAAGTTTCACGGTGAAACTTGATCCATATTAAAAAAAATAGATTCAATTGACTTTTCAGTTATGCTAACTAATACCTTTAATTATATAGGCCACTCCCTTCAATTATCATGATTAATACTTTTTATAATGTTGTCTTGTTGTAATATAACTATATAAGTCATATATTTCAGTTATCACGACTGATACCCTTAAGTAATATAAGACATACTCTTCACTTATCACAACTAACATTCTTTATAATAGAAGTAATACCCTTCCAATTATTATAACTAATACCCTTTAATAAATAAATTAAACATAATAGACTTTACCTTAATTATAAAGATAAAAATGAATAGTTAATTAATTACCATGAGCATAACAGAGTGGGCTCGTGGAATTATGTCAAACATGTTTCCAGCAACGTGCTCGACGCCATCAATAACGGGAGCCTTGGACACAACATGCGGCAGATCAAAATTGATTCCTCGAATACCCGGAAATGCCTTCACAAGCATCCCTACGGCCATTCCTTGACGGCCTCCCACATCCACCAAGGACGAAACCCCCCGGAAAGTCTCCGGGCAGTAATTGATCAGCGCCAGCGTCGCCGCCTTAGCATGGCCGGCCAGACACTGGTCGTAAATCTTGTTAGACCCCACTTCATCCTCTTTCCATATTTCACCCTCTGTGGAGGGAGGAGCCGTGCCAGAGCCTTTCCCAGCTTTTAAATCTTTAGCAGTTAAATCATACTGGAAGGTCCCGGCGTCTAAGAGCACAAACAAACCCATATTATCCCGAGTTAGGAGCCGGGAAAGTGGAGAGTGAGCATAGTAAACCGGATTCATCTCCTTTCTGAAGATGCCTCTGTGAGTTAAGAAACGGAGTAGCCGGTGAAGGCCGGCTTCCGGGCAGCCAATGGCAGACGACAGCTCGGAGAGTGTCATCGGGCTTTCGAGGAGTTCCGGTAATCCGAGCTCGATCGCGCATTTTACAATGCCCATCTCAGTGAAACCAAGAGCATATTTCCACACATCTACTCGAGCTTGTGCCTCCTCCATCTTAATTACTACTCATCTGCAACTATAATCAGTTTATATAGGGAAAACTACTCCTTTGTACGGGTGTGTTTGGTTAAGGATGGGGTCATCCGGCCCATCCACATCCCATTTTATTTTGGATTGGACCCATCCAAATACCCATCCAACCCTATAGTACATCTACACACCTATTTTCATATATTCCAATACAATCATATCAACTCTATCTTTCACATTAAATATATTATATTATTTTTATTTCTCTTAATCACTTTATACTATACCTTATTAAATTAAATTAATAAGTATTATTATTTTAAATTAAATTATTTATTCTATGCACAAAAAAATTATATTATCACCTTTATTTATTGTAGATATTATAAATAAACTATCAACTTTATTTTAATAAGTATTATTATTTTTCATAAATTGATATATAATATATATACATGTACAATAACATTTAATACAAATATATAAAAAAATAAAAAAAAATATTACCATTAATATGTAATATTAAATATATATATATATATATATATATATATATAAATTATTTATAATATAATAATTATAATCATTAATTATATTTTCACTAACTAAAAATAATATAATATTATATCATCTTATATCACAATCATTCAATCATTACCTCAACCTACTAACAATAATAAAATAATACAACGTCAACTTTGATTTGATATAAAGCTCCATCCACCCCTACTTCTCCATCCCTAACCAAACACAGATTTACTATTCACAGGATTACCCCCATCCCCATTTTCAATCTTCATCCTCCATCCCATCCACCACCATCTCTAACCAAACATAACCTAAGAGCTTTAAAAACTAAAACTTGTGTGAGACGGTGATTGATGTGATAATTGTTTGGAATTTATGCAGTTTATTTGATTAAATTAATAGAATTTCATGTATATTTGTACTTAATTGACTAACTACACTTGAAATGAGAAATATAATGTTTTGCTATTTTTGTAGGTAATTTGAGCATTTATAGAAGCAAAATACAAGCCTATTATTTATTTAGGTCAATTTTTTGATGGAGAACTCAAGAGTCGAGCAAAATACGAAAACAAAAATCGCAATTAATCTCAAGAAAAAATGAGGCCCAAATATAAATAGAATTTGATGGCCTATTTACAAAAGCTAAGCAAATGTCTTTGGCCTTGGCTAATTTTGTTTAAAAAATCATAGATAGTGACTGAAATAGAAATTGACGGAATGTGTCTAGACGTAAAAAATCTTAAAAAGTGAACGAAATAGAAAAAAATTTATTCCCCATATACGTATACCACCGAAATCAAACATGGTCCATGGAACATGATGAAAACAAAAACCTAAAATAAAAAATAAAAATAAAAAAAAATCTGTGGACAGATATAATAAATTTTGCTGAGGTCTCAGAAAGAAATATACCCTTTGAAGAGGTCTCAGGCCAACAAATGTGGACCATTATTATAAATGTTCACATAATTCAAGCCACGAGTTTCACAGAATTGAATTGCAATTAGGCCCAGGGACGGATTTAGGGGCCCAGGACGGATTTGGGGGGCGGGGGGCGATCGCCCTCTTGGATTTAAATTTTTTCATTATATGTATAGGATTTTTTTTATTTATAATTTAAATTAGTACTCCTTCCGTCTCGAAGACATTTGCACAATTGACTTTTTAAATGAGTTTTGTGTGAAAGTTATTTCATAGTAATACGTTTACGAAAATTGTTTTATATGAATAATATATTAGTTGATCTTATTAACTAGCATATCATTCATATAAAATAACTTTCATATACATATTACTATGAAATAATTCTTTTTCTTTCTCTACGGCACACGCAGCGGCGAATCTACATGGTAATAAAGGGGTACAGTTATACCCCAAAATATTTTTTTTAATTTCGTAAGGTAAAATAAATAAAAAAAATTTATTATGTACCCTCAATATTTTTTTTCGCTCACTTATTATTATTTTTCGTACCTCCAAATTCAAAATTTTGGATCTGCCACTGTGCGCACGTTTTTTCTCCAATCAATTCTTGTGGTGGGCCCTTTTGTCAATCCTCCATCATTCTGTCTTTTTAATTATCTTTTCTAATTTTTATTTCTTTCTTTTTCAATGTAATGCCACTAACTGGGCCAACCTCAATAATTCTTCCCGATAAATGCATATGAATGGCCTTGTAAATGGGCCATCAAAATCTATTTATATTTGGCCTCATTTTTTCTTGAATTAAAATTTATTATTCGTAAGATTTTATTGAGAAAAGAAAATACTAAAACCATAAGACTAAACACAATCCAAAGATCAGAGTTCCTTTAAAAACCTGTAAAACATAAAACCCTAATACCCTTAGTCAAGAAAAAGAGAACCCCTCTAAAATAGTAAGACTTACACATTAAATTCATTAAAATAATATGTTATCAAACAATTTAACTTGATGGATATCACTATTAAAAAGATTAAATAAAATAATTTCTCTCACAAAAATTTAATAAAACAAATACAAATAAAATATTGTGAAATATAGCAAAAAGACGATTATTGGATCGGCCCGCCCAACCCACCAAAAAAAGACGAGTTTTACCCTCCTATATCAACAACTGTATTATAAAGGAATTCATATTCATTTTTTGGTAATAATTATTTCTCTCCTTTTCATATCTTCACCAACTCAGTTGATAATTTAAACAATCGATATATCTATAAATGTATGTCAAATTTTGAATAATGTCTATGTGAATAAGTGAGGGTACATTTACTTTTTAGTTTTTACATTTCACCCAAAAGAAAAAAAAAAATCTAATTAAGTTCAATAATTTTATTGGCTTTAAACATATTTCTAATGCATTATATTAAAAACTAATGTTTTTTACGCTCTTTTATTTGATATTTATTTTGCATATGTAAATTCAAACCAAAAATTAGAACCTATTTATAATTTTGTAAATCCCGTAATATCTTTCACACTTTTCTTTTTCGTTTGTACCATGCACACAATATATTTTATACCCTTAAAATGAAAAATTCTCCATAAACTCCACCCTCAAAATACCTTTAATTTTATGCAAACTATCATTACTTTAATTTGTACCCACACATACACATAATTCAATTCATTTTCTTACTTTATACATAAAAATTTACGAAATGACTCCTCAAATTCCTACTCATTCTTTCACTTAATTTTTATGTCACCCCTCCGATAAAAACTTTAATGAGACGGAAAGAGTAAATAAGTTTTATACTCCCTCTGTCCCGGATTAACTTGCACAATTGATTTTTGTACGCATATTACTATAAAATAACTCTCACACAAAAATCGTTGAAAAAGTCAACTGTGCAAGTTAATTCGGGACAGAGGGAGTATAATTTTAATATTATTTTATAAATTTTAGTTGTTTTGGTACATTTAGTGGAAAATTCAAAATTATATAAATAATTAAAAATTGTGGAACACTCACATATTATAATTGGTTCTGCTTGTTGGAGTCGGCGAGGGATTTCAAGTAGTTGCATACGCTCTGCTTGTCGGGGGTCGTCCTAGAAAGTTTTAACGCCATTACAAAGTATAAACATAAACAAATTAAAATTCACAACTCTCTCTAAATTTGAACATTTAGATGAGATTAAATTTTTTTATGGTATGAGAGCTTCTCGCTCACGCCCAAACTTTAAATTCGATTTCCACACAAAGCAACTCCACTCACTGAGCCTTTTCCCTAATGAGACGGAATTCTTTCATACAACAGCTGCCCAGAGGACCTTGACTTTCGAAATCACCGTGCCGCATCCTATTGCCGCCTCGCCCCGTGGCGCAACCACCATGATGAACATGGCGGTGATGAGGAGCATCGGCATTGTCTTCTTCATCATGGCCATTAACGTTCCAAGTTTCAAACGTGAGTAAAGAACAAAAGGGGACTGTATTTCCAGAGTGTGGAGAAAAGCCTGTTTGGTGTGATCTTTATATAGGGATTTAAATTGTTTTCGTCCTCTAACTTTTTATCTTTATTGTAATGGTCCTCTAATTATCTAATTTATCAATTTAATCCATTATGTTTACATATTTTACATATTTAGTCCAAATTAGCCGGAAAACACATTAAACGACGATATTTTGATCACGTGCGACCAAATTCCAGCGATCGTTGATCACATGAATGATCAAATCTATCTGCAATATATGCCTCTCTTAACATATATGTCAAAAAATAATAAAATTGTGTCATATTGACATGAATGTGTTTGTTCGAAAATAAAGGCTCCATTAAAAATACAACAAACATATAGTTAGCTAGGTTGATAAAATGCAGTTAAATTAAACACCCAATGTTATTATCAATTTATAGATATATTTTTAGAAACATTATTGGATACAAATGTTAAAACACTCATTTTTGTTTGCTAATAAAATATTGCCCTAAAAATATATTTTTTCTTTTGTGTTGGGCTTATGGGTGGGTTTGGGTTTTGGCCCAATTAATTAAGTCCGTAAAGCTCATGAATCATTATCTCTCATCTTCTCTTTCTCTCTCTTTCTTCGTGATTACAGTATTTCTTCCATTCATTTATAATATAGGATGAAGGGAAGATGATTGATTGTGCAATGGTGCAGCCTAATTACCATCTTCTTCCCTTCAATTTTTTCTGTGTGCATTTCTTCAAGCATCTAGTGTGCGTTTTTCTTTGGTTGTGTTAGCTAAGAAAGCTATATGGACTAAAACAGAGTTCAAGACAATGGCACAAGAGGTTTGATCAATTTACACTCAGTAGGCTCTCAAGGTGCAGATATATGATGATTATGTCTATCTAGAGAAGCACAACATGCATTACATTACAGTTAATTAAATTATCATGATCACATACCAAGATATTTTGCATATTCCATGTTCCACTAAATCAATGCCACAACATGACTATTCTTAGAGATCATTAAAAAGCTAACACCATGATCATGATTGAAAATACTATAAATCCAGAATGGTTTAAAGAAAAATCCATTTACTTATTTAAGAAAATTTAAGGGCAACTAAACCTCAAAGTAAAAAAAGGGCATGAATAAAAACAAGAAAAAAATAAGGGCAATATTCCAATCTTCAACTTTTCCAAATGATTGAGAGTTTGCAGACCATCTGGTAATTCTTTCAACTCGTCGCAACTATCTATCTCGAACGCAGAGAGGATTTTGATTGTTATGAAATACTCCCTCCATCCCAAAGCTGTTTTCACAGTTGACATTTTAACGGTTTATTTCATAGTAATATGTGTACAAAAGTTGTTTTAACCGTTAAAAAGTCAACTGTGAAAACAGCTGTGGGACGGAGGGAGTAACCAATTTGGGAGACATACCATTTTGCCTACTCTGCTAATCTTGAGTTTTACAAGAGATGTTAATTTGATCCCACATATGTTTGTCAAAGGTGTGCCACTATCCATCTCCTCAATCTTCACTACTTTGAGGCATGGGAATACACTTGGAGCACTCCTCAATTGATTGCACTTTTTGATCTTCAAGTATCCGAGGCAAGGAAATACCTTCACTTCAGCACCACTTGAAATTTCAACTTCCACCCACTCCCTCGGGTTTGATCTCTATCAAGTTATTAAGTCCATGATGCAAAACTTGCTCCTTTGAATCCAGAAATTTCTAAAATCTTCAAATTTGGCTTAGGTTGGAGGGCTTTCAAGACACTCTCATCATTTATTTCACCTCAACACTAACCTGAAGATGCCTGACTTTTGAAATAAGAATGCTTTGTTGGGCTCATCTTCACCTCACACCTTTTCAAGATTATCCATTTTCAGACTTCCTTTAAGATTTTTCAGGTTTCCAATCTCCTCAATCCGCACTTTGAAGTATGATAACGTTTGAAGAGAAGTTAACATTCCCAACTGAGGAGGCAATTCTATTCCAACATGCACTAGAAGGTGCCTCAAATTAAATGTATTTGGCAACTTCTGCAAACTTCCAATGGCTTCAATTCCCGGCGGAATATATAAAAGCTCTGTCCTTGATTATGGACCAACATTCTTCCTCCGATAAGCCATTCAAGTGATGAATACAATTGAACCAACCTCTGTATTCCTTGTCGTAACAGGGATGCAAGTCGCTTTTTCGACTTTCCGAGCCAAAGTTGTCTTCCCCATTCCAACAATCGGAAAACGTTTACTCCGTCGGAGCAGTCAGCATCTCGACTTTTACCGACACATAGTCGTCCCTTCCAATAAAAATTGGATCCACCGTGAATGAATCGGTTTCATCAGGGGCAGCTGCAGGAGCATGAGCAAGTCTCTTTTCCAGACCAAGCTTCGTTGCTTTGTTGTCAATACTCTGGAAACAATCATTTTATTTCAAGTAAACCATTTTTTATGTTTACTAAATAATTCTATAATCATATCATATTAAAGTCATTCTGATGCATATTATAATTCGCAATAATATTGCATTCAGCATGCACATGACTGGCCAGCAATATTTCAGACTACAATTTGATTTTTATTTAATTATTATGCAAGGTGGCATGAGGATGTGCAAGGTCTTTGTTGTCCTCCTTTCAAAAAGTCGTTGCGGCAGGTAGTCCAATTAAAAAAATTGACATGGTTATTTTTTCATGAAACCGTCTCACGCAAGATCTATCCCAAATTTTTGTTTTTTGGGACGGTTGCTAAACGATATATGTGTATGTTTCCTATTGTGTCTCTCATATATAACGCGTAATCTTATAATGTCAATTCCATTTTTAAATTTTAATCTTCTTTCTAGTATTGTCTTTTATAACATAAAAAATTGAATTTCTCAATAATTTCTTGTTCATCTTGTTCACCTATTAGTAACATGTAGATCGAGTGATTCATTAAATGTCTAACCGCACATACCATCATATCATCCATATAACGTCTAGCTATATGTGATTCATATTAAGTCTACTATATAAAGGCTTTCATTCTCTGACTAAAAAAAGTCTTTCCATTCTCATACATGGAGATAAAATCATAGACCTTCCAATAATTTTTAGTTTTGAACTTGTAAATAGTTGTGAAATTAATTCATTTTTAATTCTCAATTTTTCCTTTTGGGGAGTAGACCCAAGTAGTTGACTCTAACCATTTTATATATACCACTTTGTCAGTGCATTTATTTATTCATTTCGAGTGCAGCTGGTGAATCATGGGTTACCTGAAGATCTGATGAATGCAACATTTTCAGCCATGGAAGAATTTTTCAATTTGGAAGAGGGTATGAAGATGCAGTACGCGCCAAAGAACGCTCCAGATTATGCTATTAAGTATATCGGCTTTGATAAGTATGATAACCCGAACCAGACGTTCGCTTTCTGGGGGGAGAAGTTTATGCTCCACGTGCACCCGAAATTTCACTGCCCCGACACACCCCAATCCTTAAGGTACACGCGTAGTCCCAGGGACGGGTCCAGGAATCCATATCTGTTTTCTGACAAAGTTCTTCTAGTCCAAAAAAATTAATTTCGTTGATTTAGTCTCAATTTCTCTGATAGTGTTCAATTGGTCCCGAATCGAATGGAAAATTAAAAATGACGTGTTTTTCTTGCACGTGCTTGCCACATGAACTCCAAAAATTGAAATGGTTGATGATGACCTATGAAATGGTATTCAAAAAAAAAAATCAGATATACAGTAAAACCTCTATAAATTAATAATGTTGTGACCGGAGGATTTTATTAATTTATAGAGATTATTATATCGATAAATTGATAATTTATTAATTTAAAGAGGTTTTAACTTATATGCACAGTTGACCTTCAAAGTTCCAAATTCTTTGAATAACTTTAAGTATACATGCATAGTTATTGATGAAAATTAAGTTAAAATACAAATGTACTAGTAGAATTCCATGAATATAAACTCATAGTTAAAGATGAGATCAACATAGATTTGAAGTTCAAGAAAAAGCAAGTTACACTAGATTCTTATTTTACTAATTTGTCTTAAGAATATTCAAGTGCATCATATATATATGGATTATTTTTAATAATTATTAATTTATAGTTTCGTCGGGACCAATATATATACACTGGGATCTCAAAAAAATTATTATCTTATAATTTTATTGATTGGGTCCCAAATTTGTACTGGTCCCAACTTGGGACCGGACAAATTATTAGTTTTCACGAGATTATTAATTTATTGAGTATTAATTTAACAAGGTTTTACTGTATTAAAAATATCATGTCAGCACCCACACTTTGTAGTTCGCGTGACAAGCACATGCAAGAAATCGACATCTAGATTTATTTAGTCCGATTTAGAACCAAAATCGAGCGTTGTGAAAGAAACTTGGACTAAATCGACAAAATTAATTTTTCTGCGACTAAATTTATTTAGTCAAAAAGTTATGAGACCAGATACGATTTTTTTCTCTCTCTCTAGATTTCCTTATTTACAATTTATAAGTCTCTTGATTGTGTAGCACAATACAACATTATAGCTGGCTTTGGGTTTTTACAGGGAAGCCGTGCTAGGATATAGCGAAAGCACCAGAAGAGTCATGATTTGTGTGAAGTTGTTTTTTTTTGTAGGAATCGAATCCATGATTTAAACATGAAACAAAAGTTCTAATGCTATGAAATAATTTCATCTCATCTAATAGTTCGACTTATAGAAAGTTGTAACATTAATTTATTCATATAAATTCTCTACACGAGAATTACACACTACTTTTACATTCGTGCATGTACGACTTATAGAAAGTTGTAACATTAATTTATTCATATAAATTCTCTACACGAGAATTACACACTACTTTTACATTCGTGCATGTACGATACACAGAATAATTATCACGCAACTAGTGATACTTTGGGGGAGGAGATTCAAAATGAGGAGGATGAATATGAATAGGAGAACGAGGACGAGGAATAGGAATAGGAGGAATTCTGATATCCCCCTTCATCTTCTCAGCTGAGTGTGTCAAAACAACAAACAAGTTCGATTAGTAGAATCAATTATTAAATAAATAAATAAATAAACATGTAAAAGAGAAGAAGAGCATACATGCGTAGTGGGTATTGGTAGTGTGTGCAAGCACCCTTGTTGCTCCCACTTGTGACGATACCAAAAGAACCATACATATAAATATGCCCATAAAACCAACTATTTTGAAACCCATCTCTCTTATGTTTTTAAAAGTCGATGTATTTTTTTTATGATAATTTTCTGAATCATGTGATTCTCTATTTATACTATGTTTTGTAATGTCGACTGACGTCATCAATAATTGCCTCTCTGATGTCATCTTTTACAAATGTTGTGGAAAAGATAAGGAATTAGTTTCCCAAGATTTTTTTTTTTTTTTAAACGGGTTTCCAAGATATTACCATTAATAAGAAGGGAAAATTATCACCCAATACATATTACTGTTCACTTTTACAAAAAGGTCAATTCACTATTTAGAAGTTACATTCAGCTACAAGTTTCCAAGTCATTTTACCAATTTATCCTTACAAAGAAATTACAAACAGATACAAAATGCACAGTACCCCAATATTAAACATTTGTACTGTTGATGCTGTCAAATCAGAAGACTTACTTCTCTCCTTTGCGTCTGCCACCTTCTCTCCTTTAATCTCAGACTACTCCTTCCCAAATCAAGCACACAATCTCTCTAATAAAAATGGAAATATTCGAGAAAGAGAAGAACTACGTCACCGAAAAGGAGGTGGTGCTGAAAAATGGAGAGTCGATGGTTGTGGCACTGGGGCTATGCGATGATGGTGATGGTGTTTCCCGCGATGATGAAGGGCGACGCGGTGGTGAGGAGCAATTTGTGACGCCGGTGATGGAGAAGGTCGACGGGGCTATGCGATGATGGTGGTGGTTACGGCTGTGGGAGGCGCGACGACGGTGATGGGGTCACGCGACGGTGGTGGGTGGATGGAAAGTCGGCGACGAAGGGTTGTGTTGAATGGCTGTTGCAGGTTGGGGAGGCGCGATGGGGGTGCAAATCTGTGAAGAAGACGATGGGTGCACTCACCAATCTGATGTGTGTATCTCGTCTATGTACATATATGTCTGTTCATGTACAAATGTGCACTCACCAATCTGATGGGTGTATCTCGTCCATGTATATATGTGCAAGAGAATGTGCAAATGTTGAAGAGAAATATACATATATGTCTGTCCATGTACAAATGTGCAAGAGAATGTGCAAATGTTGAAGAGAAATGTACATATATGACTGGCACGACGGCGAGAGTGACCAGAGCTAATTTCAAAAATAAAATATCTATAGCTAATTTCAAAAGGAAGAAACAAAGATAAAATACAAAAGATTTGAATTTCAAAAAACGATCATACACAACTATACATATGGAATAAATATCTATAGCTAATTTGAAATTCAAATTTGAAAAGGAAGAAACAGAATTTTAATGTATAGCCAATTTTGTCAAACCTGGTGACGTCAACCCATCTGCCCTAATTTTTCTTCATCCCTCTGACAATGAACAGGTATACACGCAGGAGTTGAACAGAAAACTTCTCTTCGAAGCAGCAAGGGTAAAAGCGTCTCCCTATTTCCAATTTTTGTATCGATTTGAAAGAAGACACGGTAATTGTAGTCCCCTGTAAAAAGCTACAATAATTTGTAGCTTAAAATAGTCCCCCTAATAAGAATGGATGAAAATTAATGTGATCGAGATCGATACATGAAATGATACCTCGTGTTATAATATCAACAATTTTGTAATGAATCGTATTTTGATTTGTGTGCATCTTGCAGACCGTATTAGACTAACTTTAACTTAATGAGTGTCACCAACTAAATGACAAAAAAATTTATTGTAAAATAATTAAAAAGCTGGCAATTCATTGTGATGAAATACTTCAATTTATATTATTTTAATATTATTTTTTATTTTAACATTATTTTATTTATTATTTTAAATATTTTTAATATCTTTAAATAATTCTCCCTCCGTCCCAAGAAATTATTCACACTTTCTTTTTTTGTTTGTTCCAACAAGTTATGCACATTCATAAAAAGGAAGCATCACACAATATTAATTAATACCCTTACAGTATCATTTAAATTTAAAAAATGTCACTCTTATTCTACCATACTTTATTCTCTCACCTACTTTATCTCATTAAATCTCTCAAAATACTTTTATACTTTATTATAAAAAAAAATCAACAAAATTAATTTTTCTTAGTTTCTGTGTCCCAAGAAGTGTGCATAACTTCTTGGGATGGATGGAGTATAAAATTTTGATCCATCATTTTCTATTATGGATCTAAATTATTCAAACTACTAAAATTATTCTCTTCTAGTATTATCTTTTGCATTTGTAATTTAATATTTCATTCATCTATTTATAATTTGACATATTTTTTCAATTTCGCATTCCAAAACTTCTAATTTTAATTTTGTTGTTGAGATAGAATTTATTTAAGTGTATAGTGATTTTATTTCCTATTATAATTATAAATTTAGAATGTCAAATAATTCTTATATACTTTTTTACATTAAAATATAACAAAAAATGATTATACGTAATATGTATTTAAAAAATTTGAAGAAAAAATAATTATTTTAAGTTGGGTTGGTGTCACCGATCATAAAGTATGAAAAAGTTAAATTTGGATTGGATTGTAGGTTGTATTTGTGGATGAGAGAGAAATAAATATTATATTAGAAAGTTGGGTTGGATCAGTGTCACTGATAAACATAGTACTCCCTCTGTCCACCACGGCCACGTTTGGTTTCCTTTATTAGGGGTGTATTGATCCCTAATACAACTTTATCACTTGTTTGGTTTGTTGTATACATTATACTTCCAGCACGTTATTAAGAATGAGCCCATTCAAATAATACCTAATACATGGTATTATAGATTCCAAGTTTCATATGGTATTTGTAATACTTATATTTCCCCAACATCTACTAAATTTTAAAATATCAAAAACACCCTTCACTTTTCATCAAGATGTGTTTATTATTATTTTTATTTATAAGGATAAATTAATCTAAAATAAATTAATACTAGTTAATTATAATACTTGCTACCAAACATAATATTGATAGCTAATTACTAATTATTTAACTCAAGTTTTTGAAACCAAACTAAATAATGATAAATAAACTTGTATTACAAATATAGGTATTATAGTTCAGATATTATCCAATAAAGGAAACTGAACGAGCCCCAAGAGTATGCTCACACTGTTTTTTTCAACAATTTGTTTTGCTTCACCATTTATCCATCACTTAATTTTTTGTTGGTTTATAAGTGCACCAACGATGGCTTTTACAATAAACGGAACGGAAATAACGAAAAGACAAAGCAAGAGAAAAATACAAAGAAAAAGAAGATTACAATAAGTAATACTTTTTCAATAGAAAAGTATTAGTCTCTTCTTCAACAACGAACAAGCTTCAAACAGCAACGGCAATGAACTTGATCAATCACGAACAATAAGTAAGTCGAGTCAAGGAAGAATCCTTTGCCCGCAAAACAAATACGTCCCGGCTAGTGCTCACGGTTCGACGTAATGTTTCCAAAGGTGAAACGACTTTTCGTCTCGTATTCAAGTAGCACCACTTGAAAACGAGCTCCAACGAACTGAAGTACGTGAAACTGGACTGAAAACTAGTATGTATGCAAAAACTGGACGTGAAAATTGCAAAAATTCGACGTGGGTGTATATGCTAATGCAATGGGTGCGTAAAGCTAGGTGCATGCAGCATGCAGATGTCTCCTATTTATAGGCAGAACACCTGAGATATTGAAGAGCCAACAGACTCGGGATTTAATGCAATCAATCCCCATCAATCAGGCCAGTTCCGTTTTGGTAACAGCCCAGCTGTTATACAAGTGACCATTGAGATGCCACGAATCTGGACATCCTCCTGTCCAGATTCATTTTTGACTCTTGAACTCAAATTCAAATTCAGATTCACATGAAATCCAAATTCAGATGACATTCATCTTCCTGGGCCTGACTCGGATTGGGCCCAGAATCCAAAGTCCATCCAAAGTCCAATTGCCAAGATCCAAGATCCAAGATCCAAGATCCAAGTCCACGGACACGGGCTCGGTCTCGGCTCGGCACGGCACGGACGGACGGTCGGGCGGGCGGCGCGCGCGCGCGCGCGTGTGGCCCATTTATGTATGCATAGCCCACTTATAGTTTGAGTTCTTTTAATCACTTCTTACTTATAAGGAGTGCATTAACTCCCACATTAACCGATGTGGGACAATTACACTTAAGTTTAATGTGGCACATTTATTAATTAAGTGTAATACCTTAGCATCTCAACATGTATATCAATTTCTCACTCACCGAAATTCGGTTTTAAGAAATTAAATATACTCTCACTATAATTTAGTTTAATTTCCCGGAAATTAAACATCAAATTATTTTAATTAAATAATCAAATAAATTGATTAAAATAATTAAACCTAATTTCTCCAACAATCCCCCACATGAGTGGAAATTCCGCCTATAATATGCAGACCCACAGTCCAGTTCCCGAGAAACCTTATTGCATCAGGACAGGTAGCTTGTGGCTTTGAACCTTCCATAGTTAAACACCATCGAGCATACCGGCGGCTTAGTGGACACAATGCCTTGAACTAGTCCTCCTTAGTGTATACCTAGTCAATAGTGCTAACACAATAAGGTCTCCACGTACTTCGTTCTCACGTTTGTGTCCGTTTTGGCCATGGACAACCCTTTGGATTCATAAGCGTTACCTTGAAGCGGCCCTCACTTCTCGCTTATATAGGTGACCTCCTCTTATAGGTATCCCGTCATACCCTACCTCCTCGAGGTGTCAGGAGTCATTAAAAGTCAGAGACTTATCCTATTACCACAACTTTACGGGTACTAACACTTGATAGTGTGCTTTCCAGGAATGATCTCGTGTCATCAAGTGTGCTCAACCAACATCCACAGCTTAGTTTTCCCATTGAACCAAGATCTTGGGATCTCCAGTCAACTTGGTTGGGTTACCACTGTTTCCGTTTTACTTTGTGGATTTCAGACCCATTCCTTCTAGCAACTTGTACATTTGATCTCTGTTTATTCCTTTCGTGAGCGGATCCGCTAAATTGTCCTTTGATTTCACATAATCAATTGACATTACACCACTTGAGATCAAATGTCTAACGGAATTATGTCGACGACGAATATATCGTGACTTTCCATTGTACATATTGCTCAGAGCTCTACCAATAGCAGCCTGACAATCACAATGTACCATCACTGACGGTACAGGTTTGTTACAACAAGGAATATCTTCAAGAAAATTCCGAAGCCATTCAGCTTCTTCTCCAGCTTTATCCAGAGCTATAAATTCTGATTCCATTGTGGAACGGGCTATACACGTCTGTTTCGTAGATTTCCACGACACCGCTGCGCCTCCAATAGTGAATACATACCCACTAGTTGAGAACGACTCATTTGTGTCTGAAATCCAGTTGGCATCACTGTACCCTTCAAGTACTGCCGGAAACCTTGTGTAGTTAAGCCCAAAATGAAGGGTGTGCTTCAAATACCTCAAAACCCTTCCGAGTGCTCTCCAATGCTCTTCGTTTGGATTACTCGTGAACCTACTTAACTTGTTCACCGAGCAAGCAATATCAGGGCGTGTACAATTCGTAATGTACATCACACTCCCTATGATCCTTGCATATTCCAACCGAGCCCTTTGGATCACCTCGATTTTTCTTCAAATGCACATTGAGTTCCATGGGCGTTTTTGCAGGTGGATCTTCAAATGCATTAAACTTCTTAAGGACTTTCTCGACGTAGTGAGACTGAGTCAAAGTAATGCCATTTGAAGTCCTCACGATCTTAATTCCCAGAATTACATCGGCTAACCCCATGTCTTTCATGTCAAAATTTCGACTCAACATGCGTTTCGTATCAACGATTACATCATGACAGTTACTCATGATTAGCATGTCGTCTACGTATAGACATAAAATTACGAACCCTTTAGGCGTGTCTTTCACATACACACATTTATCGCACTCATTAATGCGAAATCCGTTCGACATCATTGTGTTGTCAAACTTCACATGCCATTGCTTAGGAGCCTGTTTAAGACCATACAATGACCGAACAAGTTTGCACACCTTTTTTCTCGTTACCCGGTGCTACAAACCCTTACGGTTGATCCATGTAGATTTCTTCTTCTAGTTCACCATTCAAAAACGCAGTCTTAACATCCATTTGGTGAATTTCGAGAGATTGTGCAGAGCAAAGAATCGCGATAAGCACACGAATGGAGGTTATCCTCGTTCGTTCTGGTGAGTATGTGTCGAAGAAATCATACCCCTCCTTTTGTCTAAAACCCTTCGCCACCAAGCGGGCTTTATATTTGTCAACTGACCCATCTGCCTTATATTTTCTTTTAAGGATCCATTTGCATCCTAAGGTCTTACAACCTTTGGGAAGATCAACCAATTCCCACGTGTGATTTTGCAGGATAGAGTCAATTTCGCTATTAATAGCTTCTTGCCAGAGAGGTGCATCTGGTCTTGACAGAGCGTCTTTGATAGACTGTGGTTCATCTTCCAACACATAAGTGATGAAGTCAGGACCATAAGTCTTAGCAACTTTAGCTCTCTTGCTGCGTCTAGGTTCTGCACTATCTTGAGTGGAAGGACCAGCAGTTTCATCTACACTATCTTCAAGTGGTCTCTTACTAGGACCCACATTTACCTTGTCTCTACAAGGGAAGATACTTTAAAAGAAAATTGCATTCCTTGATTCAATCATAGTGCCTTCGGTCATATCTGGTACTTCTGATCTGTGAATCAGAAACCGATAAGCACTACTATTGTAAGCATACCCAACAAAAATGCAATCGACCGTTTTAGGGCCAATTCTTAATTACTTAGGATCTGGCACTTCAACTTTAGCCAGCCACCCCCACACTTTCAGGTATTTATATGAAGGTTTCCTTCCTTTCCACATCTCATAAGGAGTCTGATCCTTAGTCTTGTGTGGAATTTTGTTCAAAATGTGGTTGGCTGACAGAATAGCCTCACCCCACATATTTTGTGGTAGACCAGAGCTGATTAACATTGCGTTCATCATCTCTTTTAGTGTTCTATTCTTTCGTTCCGCAACACCATTTGATTGAGGTGAATATGGTGCAGTAGTTTGATGAATTATGCCTGATTCTGCACAAAACTGTTCAAACGGTGCCACATATTCTCCACCTCTATCACTTCGAATTGCTTTAATTCGATTACTCAACTGATTTTCTAATTCACTCTTGTAAAGCTTAAAGGCTTCGAAAGCCTCATCCTTGCTTCGCAAAAGATAAACGTAGCAAAACCTCGTGCAATCATCAATAAAAGTAATGAAATACTTTTTACCACCTCTAGTTTGTACAAACTTTAAATCACACACATCTGTGTGAATTAATTCTAGAGGTGCAGTGTTCCTTTCCACCGATTTAAATGGTAACTTAACCATTTTAGCTTCAACGCATATCTCACATCTTTTAGGTACATCAATATTAGCAATATTGAGTAGATCAAGATTTACCAACCGTTTTATAGCTTTTAGATTTACATGTCCTAATCTTAAATGCCATAAAGAGGAACACTCAACAATATAAACGGAAGTAGATGCGTTTTCATTCATAACTTTCTTGCCTTTACGGACTTACAACCATTACATTCATTTTGAAGTCCATTCTCGAGATAACCTCGACCTAGGAACTGCCCACACTTGCTCAATACAACTTTATCGGATTCAAACACTAGTCTAAACCGATGACTAATAAGTCCGGAGCCCGATATCAGGTTCTTGCGGATGTCCGGGACATGCAAAGACATCCTTGATGTAAGCTCTTTGCTTAGGAAGTAAGTTTGAGCACAACGTTTCCAACTCCGGCCACTTGAGCACGTAGCTTTGGTTACCCATGTGAAGTTTCCTCCCATCAGCAGGAGCATAGGTAGAGAAAGCACTCTTCTCGTAAAGAGGCGTGGCACGTGGCTCCGGTATCCACGAACCACTCTTTGGGGTTATCCACCATGTTTGCCTCAAAGACGACGGCGGCAGACATGTCCATATCGGTTGCTTCATTTTCAACCATATTTGCACTTGATTGTGCTTTGCCCTTTTCTTTTCTTTCTTTTCTTTCTTTTTTATCTTTTTCGGGGCTTTGCAATCACGTGCCATATGGTTAGGCTTACCATTGTTGTAGCAATCACCACCGAAGTTTGATTTTCTAGCAAACGGTTTCTTATCATCATTAGGCCTTTTTATTTTCTTTGATGGTTCACCCCGTTCCATCAAATTTGCCTTTGCTTCCATATTCACTTGTTTAGATTTAATGTCCATTTTCCGATTATCTTCTTCAATTCGGAGTTTGACGATTAATTCTTCAAGTGACATTTCCTTTCGCTTGTGTTTGAGATAACTTTTGAACTCCCTCCAACTAGGGGGTAGTTTCTCAATCACCGTAGCTACTTGGAAAGCCTCCGGTAAGACCATACCCTCCGAGAGTATGTCATGCAAAATTAGTTGAAATTTTTGAACTTGTTCGACGACAGATTTTCCGTCTACCA
Organism: Paraleonurus japonicus; assembly: GCA_030762865.1. Taxonomy (NCBI): domain Eukaryota; kingdom Viridiplantae; phylum Streptophyta; class Magnoliopsida; order Lamiales; family Lamiaceae; genus Paraleonurus; species Paraleonurus japonicus. Next base: position 37,537,247 of record CM061059.1, on the reverse strand, counting down.
TCATAAAGTCCAAAAATTTTGCAACTACGAACTTTTTAGTTCCGGCATCCTTGGTTTTATACTTGCGTTCTAAAGAACTCCAAAGCTCTTTCGCAGTACGAACCGAACAATACACGTTATACAACGCGTCAACTAGTCCTCCAAGGACGTAGTTGCGGCACAGGAAGTCTCCATGGCCCCACTGATCAAAGGCTATACGCCTAGCAGGATCCGTGTCATTTTCATCGACCACGGGCGGGTCCTCCCGGAGGAACCGCGCTAGGTGCAACGTAGTGAGGTAAAACAGCATCTTTTGCTGCCACCTCTTAAAATCACTTCCCGAGAACTTCTCGGGTTTTTCTCCATGAACCATGAAAGGTCTGGAGTCGTGAGTCATGAAAGGAGGTACAACGGAAGTTGGAACCATTCGGGAAGGGTTCGATGGTTCACCAACTTCAGTGATAACCGGTGGAGTTTGGTTATCATTTCCACCGTTGTTGTTATTTCCGTCGGAAGCCATCGTAACAATCCGGATATTTGTTTTGCGACTGTTGGTTTATAAGTGCACCAACGATGGCTTTTACAATAAACGGAACGAAAATAACGAAAAGACAAAGCAAGAGAAAAATACAAAGAAAAAGAAGATTACAATAAGTAATACTTTTTCAATAGAAAAGTATTAGTCTCTTCTTCAACAACGAACAAGCTTCAAAACAAAGAACGACAATGAACTTGATCAATCACGAACAATAAGTAAGTCGAGTCAAGGAAGAATCCTTTGCCCGCAAAACAAATACGTCCCGGCTAGTGCTCACGGTTCGACGTAATGTTTCCAAAGGTGAAACGACTTTTCGTCTCGTATTCAAGTAGCACCACTTGAAAACGAGCTCCAACGAACTGAAGTACGTGAAACTGGACTGAAAACTAGTATGTATGCAAAAACTGGACGTGAAAATTGCAAAAATTCGACGTGGGTGTATATGCTAATGCAATGGGTGCGTAAAGCTAGGTGCATGCAGCATGCAGATGTCTCCTATTTATAGGCAGAACACCTGAGATATTGAAGAGCCAACAGACTCGGGATTTAATGCAATCAATCCCCATCAATCAAAGGCGATTCCGTTTTGGTAATGACCCAATTTGTTATACAAGTGACCATTGAGATGCCACAAATCTGGACATCCTCCTGTCCAGATTCATTTCTGACTCTTGAACTCAAATTCAAATTCAGATTCACATGAAATGTCACCGAAATTCACATGAAATCCAAATTCAGATGACATTCATCTTCCGGGGCTCGACTCGGATTGGGCCTGCAATTTTTTGGGCTCCAAAAAATTATACATACACCACCACCAAGCCAAGTACACCCAAAGTCCAAGTCCAAGTCCAAGTCCAAGTAATTCAGATTCACATGAAATGTCACCGAAATTCACATGAAATCCAAATTCAGATGACATTCATCTTCCTGGGCCTGTCTCGGATTGGGCCCAGAATTTTTGGGCTCCAAAAAATTATACATACACCACCACCAAGCCAAGTACACCCAAAGTCCAAGTCCAAGTCCAAGGGCTCGGGCTCGGCTCGGCTCGGCACGGCACGGCCGGACGGTCGGGCGGGCGGCGCGCGCGCGCGCGCGTGTGGCCCATTTATGTATGCATAGCCCACTTATAGTTTGAGTTCTTTTAATCACTTCTTACTTATAAGGAGTGCATTAACTCCCACATTAACCGATGTGGGACAATTACACTTAAGTTTAATGTGGCACATTTATTAATTAAGTGTAATACCTTAGCATCTCAACATGTATATCAATTTCTCACTCACCGAAATTCGGTTTTAAGAAATTAAATATACTCTCACTATAATTTAGTTTAATTTCCCGGAAATTAAACATCAAATTATTTTAATTAAATAATCAAATAAATTGATTAAAATAATTAAACCTAATTTCTCCAACATTTTTTTCATATGTTATTGATTTTATACTTATAAATAACCATTTAACTCATTAATAAACCACATAATACTTCAAAATACCTTTATTTTATCTATTTTATCTAAATTATTTTAAAATCTGTCAAAACCAAAATGGGTATTGTTAGTGTGTGCAAGCACCCTTGCTGCTCCCACTCGTGATATATACCAAAAGAACCATACATATAAACATGCCCATAAAACCAACTATTTTGAAACCCATCTTTCTTATGTTTTGAAAAGTCGATGTCTTTTTTTATGATAATTTTCTGAATCACGTGATTCTCTTTATTTAGTATTTTTGTAATATCGACTTACGTCATCAATAATTGCCTCTCTGATGTCATCTTTTACAAATGTTGTGGAAAAGATAAGGAATTAGTTTTCCAAGATTTTTTTTTTTTTTTTTTTTTTTACGGATTTCGAAGATATTACCATGCATTAATAAGAATGGATGAAAATGTGATCGAGATCGATACAAGAAATGATACCACTTGTTTATAATATCAAATAAATTTTTCATGAATCGTATTTTGATTTGTCTGCAACTTGCAATGGCAGAGGTCTATGAGAGAAAGGACATGACACTAGGCAGACATTTATTTATGAGTGTCACCAACTAAATGACAAAAATTTATATTGTAATATAATTATATAGCTGGCAATTCATTGTAGCTGATGTTGCACTTTTATTTATATTATTTTTATATAATTTTGATATATATATCTATACATATAAAGAGTAAAAAAATAAGTTGAATAGTGTGCATGTGTGGCCCAAAATAATGACATTTTATGTAAAATTTTGAATATTATGAGAACAAAGTTCATGGAGAATTTTACTTTTAAGGGTATTTTAAAATTTTATTTTTAATTAATATTTTATTTTTCCATGAACCGTCTCACGTAAAATCTATCCCAATTTTTTTTTTTTTGGGACAGTTGCTAAACGATGTGTATGTTTCCTGTTGTGTCTATTATACATAACGTATAATGTTATAATGTCAATTCCATTTTTAAATTTTAATCTTCTTTCTAGTATTGTCTTTTATAACATAAAAATTTGAAATTCTCAAAAATTTTTTGTTCACCTATTAATAACATGTATATCGAGTAATCTACAATTTATTTCTCATTAAATGTCTAACCGCACATACCATCATCATATCCATCAATATAACGTCTAGCTATATTTGATTCATATTAAGTCTACTATATAATGTCTTTCCATTCTCATATATATATATATATATATATATATATAGACCTTCCAATAAATTTTATTTTTGAACTTGTAAATAATTGTGAAATTAATTCATTTTTAATTCTCAATTTTTCCTTTTGGGAGTAGGCTCAACGTGTGAACAATTTAATTTGTATGAAGTTGTATTTAAGTAGGAATTGAATCCAGGATTTGAACATGAAACAAAATTTCTGATGCTATGAAATTAATTCATGAATCGTATTTTGATTTGTCTGCAGAGAAAGGACATGACACTAGGCAGACATTTATTTATGAGTGTCACCAACTAAATGACAAAAATTTATATTGTAAAATAAATAAAAAGCTGGCAATTTATTGGCTGATGTTACACTTTTATTTATATTATTTTAATATAATTTTGATATATATATCTATACATATAAAGAGTAAAAAAATAAGTTGAATGGTGTGTATGTGCGGCCCAAAATAATAACATTTTATGTAAAATTTTTAATATTATGAGAATAAAGTTCATGGAGAATTTTACTTTTAAGGGTATACATGAAAGTATTTTGGGACAAGGGAGTAGTTTATATATGTAATATTAGAGCTTATCACTTGACAGATTGTACAATACTAAAGGAGAAAAAATCACATGATGATCATGTATTTTTACTTGAATCCAATTTTAGTGCTTTTTCTTTTTAAATTACAATTTTGATACTTTTCCTGTCAATTTTGGTCCTATTCACCAGAAAATTCTATTTTTTGCCGGAAAATTGCCCTAATTTTTTTATTCTTGTCACATCGACGGCAGTGTCGAGTCTCATTTGAATCGTCACTCATCTAGGAAGCAAAACCCCCAATTAATTTCAAATTTTGATTACACTTTCCTCGTAAATTGTAATTTTAAAATCTTAAATTTTGTCAATTTTCATCACTAATTCTGAGTGTTTTACCATGAGGGGAGGATCGAAGCCTATAAGTTTCTTTTTCTTTTGTCAAGCCCGTCATTTTGGTACATTTTCTTGTCATTTTGTACGCTACAACAGATTTTCGATAATTTTTCCGGCTAAAATTTGAATTATCTAGCGAAAATGACATATTTTGTTATCAAAAGGACCACAATTGATAAAATAAAAAGAAAAAGGACCAAATCTGAATTTGGGTAAAATTACAGGATCTTTTTTAAATTATCTCAATACTAAAGTAATAAAAATATTAATTTATATATTTAAAAGTGCTAATAGTAATCATCACATAAACTATTATTATTACATGAAATTATCACTTGACAGAGTGAACCATACACCCAAATTTTTGTCAACTTTTAAATTTATCTTTTAAAAATGAGTTTTAAAATTACACAAAATATGTTTATCAATAATTCACGCATTACGGGGATTATAATTATAACCAATTAAGTACAACAGTATCAAATTAATATTATATTGAAAAGGTTAAACTGGTACATAACTCATATTTCACTTTAATATTTCATCTTGAGTTTCACAGCTTTTAATATGTGACACATGTAATAAATGATATTATAGATCTTTATTAATGATGTATTTTATATTTTTAAGATAATGAAATATAAATTGAAAGTGAAATAAGTGATCCGAATGATATAGGTTACCCAATTATAAGTCAACCAAAACCAGAAATAAAACTACTCAAAAGTTGAAAAAGTTAAAAGAGTTCTAATTAATTACCGTAGAGAGGAAAACCCTATATATTACACAAATAGAACTATTTCATCAAAAACAATCATTTTATTTCAATTAAACCATTTTTTTTATGTTTACTAAATAATTCTATAATCATATCATATTAAAGTCATTCTGATGCATATTATAATTCGCAATAATATTGCATTCAGCATGTGCACATGACTGGGCAGCAATATTTCAGACTACAATTTAATCTTCATTTAATTATTAAGTTGCAAGGTGGCATGAGGATGTGCAAGGTCTTTGTTGTCCTCCTTTCAAAAAGTCGTTGCGGCAGGTAGTCCAATTGACAAGGTTATAATTGAGGAGACGCTTATTACAAGCAATTCAAATAGAAATGAGGATAAAATTATTTTTTTTCTATATCCCTAATATATTTGAGGATGGAATATTTTAATGGTGGTTACACATCAATAGTGTTATGCTCTAATTTTGAAAAAAAAAAAGACAAAAGAAGCTTGTTGATGGTGGTGGTAGTGGATTGTCCACATGAAATTATTGAAAAAAGTGAGACTAGTTAAAGAATTATGTATAAAGACATAAATGTGTAGTTCGGCGTGGGGTGAATGAGCGTCAAGGGTATTGGAAGTGTGTGCAAGCAACCTTGCTGCTCCTACTTGTGACGATGCCAATAGAACCATACCTATTTATAAAGGTTTAACCATTCTCTATTACAATCTACCTTTGGGCTTTACCCTTAGATACAACAACTATTCAAACCCATTGTAAGGTACAAAAATAATTATTATCTTACTTTTTTACCCCTTCTTTTTTTTTTTACTCTTAGATACAATGGGTTTTCTACATTAAATATATCAAAATCCTATCGAATTTGCGTAGGCTTAAGATTTCGTTGTGCTATAGCTATATTTCTGATGATGTCTCTGTAGCATAGGTGTTCTGCATAGCCTACCCAAATTTACTCCTGCAAGGCAATGTCTTGTCATTGCTACATTTTAATCTTCTCTAATCAATTTTCGATCATTGTTTTTGTGTCTGAACCATTTTCCTACACTGTTTGAAGGTAATACTCAAGCCATTCATTCATCTTTTTGGAACGCTTAGCTAAAGAAATTTGAAGAATCCGGTCATATTGCGCTATTTAGGTTTTGGTGATAACGATTCATGTGCTCCGGAGAACCGGCGCAGATGTGACGGTAGCTTCGGTGGAGAAAAAACTCCTCGTTGACTCCCCCCACGGCGTCAAAATTGTCGCCGATGCTCTTATTTTTGACTTTGCGGAGACTACTTTTGATCTTATCTCTCTTCCGGTAAGAGATTTTCTATGTTTTATTAGGGTTTTGGTTTTGGTAAAGTTACACAGAAATAACGTTAGTGTTAAACAGAAATGACGTCAGTGTTAAAATATTCTTTATTTCTTGAATTCCTAGTGTAGTCCGCGAAATCTTGTAAAAATAAGATTTGCTTGTATTGTTTTTCGTCATTCATCAGATCTGAGAGAAACTCGATTTCGGATTTGGTTCATGAGACTTCCCGGAACAGGAATATCATTCCAAAAGCGGTTGCAGTTAGTATTTTCTTTCACCCTGTTAGATTCTAATTTTTTTCGGTTTGGATATAGTTTTATTCCCTGCTTTTCAAGTTTCCACATTTATTTTTGTTCCCTTTTTCGATTTTTCAGACGCAGACTGAAAATTCTGCCTCAGTAGCTTCGAAGCCCGGGTAAAAATTTTGAAATCTTATTATAAATATCTTAAATGTACTTTTTTTTTTTTTTTGCAACATTTCTAAGATATTGGGAGGACAGTAATGTGACTTGTTTTTTTTCTGCATATTTAGAATTGTACTATTTTCCTGAACAATGTTTTATTAATCGCTGGTCGGGGTGAACAACTTCAACGATTGCATCTTCTACTTTGAAAAAATAATGAGAAATTGAAAACTAGTTGCATACTGTTTTGTTTTGATTTTAGATTTTTTGCTTTAATATCATAACAAATATTCTACTTAAAGCTTGTTTCGGATCTTGTTTTTTTAGTGAAAAAAATCGAAGAAGAATAAAGAACGGCAATATTCATGAAAACAATGCGTCTTTAGTTTATCAAAATTTAAAGAATAAATTATTTGCTCTGATGTGGTTGATATTTGTCAATACGATAAGAAAATATGGTATCTAGGGCGCCTTAAAGTTGATATCTTGTTCTAATTGCTTTTCAATAATATGTTAATCTGTTATAAGAATCTGATTGCCTGTATACAGTATACCTAACAGGTTCAAGAAATCCTTATGTCTACTGTGGGCAATTCAACAAACATTTTCTGGCATGAATGTCCTGTAGGGAGGGTTGACCGGCAAAAGCTGCTCAATCAACAAGGATGTATTGTATGGATTACTGGATTAAGTGGATCAGGTGAACGTTAGACTTATATTTCATGGTTTTCGTTGTGTTATCATATTAGATCACATATTAATGAGAGTGTTTGCCTAGTGATGCGAACTCAGTATTTCAATATTGGTCCACTAACTTTTTGGACTTAGTTTTCGAAATTCTTAGTTCTTTTTTTAAGTGTTTAGTTTGTTAGTTTGTTAGCAAGTTAGTTGAACTTCTATATAATTTTTTGTATGCTCATTCTTTGGAAATAATGAGAAAATTGATTAGCTTCCATAGCTTTCTTCTTTGCAAATTCTTTGCAAAATTATCGATAACTTGCCGGCCTGAGTTGGGGTTACGATAAATCGAAATTTCACGTTGCGGTTCTCATCACCTAGATTGGACCTATAGTTGACCCAACATAGTAAGACAAAGGCTTAGTTTTTTTTTGTTCTTGTATCAAAGTCATCCAGTGGTGGTAGTGCTCTAGATATATATCCTTGAGAGTAAGTTTATGCTTGTTGAGCTGACATTATTTTTCACTTCATCTCTTACTGTTGAGCTGACATTTTTGCACTTCATCCTGTCCTCATCACCACTTGGAGAATATTGCATCATCATGGATATATGATGCTCTTTCCATTATTGAGTTGATTAGGCCTTGAAACGAATAGTATACGGTTTCTGCTACTCAGGTAGGAGTGTTTAACTTGTGATTTCAATGCTGATTTGGAGATAATTTCATAAATAGTCCTGTAACTTTGCTCAATTCCAGATTTGGTCCTTTTTCTTTTTATTTTATCAATTGTGGTCCTTTTGATATCAAAATAGGCCCTTTTAGCTGGATAATTCAATTTTTGACCGAAAAAATTACCGAAAAATGGCCGGATATCGATTGTAGCATACAAAATGACACGAAAATGTACCAAAATGACGAGCTCGACAAGAGAAAAAGAAACTTATAGGCCTCGACCCCCCCTCATCATAAAACACTCGAAATTAGTGATGAAAATTTACAAAATTTATGATTTTAAAATTGCAATTTACGAGGAAGGTGTAATCGAAATTTGAAATTAATTGAGGGCTTTGCTTCCTGGATGAGTGACGAATCAAATGAGACTTGATACGGCCGTCCACGTGACAATAATACAAAATAAGGGCAATTTTCCGGCAAAAATTAAAAATTTTCGGTGAAAAGGACCAAAATTGAGACCAAAAGGATCAAAATTGATAAATTAAAAAGAAAAAGGACTAAAGTTGGATTCAAGTAAAGATACAGGACCGTTTGTGATTTTTTCTCGCTGATTTGATCTGACGCGTTCAATGTTAATTTGGACTGGCTTAAGGTAGTTTGGTTTGTGAAATACGATTTCAGGAGTGTATATCATCTTTTATGCTTATGTTTGAGAGAGAGGTTAAGATAGTCATTGCATTGAGGAAAATACGGGGCATGTTAGTGCATCCAAATTTCCAGCCCATCTTTGTTCAAATTTATTTGGCCAATTCAACCTGAGTGGTTCGTTGGATTTAATTGAAAGGTTTGGCTAGGTGAAGTTTTTTCTTTGCTTGATTGCAGCACAAGATGGAAGAATTGAAGGGTCAATTAGAAATAAAGAAAAATCAATTTTACAGTATAGTAGCTAAGACATCTGAAATGAAAAGAATGAGAGAGGATTTGCAGCAAAGTCTTTCTATTGTATGGTAGTTCTTTGGAATTTTGCATTGTTCTGGAATTTTAAAGTATTTACCTAAAGTGCTAATGCTACTATTTTCTACTAATAGTCAAAGACTTGAACAAGTGTAGCTTTTGCTCATTTCTCCCGCTTTCTTAGAATTCTAATTTTGTCATTCTCTTCATGCGAGAAAAAACCTGTTGTCTCATGTACTGTGCTCCTACACAATCTCTCAGTATTTTCTTCCCATTCTCAAGTTAGCTGCAAATTATTATTTTTCTCATCTGGCTAGTTAATTGGAGTCAAAAACCAATTTGGTCTCACAACTCTGGCTTCTTCCGCAAAATGTCCCAAAATATTTCAAATTTTCAATTTTGTCCCATAACTCACCAAGTAGTCCGATTTTAGTCCCATTTTCACTGGAAAAATGCAAACGACGTCGTTTCACCATTTCAATTTTTGTCCCATAACTCATCAGGTAGTCCGATTTTAGTCCCAAAAATGTACTTTTCCGGCGAAAATGGGATTGAAATCGGACTACTTGGTGAGTTATGGGACAAAATTGAAAATTTAAAATATTTTGGGACCTTTTGCGGAAAAAGTCAGAGTTATGGGACCAAATAGGTTTTTAACTCAGTTAATTGTATTTCTTATAAGAAACTTCTGAACTTGTTATCTTTTATGTTCAGCAATATCAAATTTTCACCAAGTCATGTAGAGTTTGTGGTGGCGTCGGTTTTATGATTAAGATCCTTATGTTTAAAGATTTTGCTCTAGGCTTTGAAGGAGAAGTATGAGCTAGGCAGTCTGAAAAGATGCTTCAGCGGGTCAAATCAGTGGAGCAACAGATTCAAGATTCACATGAGCAGTATATAAAAAATACACAGGTAATACATACTTGGTCTTTTCTTTGCTTCCTGGCATATGATACTGCAAATATGCCAGTAATATCTGTTTGCAATAGGCTGAAGAAAATGAGATGGAGGAAAGGCTGAAGGAACTTCAAGTTGTAGTTGACGAAGCTAATTTTAACATTCAGAGGTAACATTTTAAAGTGTTATTTTTTCTATGTGCTGGATTTTGTGCTTAACTTCACTTGGAATTTGGTAGTTTTTTGATTTGAATTAAATGATTAATTAGATTGAAGGAAGACGAGGATGAATTGACCCAAATGATAGCTATGGTAGAAAATGAAATCGTTAAAATTGCCAATCAGGTACGAAAACGTACTGTGCTCTGTATGGTTATGGTGTTTCATGACTTTTCAACTCTTTGTGCATCTTTTACATTATACTCCCTCTGTCCCACCAGAATGTGCACAGTTGACCTTTCAACGATTTTTGTGTGAGAATTATTTTATAGTAATATGTGTTCAAAAGTTATTTTACATGAATGGTATGCTATCATCATCTCGTAAGTGACTCTCCAGTAAGGAGAATTTTGGTCATCCATTTACGAAGACAAAATTGGGTATAACAACTTTGGAATGCACTTTGCTGAGCTGTACAGGTTCTTGTAATATGTTACTCCCAGATGTTGGACAAGGAAATATAAAGGCATAATGATAAGAAGAATGATTTCAGTGATTGAATTCTTGAAACTTGGGGGTAGATATTAGCATTTTCACGGGGTTCGAGCGCAAATTAAGAAAATTTCTCTAGGTAGAGTGTTGTATTATGTAATCGTGATTAGTACTTTTGATTAATTGCACAGGATGAAGCTCAATTCATATTTGTAAGGTTTTGTGCATTCATTAAATGTTGTGTGCATATACATGACCATGTGTGCATACATGTAATGACATGTGCATATATATATGTTCATGTACATATATATTATTGTTTCGAGCTGGTATATATACGTAGAAGCTCGTTATATTTTACCTACATTATTAGACCATGTTTCCAGTTAACTTTTTAAACAAGTATAAAAATAATGTTTACCAATTTGAAAATGTGCAAATGTCGAGACATATATGCATATATTCCCACCAATGTGCACACGTCGAGATATATATGCACATGCCAATAAAAATGTGAAAAAACACAATTTTGACACTAATTTGAAATTTACTTGTCTAAAATTATAACTGAAATTGTACATATCTAACTCATTATCTAAGAATTCAACCAAATTGATAGAAATTCTACAAAGTATGTTAAATCTCAATAAACAGAATATTTCATTGTTGATCTTGTAAAATGTTAAAGGTGTTTTTATATTGAAAAATATATGATTAAAATGTTAATTACATTTTCAATTTTATCTAATAATAAAAGGTAATATATATACATATATATATATATATATATGATTCCTGTAGTGATTTGCTCACTAAATATATTTTTGTAATTTTTTACACTCTAACAAGGTCCATAAATGCCGATTAGTACAATGCCAATCAACTACCTCGCCCGAGACTGAAGGAAATTTCGTCGGAAACAATGGCAACCACCACCAATGGCAACAATGGCAACTAAATCATCCTTTCAATCATTCTCCTATGTCATAACCAACAACAACTCTTTTTTGTTCATGCTTTTCAAAATTAGAGCACATGTGCATATATATATATATTCATATACATATATATTATTGTTGTTACCTGGTATATATACGTAGAAGCTCATTATATTTTACCTACATTATTGGAACATATTTCCAGTTAACTATTTAAACAAGTATAAAAATAATGTTTACCAATTTGAAAATGTGCAAATGTCGAGACATATATGCCCATATTCCCACCAATATGCACACATCGAGATATATATGTACACATTTCCACCGATGTGCACACATCGAGGTATATGTGCACATGCCAATAAAAATGTGAAAAAACACAACTTTGACACTAATTTGAAATTTGCGTGTAACTGAAATTGCACATATCTAACTCATTATCTAAGAATTCAACCAAATTGATAGAAATTCTACAAAGTATGTTATTATTCAAGGTTCTACAAGTAGGTTTCTTAACATCTGCAGAAAAACAAGACATTCATCAGTAGATTTCTTACAATCCATGGAGACATTGCTAATTAATAAATCAAATAACAAAAAACAAACACCCATCTTTATAGTGTAGTATGTTTTGGAGTTAGCAGTTTGTCTTATAAACTCACCATCAAATGTTTGCAAATGCAATAAAAATTAAATTTAGAATCAGCAAAAAAGCTTAGACAAGCTAAGTAGTTTCTTTGCCAGAAGAAGATGATCAATATTTTTTAAGAATCACTTTTGCAGTTGGAGAGGATCTTGGAATGCACAACAATCTCTCTGCTACTTCAAACCAAGTGATATCAACTCTTTTCAGTTGCTGCATAAAGGTCTTGGATAGCTTTCTTTCAAACTCCGGTGGATACTGAGTTTGGTCTTTGACGTCTAACATCTTTACATTAGGGAAAACCTTAGTATGATTTCTATGCAATGCACACCTGATAAGATAGATTGAATTTCAAAAGCTAATTAAATATTATACAGAGAATTTTCAAGTACTTAAGAAGATATTTAAAAGAACCCAAACCTGAACACACCAATATGATAATGTGACTTTATCTACATGTTTGAAAGTTGAAAAAAATTGCCTCAATGTTTCTTCAAGCAATTCATTCCCACGAGTATAATCATATGAACCATTAAAACCAAGAGTGACATCAGTTAACATAGATGTGACATTTGTAAACAAATAATTTGAATACAAAACTCCTGAAAGTGCCAATACTTCAAAATTTCCGGTAAAACCATGTCCAGACCCATTATTTCATTTTCAAAGATTCCATGAAGTGGTATAACCATATAACGAGCATTCACCTGTGCCATAGCCAGGATATTATTGCAGGTCCGAAGGCAGAATTCGTCGTAGATGCGAAATTTATCATCGTTGGCCGCTGCTCCTTCCATTCGAGTGAGTCGTTTCTGATTAGCTGATGGTGGTGGAGCCGGTAACCATCGCCGCTGCCGGTGGAAGTATAATCCAGATAGAAAGATCTCAAATGGAAACTTAAACAAGAAAGAAAGAAAGGCGCTGGCTACGATATGGAGGTGGAGAAGGAGGCGCGGTGGCCGTGCAGCGGCGTCGCCTGTTGGTCGTGGGTCGAAAGGGGGGTGTTTGAAGGGATGTGGATTCTCTACAAAGCTTAAACCCATAGTATGATTTGCTGCACAAAACTATTTGAGATTTGGGAACGAAAGAATGTGACGAAATCTGGATGTGTATGTAAGAAATATTTGATCCAAGATTTTTGAGTGTAAAACTTTCTTTAAAATACCAGTGTTTACAGTAGATTGGCAGCAAGTTATCAAATATTTCATCCAAGATTTTGTTTTGAATTTGTTGATATAATTTGTCACATGTTGTCAGCCCTAGTTTTCGTAAAGTCTTCTTCGTTTTCTTGATGAATAGTGTTGTTGATCCTTTCCATTTTGCATTGAATCACTGCTTATCAGCTAAGGGTTAGTTCAGGAATTTCATGTCCCTAATTGTATGTAAGAGTAACTCTAAATAGTGAAGGTATTTTAGATTCATTTTGTTGGGTAGATTGTACCTGAGAGTGAATGAGCCATTTATAAACCCATTTTTCTTATGTTTTTAAAGTTTGTATATTTTTTATGATGATTTTCTTGATGTGCTTCTCTATTTATATATCCTGACTGACGTCATCAATAATTGCTTGCTTAATTTTTCCAAGATATGTATAGAACTAATGTACAAAATTTATTTAGAATGTCACTGCAACATATCAACTAATTTTGTCAGTAATGGTATTTTGACTGGTCAAGTACAACTTGCAATGGACGTGAAATTAGAAGGGCGGCACACAGAATTTAATAGAATCTCAAATAAGTATCATATTGTATGTGACCTTTTCAAAATTGCATGACAGAATTTATCTATCCCAATTTTTTTTTTTGGGACGGTTGCTAAACGATGTGTATGTTTCCTGTTGTGTATATCATATATAACGTATAATGTTAATGTCAATTCCATTTTTAAATTTTAATCTTCTTTCTAGTATTGTCTTTTGTAACATAAAAATTTGAATTTCTCAAAAATTTCTTGTTCACCTATTAGTAACATGTATATCGAGTAATTAATCTACAATTTATTTCTCATTCATATCCATTCATATGACGTCTAGCTATATGTGATTCATATTAAGTCTACTATATAAAGTCTTTCATTCTCTGACTAAAAAAATAAGTCTTTCCATTCTCATATGGAGATAAAATCATAGACCTACCAATAATTTTTAATTTGAACTTGTAAATAATTGTGAAATTAATTCATTTTTAATTCTCAATTTTTCCTTTTGGAGAGTAGACCCAATGTATGAACAGTTTAATTTGTGAGAAGTTGTTTTTTTGTAGGAATTGAATCCAGGATTTGAACATGAAACAAAAGTTCTAATGATATGAAATAATTTCATCTCATCTAATATTTCGACTTATAGAAAGTCGTAAAATTAATTTATTCATATAAATTCTCTACATGAGAATTACACACTACTTTTCCACATATTAAGCCCATTATTATAATCACGCAACCTTATCCACATGTATACTATTACAAACTTTCTTTCACGCATGTTTATGTAAGAACGAACATATTTCATTAGTTCATCCTTATTATTAAGAAATACATAATAATTATCATGCAACTAGTTAACGGTTAGGACCAAATATGCATGTAAAAGGACTATTTACAAATATAGGGACCAACTGTGAAATTGAAAAATTCCTACAGGACCAAATGTACAATTAACATAATAATTATCGCGCAACTAGTGATGCTTTGGGGGAGGAGGCACTAGAGGACGACGAACAAAAGGAGGAACAGGAGCTGGAATAATAATGATATGCACCTTCCTCTTCTCAGCTGAGTGTGTCAAAACAACAAACATGTTAGTTGAATCAATTATTAATTAACCTCCCTCAAATAAATAAATAAATAAATAAACATGTAAAAGAGAAGAAGAGCCTACATGCTTCGTGGGTATTGGTAGTGTGTGCAAGCACCCTTGCTGCTCCCACTTGTGACGATACCAAAAGAACCATACATATAATTATGCCTATAAAACCAATTATTTTGAAACCCATCTCTCTTATGTTTTTAAAAGTCGATGTATTTCTTTATGATAATTTTCTGAATCATGTGATTCTCTATTTATACTATGTTTTGTAATGTCGACTGACGTCATCAATAATTGCCTCTCTGATATCATCTTTTACAAATGTTGTGGAAAAGATAAGGAATTAGTTTTCCAAGATTTTTTTTTATTTTTTTTTGACGGGTTTCCAAGATATTACCATTAATAAGAATGGATGAAAATTAATGTGATCGAGATCGATACATGAATTGATATCATGTTTATAATATCATATATAATTTTTTCATGAATCGTATTTTGATTTGTCTGCAACTTGCAATGACTCTAGGCAGACCATATTAGAAGGGCTCACAAAATTTAATTGCATCTCAAATAATTGTTACGAATAGTATTATTTGACCTTTTCAAACTTGCAATGATATTATACACTACTTGGTTGAGCAAATATCCTCTTTAAAATAATTTATAAGATAAATTAAGGAGGTTTGATAACTACGTCTGGACGGTTGTGTCTAGTGGTGTCTCTAAATGTCTGATTTTCATATAAAATTATGTATTTGATACAAATTGTTAGTTGGGGCCGACTCAATAAGTAACTCACTCAACAGTGAAATTCATATCAATAAAATATACATACACTTTGTAACATAATGAATTCTACAAAAAATTAAAATTATTTGCATATAAATTAGTAAAGCACATATTTTAACCGATTTTTAATTTTTAATCAATTTCAACAAGGTTTTTTCTACTTTCATTTGCATTAAAATTGGGTCATGTACTCATGCTAGTTATTAAAGCAAGACTCAATTCACATAAAATTGAAAGTCTGGACGTATAGAACTCAATTGTTCAAACTAACTAAAAAATAATCGGACTTAATTAAAAGGAATATATACAGGACACGCTGTGGACATGTCAATGACATTGATTGATATAGTGTCTTGTCCTCACCTTCTCCTGTGAGTCATGGAGAATCATATATGCCAAGTGGAAGAGGTAAATTATCTTGTATCATCATGGAGTTAGTACCATACGCCCAAATTTTTGTAAAGTTTTAAAATTATATTTTGAAAATGAGTTTTAAAATTACACAAAATATGTTTGTCAATAATATTCACGCATTCACAGGGACTAATTAGAACCAATTAATATCAAAATTAATTTTATAGAAAAGGTTAAACTGATATATAACTCATATATATATATATATATATATATATATATATATATATATATATTCACTTTACGGTTTTCATTCTACTTTTACTACGTGACACATGCAATAAATGATACTCCCTCCGTCCACTAAATCTATGCTCACTTGCCTTATTTGGACGTCCACTAAAATTATGCTCATTCTATTTAAGGAAATAACACATTTAATTTATACCCTTTTTAGAATCACATAATTACACAAATGCCACTCAATTATTCTTACAACTTAAAATCTAATTAACACAAATTAAAACTAATTAGTCTAACCCAGCCCAGTTACTTAAACTAACCCAGCCCACTAAACTAACCCAGCCCACTAATTAAACCAACCAAACAAAACCTAGGTCTCTCTCTGTCGATTTATTACCCCAGCCACTCTCTCTCTCTCATGTTCTTGAAAGTTCGTCTCCTACCTCTGAAACCCTAGCCGCCTCCCACAAAGCCGCCTCTCCCTCTCTTCTCCGATATGTTTTCCGATGCAAAACCCTCCGATTCACCGATTAAAACTACCGATATGTCGGATTCTCCGATTATTTTGTGCGGTTTTTTCGAATCGGCCACCACCGCCTCATGCACACACTCTGTCAATACCCCTTTCTTCGATACGCCTCCATCAACCCACTAGCGACATCCCTTGGTCGGTTTCATCTACCTTCAAAACTCCTCTCTCTGATTCCCCCCCTTAAACTGACCCATCTCACCGATTGTAACACAGTGGTGCCCGATTCAGTGATGTATGATGGTTTGGTGTCTGATTCAGTTATGGTAGAGGGTTTGGTGTCCGATTCAGTGATGGTAGAGGGTTTGGTGTCCGAGTCAGTGGTGGACGAGGGTTTGGTGGCCGATCCAGTGATGGACGAGGGTTTGGTGGCTGATCCAGTGGTGGACGAGGGTTTGGTGACCGATTCCCGTGTTGGTGATGACTACTCGAAAATTTGGGGCGACTTTTGTGGGCCATTTTGCCTTGAATTGCGTCAGTATATGGTTGATAGATACATAGTGTGGGTTCTAGGGGAAAAAGTGCTCTTGAAATAGGTCATCTCTGATATCTCTTCTAATTTATGCTCAATTTGTGATATTTGTTCTAAAATGCAAGAGTTGTGCTGTGTGATTTTGAAATGGTACTGAAATGATGATTGCATGTATATTTTGAACATGTTTAAATTGTTTAATGCCATCACTATTCATCTCAGTCTAGTTTGGAGGCTTAAACTGACCCTATGATGCAGTTTGAGTCTTTTTCTGAGGGTTTAGTGATTAGTGTGAAAATTGCATGATTAGTGCGTATTTAACTGTCTCAATTTAATATTATTTTCATATTAATTCACATTTAATTTGCTTAATTGCATTTAATTATTTGATTTGGTGCTTTGAGTGTTTAATTGTAGGTTGAGGCGAACTTTTAGTGCAAATTGAGGAAATTTAACGTATTCAATTCAATGGAGCAATTATATGAGTGGAAAGAGGGCCGAGAGACGAGCGCAATGCAAAAAGAATCGGGTCAAACAGATGTCGTACGCAAAAGATACGGCCGAACGAGGTTGTGGTAGACAAAACAAAACAGACGCATGCACCCATCAGACTGGCGCATGCACCCACCAGCGAGTATACCCTACACCCACAAATCGGATGAGTTCACCCATCGTTTTTCCACAGATCCGAAGCGCACCAGCGGCAGCCCCAAATCACCAGCAGTTATTTCCACCATCAATCAACCACCAAACAGCCTCCAACCACCACTCTCCGCCGTCAATCGTCGACAACCCAACCACCCATCATCGGCGCGCCACACTTCCAGCGCCTCCATTCGCCATCCACCGCCATAGCCGCCACCACGAACCAGCGCACCACCGTCGCCGTTCCAATCGCCGTCGTGTCATACGCTCCAGCGCGCCGCCGGTTTGTCGCCGTCAAAGCCAGGCACCCCTCGTGCGACGCTTCACCACCATGTCACAGCCTCAATCCGACACGCCTCGTTCCAGCGCAGAAAAGCCCCAAATCTCTCAGCGCCATTCATCATTCAACTCGATCCGAGCCGTGGTCGCCACAACCGAGTTGAGGCAAATGACAGGGGACAAAATGTTTCGACATTGAAACCAACTCGGCCCAGCCTTCTTCACTCGACCCGAGTGCCAATGTTCCAACCGAGTTGAAAGCTACAGTAATCTGTTGCGTTCTTTTTTCTCAATTTTCACATATTTTGAGGGCCCAATTGCAATAACTTAAAACTTATTCCAAAACCCCACTATATATACTCTTTATTCAGATTTTCATAGGAGAACCACACACAATACACAACACACAATTAGATAGGGAATTTGATAGGATTAAACATACATAGTTTCACATAGTAGTAGGTGTTTTTCATTTTTCTTTTAATTTCTTGCAAATTAGAGATAGATTTTAATTCAATCAAGTGTATTTACACATTGAAGGTGATACCCATCCTTAATCTCTTTATTCTAATGGTTTATTTCTTTATTCTCATGCTTTCTTCTCCTTCAATTTTCTTGAGTTTCATGGGTTTTATTATTTCTTTCTTTATTGCTATGGGTTTTGTTATTTTGATCATGATTGGCTAAAACTCTTATGTGCTTGGGTGTATTGACCCTTAGATGAATTGATTTTGGTGATTTTATGATTGGGTGTTCATTTATTGAGGTGATTACTTGTCTTAATGATGCTTTGTATGATTTAATTGCTTAAGTGAGCCTTGATCTTGTGTTTATTGGTTTAATTTTCTCAAGGATACTTGGTTTATTGAATTGATGCATAGGTGTTAGGTTTACTTTTGTGATTGAAGTGAATATTTGGTTAACTCAAGGATACTTGGTTAATTAATTAGAACCTCATTAAGGCACATTGATTACTTGTTGTTATGCTTGTAATTAGTGAGAGGGTGAGAGTGTTGTCTCTCACATTCCTACATGCTTCCTTGATCATTTAGAACCTAGACTTATCCAGCACGGTTTTATTTGAATTATTTGTTGGTTATCCCTATTATCCCTCTTTGAATGAGCACTTTATTATTTATGATCTGAAATTGACGAGTCTTTGGTGATTTGCACCCGAGCACTACTATCTCTTTCTTGGTATTCCTTGTTTATTGTTTCGTTTAATTCTTGTTGAAATTTGTGTTGTTCTTTTGTTGCTTTAATTTTGCAATCTTGACTAGCTGCTATAATCTTTGAAAACGTGCAATTTCATGGCTTCATTTCACTCCTAGTCCCTTAGGTTCGATATATTTGGTCGTAATTTCTTATCCACTAGAATTACACTACGATCATTTAGATGGTATAATTATTGTGCTCTGAAACTGTTATGTTGGTGATGATGTGGATGTTGATTCTGATATTGATTGTTGAGCATGCTTAAATTATTTAATGCCACCACTATTCATCTCAGTCTAGTTTGGAGGCTTAAACTGACCCTATGATGCAGTTTGAGTCTTTTTCTGAGGGTTTAGATGGTATAATTATTGTGCTCTGAAACTGTTATGTTGGTGATGATGTGGATGTTGATTCTGATATTGATTGTTGAGCATGCTTAAATTGTTTAATGCCACCACTATTCATCTCAGTCTAGTTTGGAGGCTTAAACTTACCCTATGATGCAGTTTGAGTCTTTTCTGAGGGTTTTAAATATGTAATGGTGCTTTTAATACTGGTAGTTGTATTTAATCCCATCAGATTGAGACTGATATTGTCCTTAATAGCCTGTAATTTGAGTTTTATGATGGTAAGTGTAGTGATGTATATGCTCTAATTGTAGGCATTTTGGAAGTATTCATTCATTCATAGTCTAGAAAATGATTAGTTCATTCAAAACAATATTGTTTCATTCATTCACAAAAACTAATTCATTCATTCATTCATGGTCACAAATATACCTACATTCATTCACAAAAAGATTGACCCTAAGCTAGTGCTTACAGCTTAAACACATTGTATGTTGTCCAATGTTTAAGCTGTAACCATTATAAAAGTTTTATACTGCATTCGTACAAAAGAGCTACATCTTGCATGTTTATGCCAACCACATCAAATCTTGCACTAGAGTTTGAAAATCATATGCACACTCACATTGATTCTCAGGCTGTCTTAAATATTCAATGCATTCCTTGAGTAGTTGTTGATCAACTTGTAGGCATTCTGGAAGTCTTCCTTCTCTTATTAGTCTTTCCTTGCTCATGTGGGGCAGCTTGTAAGAGTTGTGACCCTTGCATATCATTATCTCAATTAAGCAATTCGGTAGACTTAGAAAAACATTATTCAATGTGATGTGGGTCAGTTTTTCATATGAAAGCATAACATTTTTAACTAGATCATCAACATTGTATGATGCTGTTTCTACTTGCAAACTCTGGATTGCTCTAAACCACCCTAAATCATTAATGTTAGTATCAGGGGAATTAGCATGCTAACAAACCAGATGGATATTAAATCCATCTGAGCTTGCAGCAACCCTGAAATCAGTGTCATTGTCATTAATATGTGGTCTGACATTGTCCTGCTGAATAAATATGTCCCTTGTTGCAGTAGTTGGCCATTTCTCCTTGATTGCTGGTATTATCTGACAAAGTAATGTAACCAACATGACTATTTGTGTTTAGGATACTTGCTTTGTCATGCACTATATGATGAGAATATTCTGATAGTGATAAAAATGAAAAATAATGAACCTGATTGATTAAGCAATCTTTGATGACATCCTTGTTGATTGCTTCAATTGGTTTTGTTTCGAATGTGCCCTTCACTCTGTTTTTGTTGTTCCTTTTTGCTGCTTCTTGTTTGATGAATGGGAATATCCCAATTTTACCATCAAATAACAGCTCACCATCACTTGTATATTGTGGTCTAGCCACTGCACATATGAACATTAGTTTTGTGATGAATCTCTTGCTTTTACATGATCTGTATGACTCATTTTCACCTGGAACCAAGTAGTATCTCTCACTCTGTTTTGAGATATAAAACTATTTTTCATCAATATGAATTGTGTTGTGCATGCCCTTGAACTTGACAATGTTGGCAGCTCTATCATACTCTAGTGTGCTTAAGCTGAATTTCAATCTCTGAAGCTTGTTTTGAGTGGTCAAATCTGGCTTGATAGCATTTGTATGTGCTCTGATTAGTCCATTTTTAACCCAATTGCACACTGCACTCTTGCTCACACCCATCTCTTTAGCTATTCTTCTATAGGTAGACCTCTTTTGTAATGGTAGATTCATCAATTTCTCAGTATCCAGCTTTGATGTATCATGATGTGTTGACCATTTTGTTGCTTCAAAAATTACAGGCTTACCTTCATTGATTTTTTTTTTGGTTGCAGCCCAAATGGAGGTGACAGACCTTCTTGAGATGTTAAATCTCTCTGCAGTCTCTTTGATCTTCCCTTTTGTGAGCTTTCCATTGGTAGAATTTTCAAGCAGAAGTTGAGCTGCTTATGTCTTCAACTCAGCAGATAAATTTGAACCAACTTTTCTCATTTATGGTGTTTTTTGATAAATTATGTAATGGTGCTTTGAATGCTGGTAGTTGTATTCATGGTAGGTATTTAGATGGGAAAACATCATTTTTTATATTGGAGGGAATTCCAAAACTTTAATCCCATCAGATTGTATTAGTAGGAGTAGAGGAAAATATGCAGAAAATGTCAAATCAGCCTTTAAGACTGATTTTCTTTTGATTAATTTATTAGTGAAATTCCCTCCACTTTGATTTTGGAGGGAATAGTTAAATTTTAATCAGGTTTCTACCTTTAATTAATGGCATCAGAATGGGTCGAAAATACCCCCCAAAAAAGTTGACTTTTTGAATTATTTTGATTATTTAAATGGGTTGCATTAAAACTTGTGCCCAACCCTATGGACATTGTTTTAATGGACAGAGGGAGTATTATAGATTATTATTAATGATGCATTTTATATTTTTAAGATTGATAATGAAATATAAATTGAAACACTAGAATGAAATACGTGATCCAAATGATATAGGTCACCCAATAAGTCAACCAAAACCGAAATAAAACTACTCCAAAGTTGAAAAAGTTCTAATTACGAATGAGAGGAAAACCCTTTTACACAAAGAGGAGAACTATTTTATTAAAAACAATCATTTTATTTCAATTAAACCACTTTTTATGTTTTCTAATAAAAAAATAATAATAAACCATATTAAAGTCATTCTGAGGCATATTATAATTCGCAGTAATATTGCATTCAGCATGTGCACCTGACTGGCCACCAATATTTCAGACTACAATTTGATCTTTATTTAATTACTCCCTTCGGCCCGTGATGATTTTCACATGTGAAGTGACACACTTATTAAGAAAATTCAATTAATGTAGGAGAGAGAATAAAGTGTAAGGGTATTTTGGGTGGTTGAATGAGATAAAGTGTAGGAGAGAGAATAAAGTAGAATAAATCATGAGTGATATTTTTGAAATATAAATGATATTGTGAGGGTGTAGTTTATGGAGAGTATTCCATTTTAAGGGTGTGAAAGAAATTTTGAGACGAACTAAAAATGAAAGTGTGGAAGTAATCATGGGATGGAGGGAGTATTATGTTGCAAGGTGGCATGAGGATGTGCAATGTCTTTGTAGTCCTCCTTTCAAAAAGTCGTTGCGAAAAAATTGACATGGTAGAATCGAGATGTTTATTAAAAGCAATTCAATTTAACGGAATGAAATTATCTTTTTCCTCCATACTGTTAGAGACTGTTTGTTTTATGGTATTAAAATTTAGGAATTATAACTATTAGGTACTATGTTTAAGAATTAATTACTATGAGGTACTATGTGAAAAAGCAAATACTAGGAGATACAATCAGTTTTTTACATTTTTCATTTTATCCCTATGAGTCACAATTTTCATTCTCTCTCCTCACACACGCTTTCCTATCTATTCTCTCTCAATTCTCTCATTTTCAGTTTCTCACACCTCACTCTCTCTCTCTGTTGAACGTCCCGATGGATCTCCTTTTCACAAACAAATGGATTCTTCACATGGTGGAATTAGATCGGGTGAAGAAGAAATCTACAACTCTCAAAAGGGAAAGAAGCAATACCATCGTCATACCACCCAACAAATCCAACAGCTAAAAGTGTACTGTTGAACTTTG
This sequence comes from Paraleonurus japonicus, assembly GCA_030762865.1. Lineage (NCBI taxonomy): Eukaryota > Viridiplantae > Streptophyta > Magnoliopsida > Lamiales > Lamiaceae > Paraleonurus > Paraleonurus japonicus. The sequence continues at coordinate 37,513,893 of CM061059.1, read as the reverse complement.
AAACTCTCCGATCCGCCGCGGATGGACGTGACGCGCGACGGCGGCGCTGGGAAGAAGAGCGGCGACGGCGGGGCTGAGACGAGTGAAGGCGCGAGAAGAAGCTGCCGCCGTGTATGCCTTCCAGATCTGTGCGCACCGCGTCCCTTCGGCCACTGCCGATTTCCAGATCTGTGCTCGCCGTCCCTTCGGCCACTACCGAATCCATGTCCACACCCTCACACTCATCTCGCTCCTCACTCATCGGACTCACGCCGATTTTCTTGTTGTTTATATCGAAGATTCATGTCGAATTCAACATGGATATATGGTCTTTGTAAGTGTTGGTTGTATATGCAAGTTCTGGATTGTTTCTTAATCGGTTTTGGTTTGATTTTCTTGTTTTTTCGTCACATGTGCAACATATACTGCAAATGTGCAACATTTACTGCACATGTGCAACAACAATTTTGTGTTGTAATAGTGCTTTTAGTATGCAAAATTGAAACCACCGAATTCATTGTTATGATGCTCACCTGTTTACGTTTGGCATTGAATTTTAATACTTCCCTAGATTATATATAATTATTTTTATAGCAGCTACCTTGATTATTGTCCAAGAAGTTCTTTAAATCCATTTACAAATCAAAGAACTAAAAGTGAATAAATATGAATGTTTGTTCAATAAGATGTCAAAAAGGGGACATCTATAATGTGCAGAAAAAAAAATATGAATGTTTGTTCAAAAAGAGGCCAAAAAGGGGAATTCTATAAACTGAGACAATAATGTGCAGAAAAAAATACTTCTGGATAATAATGTAGAACGTCCAATCTCAAAAGGCAAAAGGGGGAATCTCAAAAAGTAAAAAGGTGAAATAAAACCAGTCTGTGTTGCAGAAGAAAATGGGGAAGCGTAATGGACCAAATGTGCGGAATGTTTACTATTTCAAAAAGGTTAAAGTAAGGACAAATTGGGTAGAAGGATTTAAAGTTTTATAGCTGGAAGTAATTTGGTGAAATGTAGTACCTTATAGTGTTAGGGGGTATAATATTGTAGTGGAGAGTTACTCTCCCTAAAATTTAAGAAATATTAAATCATATGATAAATTTGAAGGTATTTGAAAGAATATTTCTTGATATTACAAATATCACATGAGAGGTAGTATGCAAAATCATTCTAAAATGAGAAACGAAATTGCGGGCGTTCATTTTTTAACGGCTAAAGGGAAACTAAATCAATACTAATAAACACTGAAAAATGAGGGATACTTTTTCATATCCCTTGCTAGCGCACTACAAAAATACTAAAAATTAGAGACGAAATTTTCCGTCACAATATTTAAGAAATTTGTCGTTAATTAAATTGTGACGGATTTCCGTCATTAAATTGTTGTCTCAGTTTTCCTCGTCGCTAATTTTTAGTGACGGATTTTAATCCGTCAGCAAATTTATTGAGGAAAAATCCATCATTAACTTTATTTCCGTCATTAATTTCTGTCATAAAACCAAACTATTACGAAAAATTACCAACAAATTTTATTTTTTTACCGACGGAAATATCTGTCACTATTTTATTTTATAATTGTTTTTAAAAAGTATTATAATGGATAATTCCGTCCTTATTTTAATATGTTCGTCTTTGAGACGTGTTCGTATTTTTATGTAATACATTCGCCGGGATTTAATATAAAATCAACGGAGTTCGTAATATCGTTGAAAACTTTTCTGCATCAGTTGATATATATATATATATATATATATATATATATATATATATTTGAGCTCAATTATTTCGTAGTATTAATTTCTTCCTCTGAAGACGAGATTGACTCCGATTCGAGGACAAATCCTTTTAAATGGGAGAGAACGATGGAGAAGAGAACACAATAGAGATCTTGAAAGATTATAAAATAATTTGGAGAATCAAAACATATATATTTATTATTTTATTTACCTTATTATAATTTACTTTTCTAGTTATTCGGATTTCATTATTAGTATTTGTCTATTCATTACAAAAAAAACTGTGAAATACCGACGGACCAAATTCTGTCATAAATACCGATAAAATACCGACAAAATACCATCGGAATTTCAAATTTCAGATTTACCTATAAAATATTGTGAATTTTTTATAAACAGTATTTTTCGACAAATATTCGTCGGTAATTACCGACGGATTCCGACGGATATCCATCAGTATTTACCCGACGGATTAATTTTCGTCAGTATTTTTGTGACGAGAAAAATACTGACGGATGACCAATTTTACCGACGGATGACCAATTTTAGTTAAATTTTTTATCAGATCGGTTGTAGGTGCTAGTGCTTGAAAGCTTGAAAGAGTGAAATTTGATGAAATTCATAATTTGTATGGAAACTGTTTTTCAAATTTATTACTCCCTCCGTCCACTAAAAATACGCTCATTTGGTTTTGACATGTTTTAAGAAAACGTAGATAAAATAGATAAAGTAAGGGTATTTTGGGGTATTGTGTAGTCCATATATGAATTAAGTGGTTGTTTATGAGTATATTCGACAACATATGAAAAAATTAAGTGATAGTTAAATGGTGAAACAAAATAAATAGTATGTTGAAAAAAAAAACAGTGCGAACATATTTTTAGTAGATAGAGGGAGTAGTAATATTATGTTATGATGTGATTTTGACCTAATTTATTTGAAAATATGATGAATTGCGTAGAAAATGAGTGAGAACAAACAAGAATAAGTAATAAACTGACTTTATAAATATGAAGGTTAGAGAAAGATGGTTGGACCATATTAAGTATGTCGAAAAGCAATCGCGACGTTTGTAACACAATGATGTAACATCTCTTATTACAACTGTTAGATTAGTGACATGTATTTTTTAAAGAAAGAGAGAAAGATGCAGGATATGAGGGAAATATGTGGGATAAAATCATATTTTTTATTCTTTTTTTTTTTTTTAAATAGTTGTATGTAAGGTAAATTAATTATAAAAATAATTATTTTCTTTTAAAAAACATGTGTTATTAATTTTTTTTTTTTATCAGACAAATAATAACTTGAATTTGTAATCTTACATGATATTCCGACCGATAAAAAAGAAGATCGTGACAAAAAAAAGTAATCGAATTAATCAAAATTCGAAAACTCAAGTTAGAACCAAACAAAATTGGTGGACAACATAAAAAATGGTTCACGAAAGTTGGAGGCCCAAGTCAGCGAGGGTCACGGCCAATTACAGAACAAATTAGTATTTTAATTCAGCCTACGCCCAGGTTATATGCACACACTTTTTTTTATTGAAAATACCCCCATGATGAAAATATATATTGATTATTGAGTATACCCCAATAAATCCCTGAAATATTTTTTATTAATTTCCAAAAAATTGTAAAATGTTCGAATAATTTTTACGATAATATGTCAATTTTTTGAAAATTATTTTAAAAACTTAGGCTACTTTTTGTAAAAATAAAAATTTCAAAAATTGGTCACATTTTCATAATGCCAAACTCGAAAAAGTTGAAAAACTCACACACCAAGAAATATGAGTGAATACATTGTACCACATATTTATCGTCGTATTTACGTTCATTAGTATTGAAAAATAACCCAACAACAACAATATTAATATAACAATTAAACAACAAATCCAAAAAAACCCTAGTTCTACATATAAAACCCCCAGAAAACAAGTTAGAAAACTTATATAAATATGTGGCGGACGATGTTTGGAGACCATTGTCGGACAGTGTCGGGCATGTGACGAATTTTACGATGGTGATCATCGATTTTCCAAAAACGGTAAAAAGTCATACAAGGTTAACACTTTTCAGCGAAAGTGTGTGCCGAAAAAATAGGGTGGGTGCATCACCTTCCCATAATAAGGTGATAAGGATATTTTTGTCATTACATATGTATTTAACTTTTAAATTATCCCAAATGGTTGTTCTCAAATAAAAAAAATGTGTGCATATGACCTGGGACTTCAGCCTATTTTTGTATCAAGCCCATCAGCGCACTATTAGGATTAGGATAGCAATTAGGTGCTGATTATTTGCTACTCCAATGGAAGAGTTAATTATTAACCCGCTCATAATAAGTACATTTTTTTTATTAGAATGTTTTAAAATAATTAGTCACCCAAAATTTTTCATAAACTCGAATTCACTATATTCACAATTTTACATAAAATATTATTATTTTTGGACTAGCACAAATCACATAATTCAATTCATTTATTTATTTTATGCATAAAGGTACCCATCAAAATCTTAATCATCATTTCACTTTTTTTTTTGTGTGCTTAAAAATTAGTGTAAATTAATACGCACGAGACGGAGAGTGGAATATTATAAGATATAAAGTTGCTTTTTATTGTGGATGTCCGAGTCTTTTCTATTTCATGGAAAAATGTTACTTTATGGAAGGGAGGTTATAATGAGTAATATAGTGACAGTGTAAATAAAGAGATGCTTCAAATGAGTTGGTGTGGGAGGATAGATTATTATTATTTTTTTTTTTTTGCCATTTTGAATAAAAAAATTATTTTAAAATTTTGAACAATCTACAAAAACAGGTGGAAAGAATATTTATTTTACGCTGTCGAAGTTAAGTGTGCAAATATGTCGAGAAGAAATGAGACTTACTATTTACCAAAATAGAAAATGACCACATGTCCACCGGTGGACACTAACTTATATGTCCCCTACTTATAATGTAATGTTATATAGTCAAAAAAGCTCACATTTATTTAATTAATTTATGAGACATCACAAAATAAGTGAAAATAGATATAAATTTGGTGTCATACATACGTAAATCCAAGCCGTGAATTGAGTTAATTAGAATTTGAAAGGAGCAACTATTATTTTGATAAGGCTTTTTTTTTTAAAAAAAAAAACTATTATTTTGATAAGGGGCCCAACACGTATGTTACATAATCCTCAAATCAACGCATGTGGCCGAAAAATAGGGGAAATAAGGATAGTTGAAGATTCAATAGATTTTTTAAGATTATTTTCAGATTTTGTGAAGATTAGATATCATATTTATAGAAAACATTTACAGTCCGATACATAAATTCTTTTTATACCCTTTATTATTTATCCAGACATTAATCTCCTCCCGGGAAAATTTAAATTTTTTTACTTTAATTATTTGAATGATCTTTCTTATTTTTTTGTTTAAATCTTTATATAAATGATAAAAGCTGTCCTCTTCAATTGATCATAATGCTAAATAATAATAATAATAATAATAATAATATAATAATATGGAAAAAAATTCAAATTTTTTAAAAGATAAGCCAAAATCTATTTTACTTCCTAGAAACCACTCATTTGGGAAACAAAAAATATGTGGCTTTAATTAGTTGGAAATTAAACATAAATTGGAGCGTTGACTTGACTTGCAAAAAGTTGTGATAAGTCATGAAAAGTTAGTTGCACAGAGGTATAACGCAAGTGAATCTTTTTCCTGTCATATGTGTCAATTATCCGGCACATACAACCAGTGGCTTAGCCCATCTGACCATCGGGTTCCTCACTTTGGTGGGAAACCTGGATTCGATTCCTTATGGGAACGAATATTTACCTATAAAAAAAAAAAGTTATTCAACACATATACCATATATAAGATGCGATGGAGAATCGAAATTATTACGAAATTAGTATCTTTATTAATTAATTTATCTTAACGCAATTTATTTTTTAAAGTTATTAGAATTTTGTTATTAGTATTTATAGGAGTTTTGTTATTAATTTTAGGCGGTTGAGAATGAACTGAAATTGCTGAGGTTTTCCTCCTTGAAACGTGCTCGTTTCTTTGTGTCATACGTTCGCCGATATTAAAAATAAAATTAATGGAGATCGTAATATCGTTGAATGCTTCTCTGCATTAGTTGATATATATGTTTATGTTCAATTATTTGATAGTATATAATTTCTTCTTCTGAAGGCACGGTTGGTTCCGAGTCGAGGACAAATCCTTTCAAAAGGGAGAGAACGATGGAGACGATATCAAAATAGAGATCTTGAAAGATTATAAAATGATTTGGAGAATTAAAAAATATATATTTATTATTTTATTTACCTTATCATAATTTACTTTTCTAGTTATTCGGATTTCATTATTAGTATTTGTCTATTGTAGGCACTGCTTTCTTATTTTGTTCGTGTTTTATCAGTGTTCTTATTAATGTATGAATCTATGAAAATAACATGTTAATCCCGTTTTACATACAAATTCGAATATTTTCAAAATCAACAGATATTACATATAGTATCTTCCTTCTATTGAATCAAAATTACATTAATATGAATTTTTCAAACTCCACGTAATCAGATAAAATCATTGTCTTTTAAAAGTTATTCCTTGGTGTTTAAAAAACATATGATTTTTTTTTTCGAAATAAAAAAAAATATATATGATTTTAGAAACTGTTAATAGAATTTGCAAATACGTCTAAAATCCGAACATTGACTTGACTCGCAATAACTGATCATGTTATAATGTATGAATAGTGGATGGTACGTATAGCTTTCAATATTTGTTTTCCACACAATAATTTCAAGACGTCAATAGTCATGTTAGTTTTCTATACGTCTAGGTCCCACGTCTATGAATGCCGTGTCCAAATTGTTACCACAAGATATGCCAAGTACAGTTAAGAAACGTGAAAGTGATTTTTTAAAAAGTTATTCCTTACAGCTTAAAAAAAATATATTTAGAAACGGTTAATTTGTTT